>NW_021025457.1:229056-282598 GCF_004153795.1 Camellia sinensis | reverse complement strand
CTTTTATAGCGATCCCGGTATTCCCTGTTGTTGTATAACTATAATCTGGACTCAGTTTCGTAGATTCGTTGTTGTCTTATCCTCATTTCTATCCCTTACTCTTTGTTTTAGAGTTTTGTGTTGTGTTGGGCAAGTTGGGAATTAGTTGGTTGTGTTTTAAAGCTTTGATAGTATGTGTGTGATGGCCAGATAGTATGTCGGGTTTTAAATCGAAGAAATTTTAGTTTTACAATTTTCAATATGCCAGAGAAATTTTAGTTTTATAGTTTTCAATATGCCGGAGAAATTTTAGTTTTACAGTTTTCAACATGCTAGAGAAATTAAGATTGATTTTCTCTATTGATTGTGTTGAAGGGCTGAACGAAGGTGAAATCAATCATGGAGGAAGGGGGAGAAGATCAGTCGCTAGAAAAAATAGAGAGAGAAGTGAAATCGATCGTTTTTCCCTATCGATGGTTTTTAAATTTGAATGTAAAATGTGCATGTTTTTAAGGGATCTCAGCTAGTATAAAAGTTTTGGGTGTCCTTTATTTTCTAAAATTGTAATATTATGAACCTTAAAAAAAAACCTCCTTACAAATAGGATTTTTAAGTAATTAATCCTAATTTTTTTAATATAATCTTAAAATATTTTAGGTAAATTGTCAAATTTAAATTTGAATTATTCTTCTTATTTTTTCATTACATGATTAATACCAAATTCATGCATTTCAAATTCATAAATACACAAATCTCAAAAAAAAAAATAAAAAAATCATAAATATAGAACCAGACCTAAATTTGATTAATTCTTCTTGTTTTCTCCTTAAATAATTAATGCCGATTGATTTGAAAAATAATATTATTGGATGCCTTGTGAATATTATTTACAACACGGCAAGGCATCCAAAGCAAAACCAAAAAACAAAAATTTGAAGTGTAGGAATCCAACCAAACCTAATTTGTCAATTTTGCCACCTAGTTGGATGCCTTTAACCACGCGCACATAAATTTGTTGTATCTTCTCTCACATAAAGACAATAACTATGAGAAATGAAAAAGGAATGTGTGAATATAATTTTCCTACGATAATCATGATAACTTAAAATAGATTTATGATTTTCTCGACGTTCTTAAAAGGAAAATATTAAAGACTTCATCAAATCTGATCACGTAAAATATTGTCTTTCAAATTAAAATAGATTTATAATTTTAGCACTATTCTTTAAAAAAATGTATTAAAGACATCATCAAATTTGTAATGGATTTCTTGTTTGCTTTGGTTGAATTGGTATCCAATCTATAAATAAATAAATAAATAAATAAGACATCATCAAATTTGATCACATAAAATATTGCCTCTCAAATTGGTCACGTTGGGCTGCAAGAAGAATCTGCCAAATTGAACCGCGCATTTGCGACTAATTCAATGTAAGAAGAATCAGCGAAATTGAACCGCCCATTTGGATTGAACAAAATTTGATTTTCGGTTGTTTTTTATAAGGTATTGTTAGTTTCGGTTCTAGAATTTTACATCGATACCTACTAAAGTATTATATTTAAATATATTGTACTATTTGAATATTCGAAGATAAGTAATCAATATTACAGATTCTGCAATAAAAAAATAGGGTTGAAGGCATTCATAGAGTAGCTCTCACCCTTTCTCTTCGTTTATTCTTGATGTGAGACTCTACAATTTTCTATAAAACCTTCAAAAATTTTCATGAATTCCTCATTTACACTAAGTTAAAAAATCTATAAAATCAAACCGTAACATATAGTTGATTTTGATTCCTCAACCAACAAAATCAAAGGATTCAGTTTAGTGCTAAGATAGCTAGGGCATTTGGCCTAGTGGCTGTATAATATCCTTTTGTGGTGTGAGGTCTCGAGTTCAACTCTTAAGAAGAGGAATTTAATACCCTTTGTGATGGCGATTTATTTCTTCGCAATTTTGGGGGTTGTATGTAGTTAGTAATAGTTGTTGGGTTTAAGCTTAGGCTTGGTGAGCTTGATATATTGGTTGTGTTAGGCTTTGTCAACTTTTTAGCTATTTGGGCTAGTAGTTAATTTGATAAATTCTCTAAATCGATTGGCCAAAAAAAAGAAGTTTAATGTTAAAGTTTTCCTCATCCTTGATCAAACTAAACTATTTAAACCCTTAGTCATAAGCATTCTTGTTCTTAAAAAATTATCTTCCATACCACCATCACCCCAACCACCCCCTGGCTCCTTTCTCTACCCGCCATTATCCTCATCTGAAATGGTAAAAGAGATAAAAGACACACACACACACACACAGATTGGATGTAAAGAGAAGATGTGAAGTTAAAAATGGGAAAATGTTTGGAATTATGGGAGCCATAAAGAGAAAATAAAATTTCGAAATTTTTTAAGTGGGTGCAATGAAAATGTTGGTGTAAAAATTGAAGTGGTAAATTACACTTTGTACCCCTGCACTTTGCACTAAATTCTATTTTGGCCCCTATACATAAAATCATGACAGTTGACCCCCTGCATTTCTGGTTAAATCTTATTTTGATCCCTACACATGAAGTTATGATAGTCAACCCCTTATATTTTTAGTCAAATCTTACCTTGGTTCTTACTAGTGGTGAGCAGCGGATATACCGATCTGCCAAAACCGACTGAACCGAACCGATCCGCCGCATTTTGGACGGATGCGTGATGACGAGCCCACAACAAAGTCTATCGTGACATGCTCCCACTTCCACTCAGCTATAGACAAGGGTTGCAACAAACTCTGATGTTCGGCTTCACTTGTTGACAAGTAAGGCACCTTGATACAAATACGACCGTATTCTTCTTCATTTCCCTCCACCAAAACTGGCGACTAAGGTCGTGATACATCTTTGTGTCTCCTAGATGCACCACAAGGCGTGAATGGTGAAATTCTTAGAGTATTTCATTTCGACAAGACTCCGGCAGTAAAAGACGGTCACGGTATCTAACACTCGAATCGGGATGCACATTCAAGCCTTTCTCTACCTTCCTACTAGAGATCTTCTCCCGAAGAGATTCTACCTTAAGGTCACTCTTTTGCACTTCTATCACCCGCTTCACAAGTTTAGGTTATGCAACCACCGAAAACAACACTGCAGACTCAACAGACTCGCCAAGATGTAAGTTAAATTCACCAATAGCACCCAACATCTCCTATTCCCAAATGGAAATACTAGTTACATTGTTGATGGATTTCCTACTTAAGGCATCGGCCACAACATTGGCCTTCCTCAGATGATAATACAACTCAAAGTTGTAATCTTCTATATACTCCATCCAGTTCCTCTGCCTTAGATTGAAGTATTTCTGAGTAAACAGATATTTTCAATTCTAGTGATCAGAAAAACACTTCGAACTTCTGACCATACAGATAATGCCTCCAAATCTTTAAGGCAAAAATCATCGCCGCTAACTCTAGGTTAGGAGTAGGATAGTTCCTCTGATGTGTTTTCAACTGCCGTGAGCCATAAGCTACTACTTTCCCCTCTTGCATCAATACACAACCCAAACCTTCCCACGAAACATCGCAATACAAAGAGTAGCCCAAATCCTTCTCCGGAATAATCAATACCGGAGCAGTGTTAAGGCCTCGTTTGGGAAGGCTCTGTTTTAGCCAAAAAGCCAAAAAGTTACTAAATTAGCCAAAAAGCCAACAACCCATACCAAAAAGTCAAAGATTCTCTTTTCTCTCTATTTTTTGCACATCTTTTTGTAATTAGTCAAAAAGTCATCCCAAACATACTAGTTTTTTTTAGCTCATATTTTAGCCAAATAGCCAAAAAGTTACTAAATTAACCTGTTCCCAAACGAGGCCTAAGCCTAGCCTTAAGCTCTTGGAACGACTTTTCACAAATCTCACTCCACACAAATTTAATTCATTTCTTCGTCAGTTTAGTCAACGGTGAGGCTCATCTAGAGAAATTTTTCACAAACCGTTGGTAATATCCAACCAACCCCAAGAAACTATGAATCTCAAAAGCATTCTTAGGTTGTTTCCAATCTTGCGCTACCTCTATCTTAGATGAATCTACCGTCACCCCTCCTCCGGATACCACATGGCCTAAGAACTTTAGTTCTCCCAACCAAAACTCACATTTCCCAAACTTGGCATAAAGTTTGTGGGCTCTAAGTAACTCAAGTACTACCCGCAAGTGTTCTTCGTGTTCCTTCTCAGAGGGTAAGTAAATCAAAATGTCATCAACAAAGACGACTACAAAACGGTCTAGGAACTCACGAAAAATCCATTTCATCAAATCCATAAACACGGCTAATGCGTTGGTTGGCCCAAAGGGCATCACTAGAAACTCATAATGGCCATACTGCATACGGAATACCATCTTCTGGATATCCTCCTCCCCTACCATTAACTAGTAATAACTCGATCTTAGGTCTACCTTGGAAAAACAACAAGACCCCTTGAACTAATCAAATAGGTCATCTATACGAGGCATTAAGTACTTATTCATAACAGTTACCCGGTTCAACTTCCAATAATCAATACAAAGTCGTAAAGCACAATATTTCTGTTTGGCAAAGAGAGCTGGTGCTCTCCAAGGTGAAGTACTAAGGCAGATAAAACCCGTATCTAATAATTCTTGGAGTTGAACCTTCAACTCACTCAACTCGGCTGGTGCAAATCTATATGGAGCCATAGAAATCGGTGTCGTGCCAAGCACTAAGTCAATAGAGAACTCGATCTCTCGGTGAGGTGGCAAACTAGTGAGATCCTTAGGAAGCACATTCGGGTATTCACAAACTACCCTTGGCAACTCAACTCGAACTTCATTGCACTCATTAACCAGGAAGTTGGCAAGAAGACAACGAATCTCACTCTGCCTACGCAGATCATACACCGGTGATAAGACTTTATTAGCTCTGTTCCCCATGAAATAAAAACAATAAGTGCTCAAGGTACATACAGTAACCCTCTGACGGTAACAATCTATGATAGCTCGATACGATGACAACCAATCCATACCCAAAATAGCATCGAAACTTGGCATGTCAATAAACACAAATGGAAAAGGAATGACAACCGGCAACCTCTATATCACAACCCCGACACCCCTGTTCCAAAATAATCGCACCACCAATAGGTGACTTTACACTGAGAGAAAATACTAACTGAGCCTATTCTAACCCCAAAGCCGATACAAATGTAGACGAGATAAATGAATGGGATGCACCACTATCAATTAACACATTAGCAATAGAATTACATAACAAAAAAGTACCTCTCACTACCGAAGGCATTGTGTGACAACCCTACTCTATGTTATGTTAATTAATCATAGTTATGCTTATAATTATGAGCTTGATATGATTCTGAATGCTAATTGCGTGATTATATGTGTTTTTGAATTTGTATCTGTTCGCTGTAGGAAAATCAGTTTGATTTTCTACTACAAAATTTAAATTGAACGTCGTAGAGGCGACAGAAACCAAAATTGATTGTATCAATGAGATTAGCATAATTTTTAGAGCCTATGGTGAAATTTAATTAAAAACTGATTTGGATCAAAATAATTAGATTAAATTGATTAACTTAAGTACAATTAATTGACTCTAAGAAAAAATGATTTGTTAAGCTAATCACCACTATATATGTGTATAGTTAGTGCTTAGGAAAAAAAAAAAAAAAAAAAAAGACTCTAAGTTTATTCTCACTTCTTGGCTGAGTTCATACACTCTAAAAAGAGAACTCAATACTTAGCGAAAGAGAGAAGGAAATTGAGAAGAATTGAAGGAGATTTGGAAAATTGAGCTAGAATACACTTAATTTCAAGCCATAGGTATGATTGTCAACCTTGATTCTTGTTGTTAAAATATGTAGAAGTTGAATTCACCTAATTCTTGAGTTCATTTGTATGTAATTGTACAAAGAAAGTATGAATCTCTTTGGAATGGAAGAATTTAGTTGAATTGTGTACATGCATGCATGAATCACCAAATTAAGCTTGAATTCCATGGAATTATCCACATCCATGAAGCTATATTTGACATTTTTGGTGATGATTCATAGTCTTACTGCTTTTTATCTCATGCATGAGAGTTTTGGAAAGATTTGAAAAGAAAAGAGTGCAATTCATCTCATACATAGTTTCAACCTTATGAAATAAGCTTGAATTTGGGACAATGGTTCATGATTTTGAATAATTGGTTTCAAATTGAGGGTAATTTCATGTTATACAATTTGTTACCATGTTTTTGGCATCAACTTGCAAGCTTTGGACCCTTGAACATCAAGTTTGAACTTCAAAAAGAATTCTGGAAAACCCAGAATTCGACTTGTCCGGGAAAGTGCCGCTCAAGCATAAAAATTAAGCTCCCAGAAGTTTTACAGAAATTTGTATTGTCGCTCAAGCGGCAAAATGTACGCTCGAGCGAACCCTGTTTTGCAAGGCTTATCACTCGAGCGTCGAAAGTCTCACTCGAGCGTAAAATACAAGTAACCAGCACTTTTACAGACCAAAGGGGTCCACTCGAGCATCCGAAGCCGCGCTCGAGCAGAGGGCCCTGTTTTAGAAATTTTGTAAAAGGCATTTTGTGTTTTGTTTTCTGTTATCTTTCACTTCTAAGCACTCTTAGGCATGCATTGGACATTCTAAATGAATTAAAGAGCATGAAAGAAGCCTAAGAACATTATGCTAATTAAAGAACATAATGAATTGAATTATGACCCAATGTGTTATGAATTATGTAGGGTCAAGTGTAAAGGCGAATCAAGCACCGGATCACAGTGAGTGACATCTTAGTAAAGATATTTTATATATGCATTATTTCCTAAATGTTGCCTACATGGTAATTTCTAAACTTATGAATTTGTACTATGAATGAGTATTCTATCCGCCCGTTTCATGAAAGAATTTGTAAAGTGAATATTATGAAAATGGGAAATGGGCCTAAGGCCATTTGATATATTTGACAAGGACATAGATTGGGCCTAAGGCTGTTTGGAATGTTTAACAAGATGGACTAAAAGTCATCTTATGCATGAATTGGGCCGAAGGCCATTTTGTATGATTGATGAATGGACCAAAGGTCGTTTTGAGTATAAATACGGATGTGACCATAATTATATGTGCATAGCTATGAATATGAGAATGTTGGACCAAAGGTCGTTTAGCTGTGAATATGGGATGTGACCTAATGTTGGTCAATAATTATAAGGAATCTCATTCATTAACCCCTTTACTCTGGTATTATTCATTAGGCATTAGCTCACTTTGTATTTATCTGTATGTAGGTGAGCAGTGGGATGTCCAGCCTCAGCCCAAGTGAGCGATGAAAAACCAAGTCCTATGAGGTCAACCAAGGTCGCCTCATCCAGAGGCTTTAATTTTGTTTTACCCTTCTTTTGTTCTTTTGCGGTCACGTATGACTGAACTTGTAAAATCTTGGTTTTGGAGTTTTTTTTTTTGCTAAATGATGTCTACTAAATGATCCTGGACATATATATATATATAATACTTATACAATATGCTTGTGTGGTGTGAGTTATTATATGAGCATGAGAATGTTCTAGATTTTGATTAAATCATGTATGCATAACTCGTTGGACAATTTTTGTAAGCATTGCTTTCATAATTTTGGCTCTCTATTATTAAATACGATTTGATTTCTGACTAAGGCCGTCAGTAATCTCGCGATTGTTGGCCGGTTATGACTCTGTTCCATGGGGGCAGGTTCGGGTCATGACACGCCGGTACTAGGTCTGGCGCGGTAATAGCATACACACACCCTGAAGGTCTTTGCTTTACCTGCTCACCCCTCGGAGCATAAGCCTGATGTACTGACTGAGCTGAAGAGGCTCCCTGATTGGCCCTCAAAGCTTGTGTTGACTGTGCAGGTTGGTGGCTCGGTGTCTACCTCAAACCAGACACACTAGATGTGCCGCCCACTTGAGGACAAAACCTCTTCACGTGCCCTGCCTGTCTGCACTAATAACAAGTGAGTGGCTGCCCTCTTCCCTGACTCTGGCTCTGAGAACAAGTCGAAGACGATGCAGATCGCTGCCTTCCTTCTCTCTGCGGGCAAGCTGGAGACTTGTGGCCCAACTAACCACACTTGAAACAAGTGAAATCTCCATGACTACCTCTCCCAAAACCCAAACAAGGTACTGGAAAAGTGAACCTCAACTGAGCTCCATGGGATTGCTGTGGGTTAGAACCCCTCTACTTCTTACTATCCTCCTGAACATCCTGACTCTTCCTAGAGCCCCTCATCCATTCCTTCTCCATCCGCATCACGGTCTCAAGATGAGCCACCACATCCACAAGGTGTCCATAATCTCTAATCATTGACTCGGCCACTTTGAACATGGGTCCGGTCTTGAATCTCTTCTCGAACTCTAAACGATGACGTTCCTCAATCACTACAAGTTCTAGTGTAAACCTTGACAAACTAGTAAATGCGGCCTTAAACTCGGCTATTGGGGTGCTCAATTGCTTGAGCTGAGAAAACTGGTCCTTCAACTTCTTCCTCACAGTGGGAGGCTTGTCTTGGAAGGCATTGACGAGGGCATCCCAAGTTACCCCAATGCACCCACGCGCATACTCCCACCATTGACTAGCATCTCCCTTCAACTGGAAGGACGCTAAGGTCACTCTCAAACCACCGTCTTCGATGCCAAGTAGTTCAAACTTCTTCACCATGTGTTCGAGCCATTTATCTGCTTTCAAAGGCTCTTTGGGATCGCCCAAAAACTCTTCTGAGTTGGACCAGAAGAACTCTCTCTTCAAGAATTACGGCCGTGCCTCAGCTACTTGGGCCTAGACTTGATTCTCAGTCTTGAGAATGTCCATAGATTCCCGCAATGCTTCGGCCATTTCGCGATCTAAGGCACCCATGGCCTGCTGACCAATCGGCTTAACCACATTGGCCTGACCAACTCCCTTTTCTTGCACCGGAATGTCATCTAGTAAGGCACCTCATGCCTTCTAGGCCTACCACGCCTACCACCACCACGTTGTAATATGCCTGGGGGGTACCCTATGCACATTAAACAGTTCGAACCATCGATTTTTTTGATCTAGTCTCACAAGTGCAATGTGAAACATAGATGAGAGTTTAGATTTGGCAACTTCATAGAAAATCCATTTTATTACAAAATTATTGCCACAAATGGACTGCGTCATTAGATCTCAGAGTCGTCATCTAATATTTATTTTGGAAAAATTAAAAAACCCGTGACTCATGCCAAGGCCACTGTTTGTTGTAACCAAGGACGCTTGGCTCAAAACCTTAGGTATAAAGGGGGAAGGTCATTAATTGAGCAACCCCCGCTCACTCGATCAAAAGAACGGTCTTTACTAAACTATGATATGAATTTTATTTTCTAAATATGTTCATGTTCTGATTATTTATTAAATCCTAAAATTTACTTATGCGAAGCATACAAGTATAGACTATGCCATTCATTTTGGAACAATTTGATTTCATGTATTTTGAAAGAGTTTTGAAGATGTACAACCCAAATAAATTGAGTTTACAAACATGAAAAATCAACATCATTTCAAATTAAGCGACACAACCTCCATTCACTGGCATTCATACAGTTATATCAAGTAAGCAAGTGCCCACATGGTAGGTGTAGCTCGACTTTTTTCGCACCTTCTTTCGGAAGTTCGAAATATAAGCCCTATAGTTTAGACTCCAGCAGTTCTGAATCTAATCTCATAAGTGCAATGTGAAATTGATAAATACCAAAGAGTCCAAATCCTGAAATATTTTGAAAAATTGATTTTTGAATCAAATTGCCAAAAAAAAAATGGAACGGTTTACCAGATACAAAGTCGGCACCTAAATATTTTTGGGAAATCTAGGAAACCCATGACTCATGCCAAAGGCCACGTGTCCATCATCACCAAAGTTGTCTCAACTTGGGAACTTAGGTACGAGAAGGGAAGGTCATGAATTGAGCACCCCCAATCGCCTGATCAAAGATCAACCTCTACTAATCATGATATGATTTTTATCAACATTATATGCTCTTGTTTCGGTTTATTAGGCTAGCATTTACTACGTGATGCACGCACACAAAAGGTATAGACTAGTTTGCCCAAATTGGAACAATTCAATTTCGTGTTTGTTTTTTGAAAATGGTTTGATTTTGCCACTTGACAAAGTGGTCTTAAAGTTTGTGAATTTGCCACTTGACAAAGTGGGCTTAAACGTACATTCATTGAATCATTCCAATTCAAGCAACAAACCTTCATCCACAAGCACTCAAACAGTTTAACAAGTAAGCACTTAGCGTCATGGAAAGCATGCTAGTCATGGTAGTCACTCACACTCATGCAAGTATGCTAAAGCACTAAAAACTCACCTAGTACTCTAAGCGAAGATAAAACAAAAGAGTTAGAAAAATATGCATGATCCCTAACTATGCAAGATGGCTAATGCAACACATGCAATAATGCAACTAAAATATGCTTGACTAATAAGTATGGTATATGAATTGATTTGATAACATGCGTTCTAAGCACGTATTCAAAGAATATACTGAAATGACAATGCAGTTAGAATGATGATCCGAGCCTCGGCGCATGCAATACAGATGAATGGATGCAAACATGCGACATGCTAATTGAAACGTGATGTTCCTAATCTAACCATCAAAAGAGGATAAATAAAAAGGAGAAAGACGTGGGGTTGGAAGACATACATATTATTACAACATTAATGCCCTCGCGTAGGAGGGTCTGAATGAATAAACTAGCTAAGCTAAATTACTTAACTAATTATTACAAAACTTGAATAAATAAGCTAGCTATCTAAGCTAATTAAATATTTACAACACAAATTAATTTAATTAATCAATCTAAATAAGTAAATAAACTAATTAGCTACAACTAATTAAGTACAACAAATAAATGACTAATTGCTAATTAAACTAATTAACTAATTAACTAATTCCGGGAAGCAAGGGAGGTCCATGCATGCTCGATTTCCACCTAAAGAACGTCCATTGTGTGCTCCCGAAAGCTTCTGTTGCACAACCTTTGAACTATTTTTTTTTCTTCCAGACCAACTCTACCCTGCTTCACAAACATTCTACTTGAAATTCATTGGTGGCCGGCAGGCCAGAAGTGGTGGCCGGCCGGCCACCATTAGGGCATTACTGTCTAACACTGATGGCCTGCCGACCAGAAACAGTGGCCTGGCGGCCACTGATGGCTTGTTCCTCCCATTTACAATAGAGGACAAACAAAGTAAAAAGAGAGTGTTCTCACATGTTGTTTATATTGTGTATCCCTCCTTATCATCAAAACATCTCAAAGGAGTGATACACTTAGCTCTTAAACCATCAATCAAGCAATTTCATTGCATGATGGCCAAAGAACCAAGATATACAATTTCAATAAATGCACAAACAAGACCAAAAACTATCACCCTATCATGCATGATCAAGGGCAATGGAGACCTTAGAAAAATTGGCACATTTCATCACTTTAAGTATGAAATGCTCCAATTTTCCTTGTGTTCAATTAACGTCCGATTGAACACACCAAATTCTTATCTTTGCACAATTTTAGTTTCAACTTTTAGTTACTCATTTTAATTACGCTTCCATTCTTTAACCAATTAAGTCCGTTGGTGAGAAGTCCTCTAAAGAGAAGAAAATGTCAAACAAAGGGTAGTGTAAGGCAAGAGAGAGATGTCCTGCCGTTGATAATGAACCCTCAAAAGAGGATTAAACCATTAAGCATGGATCTCAATCTCAAGCTTAAACTATCCTAAGGTTGAAACAACCCTCAAAGCAAACAAAGAGTCAAGAAATGAGGGAGGTTGCAGAGACTAATGAGTGTTGAAATTAAGTGAGAAAAGCACTAAAACATGTAATCAAGTCAAACAAGTGGTGTCTAAAAGCCTAAAACACCAAGCTTGTGTGAACACTTACACTAGAAGCATGCAAAACAAAACTCAAATGCAATAACCAGCCAAAAATAGAGGCAAAACAATCTAAATCAGAGCCTAAAACATGCTGGAATTAAGCTACAAAATGCTAGAAAAGTAAGCTAACACATATAGCTAACTAAGCTAGCAAACAAGACACAAGGAGAGGAGGCTAACCCCTCTAAATTTGGACCTCAAAAGATGATTTTTACCACTGAAAATACTCTAAAATTCAGTGTTCAAAAGCCCCCCAAAAAATAGTTTGAATGTGGGAAACAAAGGTGGAAAGACCTTACAAACAAGGAATAAAGAAAGGTGAACCACTCCCTAATCTTAAATGGCCTAAAACCACCAATTTCAGCCCACCAAAACAGAGTTTTTTATAGCCCAAAATCAGTGGGAAAAAGATAGAAAAACAAGTATGCAAAACAAGTTAAAAAAGGGAAGTATTATATCTCTTGAAGCGAAGACCAATTTTAGGCAACAATTCAAGCCAAAACCACCATCTAGAGCTCCAAGGAGGCCTTAAGGAGCTTCAGCTGAAAGATGATCAACTTTGGTTAAGGAGGTGTAGGCAAAAGTATGGTGTATGTAGACTAATGTGCACAAATTTTCAAGAGAGAGAGAAATGTAGAGAGAGAGAGAGAGATTTGTTTCAAAAATTCTAATCCTCAAAAATGGGGGAGAAGACCCCCTATATATAGAAAAACATGCATTTGGTTGAGATAAATCCCTTCATACACGTGTATAGGGAGATGAAGCCCATTGTGATAACAGTTGGAACAGCTGTTAACAAAATATCTGCAAAAAAGACGCTGGTGGTCGGCAGGCCACACCATTGGCCGATAAGGCACAAGGGTGGCCGGCAGCCCACCAGAGGAGGCCTGCAGGTCCTAGGGTCTTGAGGTTTGAAGCACTAAGGTTTTGGTCCAAAACAAGGCACATAGTGGACAGGGTTTAAAGACTCAAAGGCAAGGCATTCTGCCGAGGTCTTCGGGCACTAAAACAAGCACATGCAATCATAATCATCGAGTGCACAAGTGATGACATCCAAGTCTTGAGGACTGTCAAAAATGGGGTGTCTACAATAGGATGCTTAAACATAATAAGAAAAACACACACAAAGCATAAAAACTTACATATTTACCGACATCTTGCAAACAACTACAAAACAAAGTTAGTAAAACATGCATGATCTTATATACAAAAATCCTAATGCAATTCACTCTTGAGATGAAACTAAAGATTCGGCTTCTAAGATATAACATGTGAATCATCTCAAAAACATGAGGTAATGCACATAATCACATAGGAATTGATTAAATCCACAAATGAAAACTTAGTCGAATCAAGATGCATGAAACATTGATGCAAAGCATGGATATAATGAAAAACAAAATATGATGCATATTCACAAATAAAGAAAGCAAGTAAAAGAACGGGATAGAAAGAAATGGGGCACGAAATTATTACAACATTTGAAATATTACAAATCCGAGAGAGATGAATAAATATTACAACACAACATAAAAAACAAAAACAAAACAAAACAAAACAAAACCTCACAAACACTCAAAATAAAATAAACATAAGAAAATAGCAGCTTCAAGCGCCTCAAATACCATTGGAGGTTAATCTTCTCAACATCGGAAGGCTGCCCGGTTTTGCCTAGAGGTCGCGGGCACAGTCACGAAGGTCATGGGCGTGATGGTGTACCTTTAGGTGGCTACCCGACCAACTAAGGAGCCGGGTAGCCCGGTAGGCTCAGCCAAACTCTGTTGTCTTAAATTTCCATAACAAAAATAGAACTAAAAACAATTATACGAGAGTCTCAACTCACCACTTTCAATTAGATTACAACAATATATAATATAGCAAGAAATCAAAGCAAAAGAGCAAAATAAGTAAGAAATGCAATGGGTTCAATTTGACGTCCGATTGAACCCAACTCAATTTTATTATCTTGTGCCTCTTTTAGTCCAATTTTGTTAGCCCTTTTTATTACATTTCCATTCTTTAATCATTTTGTCCAAAAGTGATAATTACATCCACTAATGCAGAGAAGCGTCAAACAAGAAGTTTGTTCTTGGCATGGGAGAGAGATGTAATGCCTTGGTAATAAATCTCTAAAGAGATTAAACCATTTAGCATGGAAGGTCTCTTTCTCATGCTTAAAACAGAACTAAAAACAATATATATGGGGACTCTCAACTCACCACTTTCAATTAGATTACAACAATTTATAATATAACAAGAAATCAAAGTAAAAGAGCAAAATATGTAAGAAATGTAAGAAAATAAAAAGTTTGTGAAATTCACCTTCCAAGAAAAGGATGAACTCCTTAGTTCACAAACTCCCTCTTGTTCACCCTCAAGTGTAGGAAGTGTGTTTTCAAATCCTCAATTTGAAATTATGGAGTTTATGGTATGGAAAGTGACTAACTCTATAGTTTTTCTCATTTTCTGTAACTAAACACTCTTCCTTATGATCAAGGCAATTGATCTTTGGCTATATCAAAATTTTTGGAGTGGTTTTGGTGTATGGAAATGAGGAATTTCAAAAGCTATGGAAGCTTGGAAGTGTTTTGGCTCAATGTTGCAATTTAGACAATTTTTCCTCTTTTGCTCTCTTTTCTCTCTAACTCTCTTGAGTGATTTTTTTCTCTCCTCCTTTCTAGCCTCCCATCTTCTATATATCATCTGAATGTATAAGCCATGTAGGAATAAACAAGTCAAGGAATGGGGGACAAGGTGGAAGACAAAGGTGATGGGCATGACAAGGATGATAATGATGATCAAGACTTTGTTGCTTTTGATTCATCCTTTATGACAAGGCCAAAACCTCTTTTGATAATGAAGGGTGGGTGGATATAATGGAGGATGAGTGGGTGCACTTGAATGGATTAGAAAATGGCTCAATGTGGTGTCCCAACTCAACCAAAACCAAAGAAACGGGTCTGATGCTGTTTTGGATGGGTTAACAAAATATGCTCTTAAGCCCAATTTCAAATGGGCATATCTCCTTTATCCGGAATTGGTTTTAGATAATTCTCTAGTCTCAATTGAAGCCCCAGATGTCTACTTTCCAATGGTGGTGACCTCATATCTAAATTACAAGTGTACAAAGAGATATGCCTAATTTAGTGAAATCTATTCATTTCCATCTTAACGATTTGATGCTCATCATTTTTCGAAACTAGTTTTATTCCATCCCCTCCTATTTTCTTCAATTCTAAACCTATAAAGAATATGTTTTTAAATATTTTTCAAAGATTTCACCTCCCTTCCATTTATTTCCAATTTGTCCTTACTCGGTTTACTAAAAAGTGCAATATTTTAATTGGAATTGGAGCCTCGGATCATCATAGAAACATTTAGAAAAATAGTTTCAAAAGAGGGTTTTAAGGTCTAAAATAGTTTATCCAAAAATGTGTGAAGGTTGGGATTAAAACTCAAATTCTATCTCTCTTCTGAGGATTCTGTGAGAAACACATTCTGATTGTCATCATCGAGTAATCAACAGAAAGCGCCCAAGTCTTAGGGCTGGTCAAAATGGGGTATCTATACACGTCCATGTCTTGACATCCTAATGAAGGTAACAAAATAAATTAGCACATTTACATATGTGCCGAAGCTAACTCACTCATATCCTACTGCAGTGGACAATAGTAATTCACTGCACCTAATAACATAGTCATATAAAGTGCTCTTCCAATAACAAAAGGCACAACCAACGATACATCCACTTTCCACTTTCATTCTTTGAAGTGAAAATGTTGGGTGCTTTTAAATGAATTGACACCAAACAGAGAGTGAATTGACACCAAAAGAGATTGATATTTGAAGCTAGTAATTATGTCATCAGAGTTAATGGTAAATTAAGGTCTGAAAGAGGCCAATCATGAGAACTAATGACATACAACTTCAGAGCTTAAATACAGAATTAAGAATCATACTGATTAGTAGTGTATACTACACAACTAAATGTAAACAGTATATAATTCAAAACTAAGAGATGTACTATGCTTCATTCAAATTCATGCAATGAATTTGGGAGGTTTTGTGTAGATATATTTGTGTATATAAAATAGCAGGTTTTTTTTTTCTTTCTTTCTTTCTTTCTCTCTTTCTCATTGTCTTAAAAATCCAATCAACTTGTTATTTCTTTTTTTAATCAACAAAGAAATGAATTTTATTAGAAAGAGAAGGAATAAAACAAAGCCATGGGAAAAACATCATTATCTATGCAATGCATCCCAACTATGTTGGCACCCAAAGTAAGACCAATCATGTGCACTTCCAAGGGCCACCTACTACGATGTTTGAGATATTAAAACTGATACAGCCAGCCCCTACCACTGAGAGCAGGGGGCTCAACTCACACCTACAATGACCAAATAACAATTAACCTCCACCAATACAAACTCTAATCTGCCTAATATTCAAGACAAAAGTCAGAAATAGAAAAAATGCAGCTCCTTAGTTGAGGACTTGAGCGAAAGCCGAAATCTAGTTTTGATAATCTCTTAAAGCTACCAAGGATTAAGATTCACACCCTTCAACACACACTCATTTCGAAGTTTCCATATAGACCAAAGAATTGTTAGGGGAATAGCTCTCTATATCTTCCTCTCCAATTTCTTGAACCTTCCTTCCTCCCACCAAATCAACTTTTTACTTGAGTAATACAGCTTAGTTGAATCTCACACTTAGTATTTGACAGTGTTCTCGTTGTTATCATTGATATATGTGGGATTAAAGGTGAAATATCAATTGAAAAGTGCTTTGGATGCCTATTCACAACTAACTAAAGAGGAGATATGAGAAAATTTGATTTCTTTTCAAATGGGACCTTGTTTCAATTATAGTCTTGCTATTAATCACTAATTACTAATCAAGTCTTATACTATATTCATAATATGAAAAAATAAAAAAAAAAAGGGATATTTTATTGACCCTCCCATCCTCACCCATTGCCTCCAATGTCCCTTCACTTGGTTTATGATAAGGAAAGAAGCAATAGCTGGTTGCTAAGGTTAATGGAGAAAAATTGTCCACATTTCATGATTGTCAAGCATAAATTATGTATCTAAAAAGTATTTTGCATACAAAGATTTAGAGGGTAATACACAAACAACTAAAATGAAGTAAATCTAATGTTGTGTTGTATATGCTTCTACGTTTTCCTTTTGTATCATTGATTAGTTGGTTGAGTATAGATCCTATAGCAACCCCGGTCTTGTCCCATTTGATTATTGTATCCGGACTTAGGTTCCGTAGATTCTGTCATTGTATTATTGTTGTTGTTGTCCCTTATTTACTCATTTGGACTTATAGGATGTGTTGGGCAGGTTTGTTTCAGGTTGGTTGGGTTTAGAAACCAAGTGTTGCTGTCCAGAATTTTGGGTCTTCGCTCGAGCGAGGAGTTTGTCGCTCGAGCGAGCTGTTATTTTTGGTTATTCGCTTGAGCCGGGGTTTGGTAGCTCGAGCGAGAGGTTGCATCTGATTTAGGACCTGTGGCTGTGCATTCTTGGCTCGAGCGAGCTTTTCTTCGCTCGAGCGAGCTTTTGGGTTGTTGGCTCGAGCAAGGCTTCCTTGGCTCGAGCGTAGTTTCTTTCTCTCTTTCTCATTGTCTTAAAAATCCAATCAACTTGTTATTTCTTTTTTTAATCAACAAAGAAATGAATTTTATTAGAAAGAGAAGGAATAAAACAAAGCCATGGGAAAAACATCATTATCTATGCAATGCATCCCAACTATGTTGGCACCCAAAGTAAGACCAATCATGTGCACTTCCAAGGACCACCCACTACAATGTTGGAGAGATTAAAACTGATACAGCCAGCCCCTAACACTGAGAGCAGGAGGCTCAACTCACACCTACAATGACCAAATAACAATTAACCTCCACCAATACAAACTCTAATCTGCCTAATATTCAAGACAAAAGTCAGAAACAGAAAAATGCAGCTCCTTAGTTGAGGACTTGAGCGAAAGCCGAAATCTAGTTTTGATAATCTCTTAAAGCTACCAAGGACTAAGATTCACACCCTTCAACACACACTCATTTCGAAGTTTCCATATAGACCAAAGAATTGTTAGGGGAATAGCTCTCTATATCTTCCTCTCGAATTTCTTGAACCTTCCTTCCTCCCACCAAATCAACTTATTACTTGAGTAATACAACTTAGTTGAATCTTACACTTAGTATTTGATAGTGTTCTCGTTGTTATCATTGATATATGTGGGATTAAAGGTGAAATATCAATTGAAAAGTGCTTTGGATGCCTATTCACAACTAACTAAAGAGGAGATATGAGAAAATTTGATTTCTCTTCAAATGGGACCTTGTTTCAATTATAGTCTTGCTATTAATCACTAATTACTAATCAAGTCTTATACTATATTCATAATATAAAAAAATAAAAAAGGGATATTTTATTGACCCTCCCATCCTCACCCACCGCCTCCAATGTCCCTTCACTTGGTTTATGATAAGGAAAGAAGCAATAGCTGGTTGCTAAGGTTAATGGAGAAAAATTGTCCACATTGCATGATTGTCGAGCATAAATTATGTATCTAAAAAGTATTTTGCATACAAAGATTTAGAGGGTAATACACAAACAGCTAAAATGAAGTAAATCTAATGTTGTGTTGTATATGCTTCTAAGTTTTCCTTTTGTATCATTGATTAGTTGGTTGAGTATAGATCCTTTCTTTTCCCTTATACCAAATAGTGAATTGTCAACCAACCAAGAAAATTTGTTCAATATTTTCCCCAAATCTGCTTGTATTTCACAAATAAATTGCAAAAGCTTAGCTAAGTTATTGATTCTCATTAAGTATATTTCCCAATATAAAAGGGGATAATTAAAGAAAGAGAAGAAATAAAACACTCAAAGGGAACATCACAGATTGAGGGACTTCGCAAACAACTAATTGAAATCCTATTATTTGACATATCCCACCAGCAAACATCAATAGAAACATTGAGAGTGAGAGGGAGAGACTGACAGAGACTGAGTGAGTGAGAGTGACAGAGAAGATTTATACCTCAAATTGTTTTTAGGGAGAGTTGAAGATGCTTTGAAAAATCGCGATGGTAAAGGCCCTGGTGGGTGAGACATTGTAGAACAAGAAGAGTATGATAAAGAGAAATAAGAGAAATCAAAGAGAAAAAGTGTAACAGAGAGATATAAATAGAGAGTGATAGAAGGTTTGAAAAAAATATGTAGATGACGGTACTAGGCGAAGATGACTCAGAAATGGAGAAGGCGGATGACAACGCTGACAGTGGAGATAGCAACGTTGATGGTGAGGCGAGGTGATTGGCACGACTTAGGTGTGATCGAATTCGATTGAGGTGTGAAGAGGCACATTTTTTTTTTTAATATAAGGATTTGAATTAGTTGAGTTATCCCTTACAAACATGTTGGTTGGCCATTGTCTGAACCTATATTTAGATATCAAAATGACGTCATTTTAATATCTGTGACGAAATGATATTAGTCGCGAAAAGATTGCACTGTTCCCACCCAATTTTTACCCTTCTGCCTATTTTTAGGGACTAAAATTTTAAATTGGTCCTCAAAAATCACTTTTTGGCAACAAAATATTTTTAGTAAGTAATAGTATCAACTTTTAGCTACGAAATGTTTTTTTGGTCGGTGAATGTCATTTTTTTGCGACCAAAAGTCTTTTGGACGACAAAAGTGGTTGACAAATTTGTAATTTCTTGTAGTGATATGAATAGCTTGTGATGATAAGTAAAAGATAATGAAAAAGTAATAGTAATATAAGATAAAGAGGTGACTAAGATGGCCATCAACAAGTACATGATTCATCAATTTCCAATATACATATTGTACATGACAAGTTACAACCTCCTTTGTGACATTTCTTTCAACATCACTACTCTTATATACAAGATATTAGAGAACTCCTCTATCAAACATGAAATTTTTGGCATAAGTCATCTTAATTAACAACTAGGAAAACTCATATTCACTTTTACCAATATTAAACTTCTTCTACCGTATTATTAATTTGACATTAATTAACTTATGTTAAGTATAGATCTCATGTGTGTTAGGTCGAGGTGGGCGACGCACCTATGTTAGGTCCTGAGTTAGTTCGAGACACAACAGAGAAGGTTGCACTTATCCGTAAGAGGTTAATTTTGGCACAAAGTCGTCTAAAGAGTATGCCAACCGTAGGAGGGGACCGTTATCATTTGAGGTGGGAGATCACGTCTTCTTGAAAATATCACCCATGCGAGGTTTGATGAAGTTTGGGAAAAGTGAGAAGTTGTCTCCTAGATTCATTGGGCCTTTTGAGATCCTAAAGTGTATTGGAGATGTAGCTTATCCCTATCGCCACAGCTTTCCAGGGTTCATGACGTATTCCATGTCTGTACGCTTTAAAAGCATGATTCAGATCCATCACGTGTGTTGGATTGGACCGAGTTAGAGGTAGGCAAGGATGCCTCATACGATGAGAGACCAATTAGAGTCTTAGATACACAGGGACCAAGTCTTGCAAGACAAGACAATTCCATTGGTAAAGGTGTTGTGGCGACACCATGGGATTGAGGAGGCGACTTGGGAACGTAAGGCGGAAGTCCAAGAGAAGTATTTGGACCTTTTTGTTGAAGTTTGAAATTTGTATTGAAAATTTTGTTATGTTGGTTAAATGTAAACATTGCACATATTTTGAAAAAAAAAATGAATTATATATTCCATGTTAAAAACCTTGTTCATTGTTGCTATAAGATTGGATGACCAGTGGATGGGTCATGGTTACTAGAATGGTTGGATCATTGTTTGGTTGATTTAAATGCGATGGTTAGTGTATTGGTTTTAAAATTTCGGGGATGAAATTCCTTAAAGGGCCAGGTTATAGCGACTCTGGTTTGAACCCAACCCATTTATTATTTTGGATCTGGGATTCCTTGTCGTATTTAGTTGTTCATGTCTTTATTTATCTTGTACTTCATTGAATTTGGCTATTGGAGTATCATTGTCGTGTTTGGAACAAGTTGGTAGCTTGTTTTTCAAAAGAAATTATGTCCAAATTTTGGCCTCTTCGCTTAATCAGTCTTTTTGTCGTTTGAACAGTCCTTATGAACTCTCAGTACTTTTGCAAGTCTGAAAAGTACTGGAAGCATGATGTTTTACCTCAAGTGGTCTTGGCTCGAGCGGTCCTTTTTACGCTTGAGCAGTCTTTTAGAACTCTTAGTACTTTTGCAGGCCTGCAAAAGCACTAGAAGGTGGTGTTCTTCACTCAAGTGGTCACTTAGTTCACCCAAGCAGTCTCACTTGTTGTGTCTGGTTGCTCGAGCGACCATTCCTACGCTCGAGCGGTCTGCGCATATATCAGTCTGTAAAGTCACCTTTTTCGATCACTTTTTCATATCTCTCTCTCTCTCTCTCTCTCTCTCTCTCCCTCTCTCTAAACACTCTAAAATTCTCAGATCTCTTTCCTCTCTTTCTAGTTCTTGAATATTTGTCCCAAATACACCTTGATCCACAAATTTCTCCACTCTAGTTCCTTTGTTAAAAAGATAGAGCTCTCCTAGAACTTCATTTTGATCGGAGCAAAGTTCGTATTCAGCTTCGTCAAGTTTCAACTATTGTTCTTTTTGGTTCTTGTCTTTGAGATAGGGATTACTTTGAACCTTTTATGATTTTTAACTTAGTTATTTGCTTTTCTCAACAAGATAGCTATTTGGGAATTTTTTGATAAAATCTAGGGTTTGGTTTTGAAATCAAAAGAGGGATTTTCCCTAATGGGCTCTTGTATATGATTGTGGCTATGTAAAAATGGTTAGGTTGTGCTGTAGGGTGGATTTTATCCATGGAAATTGAGTTTTAAAGAAAGAAGCGGGGGTTTTGCCCTAAATTGTGAAATTTTGATTTTTGTAAAGAGAATATGGAATTGATGTTAGTTTTATGGAATTGGAACAATGATAATAATGATGGTGGAGTTGGATATGAATTATTACTCCAATGGGAAATTTTAGAAAGTATATTTGTGTTGAAAAGTAATTATCTGTTTAAAGATATCTATTTTGGGCTATTGGTGGAAGTAGCTATGATTGTTGTAAAAATTACATGAGAATTAGGTGAATTGAAACTATTTTCTCATCCATTTTCATTAAGCATCGTAACATATTCAACACATTGAAATTGTTGTTGTTTTGAGAAAAATAGGTGAATACCTTGGTGAATCTGGGTATAAGTGTAGTTGTGGTATTATGTTGGCATATGTGTCCTTGGTGAAAGTCCAGAAACCCGCGCGATTAGGTGTCAAGCCTTCTGGTTAATACCAGTAAAAATAACTAATTGGTATTGGTTGTAGCCTACTTGGAAACACGTCTTAGAGATTCCCAGTGTTGTATCCACTGTTATGTTTTCTATTGAAAAAGAATTGTTTGCATGAAATATGACATAAGCCTAGCATAACATGGTTTTGGAAAGTGATACAAAATGTTTTGACACAAGCATTGCATATACATTCACCTTATAACTCTGTTAAGATTCATACACTGTGTTGAAGTATCTTTACTGAGCTTTCACTCACCCTATACAGAAAACCATTTTCAGATGCTGCCAATATGCCTCCGCCAAGGCAATAGCTTGGGAGGACTGGGAGCCAAGAGCTTATATTTTTGTTATTGTTGTATTTATTTTGTACAAGCTTAGGGCTTTATTTGTATTGAGTTTAAACTCACTTTTGTTGTAACCAAGCACTGTCTTGGAAAGTTGTAGCCAATAGGGCATTACCATATCTGTTCACTCTTATTTTGTATCTTGTACCAATGACACATGCTATAGATTCAGGGTTAGAACTTGTGAATGTATTACTGCATGTGTTACACTTTTGTAAAGAGATGAAACCTTATGAATGGAATAACATTATATTCAATTATCTGTTATTAATTTATATTTGTCGTGGAATGATGTTATTGTAATATTTTCGGGATGTTACACCCCAATCACATCTAACCATATTGCCCCTAGTTCTAGGGCTGCTTTCAGTCCAACAATGCACGCCTTATACTCTGTTTAGTTGTTTGATGCCTTGAATCGAAGTTTGAAAGCTAAAGGGATATGGGAATCATCTAGTGCTATGAATAACACGCCTATCCCATAGCCAAATTGATTAGACACTCCATCAAAGTACAACTTCCAAATGTCGTCTTTCATCTGCATGACCTCCTTATCTAGGAATGAATACTCCATATATTCTTCTCCTTCAATCGGATGATCAACCAATAATTCTGCCACATCCCTTCCTTTAACAGATTTGTGAACAACATATTTAACGTCGAATTCAGAAAGCAAAAACAATGAAAGAGCTAGCCTACCAGTAAGTGCTGGTTTCTTAAAGAGATAATTGATGGGGTCTAATCTTGAAACCAGGATTACGGAGTGAGCTAACAAGTAGTGTCTCCACTTCCTGGTGGTCCAAACCAAATGTAAGCAAGCCTTTTCCAACGGAGTATAGCGGATCTCATATTCAAGAATCTTCTTACATAAGTAGTACATGGCCTTTTTCACTTTTTCATATGACTCTTGCGCAAGTATACATCCCATGGTTTATTTAGTCACTGATGAATACAGAATTAGCGGTTTTCCTAGCTAAAAAAGTGATAACACAGGTGGATTCTGCATATATGGTTTAACTTGCTTGAAGGTGAAAAAACATTGATCATCCCATTGAAACTCTTTTCCTTTCTAAGATGGCCTTAATTTTAGATGGATCAACTTCCATTCCCCACTGTATGGTCAGAAATCCTAACATTTTGCCCGCAATTACCCCAAAGGTGATTTTTTGTGGATTCAGCCTCAACCTATATTCCTTGATTCTCTCAAAGAATTTCTTCAATGCAGTGTAATGGCCTTCCCGATCTCTAGACTTGACAATCATGTCGTCTATATACTCCTCAACTTTTTTGTGGATCATATCATGCAACAGTGTGGTAGCGGCTCTCTGATAAGTGGCTTCGGCATTCTTCAAACATAATGGCATAACCCTGTAACAATATGTCCCCCATAGTGTAGTAAATACAGTCCTTTCGTTGTCCTCTTGAGTCATAAAGATCTGGTTATACCCCGAAAAACCATCCATGAATGACAGTAAGGCATGCCCTACAGTGAAGTCTACCAATTCATCGATATACGACAATGGAAAGTCATCCTTTGGACTAGCCTTGTTCAAATCTTGAAAGTTCACATAAATCCTAATTTTGCCATATTTCTTTGGAATTGACACAATGTTAGCTAACCAAGTCGGATACTCTGATACAAGCAAGAACTTGGCAATGATTTGTTTAGTCACCTCTTCTTTGATTTTCAATGCCCAATTCAGACGAATTCTGCAAAGCTTCTATTTGACAAGTCGGGACTCAGGATTAAGAGGGATCCTATGTTGTACAATCTCAGGATCGATTCTAGGCATATCCTCATAGGACCATGCAAAAACATCTTTGAATTCATTTAATAAAGCAACTAATTGCTCGCTTCCTCCAAAGATAAAATGGTTACTAATCTGAACTAAGTGAGGATCGTTTTTAGTACCCACATTTATGGAAACAGTTTAATTGATTAATGGCTTAGCACGCCATTCTTTCTCAAGTTGATTAAATTTTTCAAAGCTTGAGGAATGTCGTCTTATTTTTTATCAAATTCTGAAAATTCTGGTCAAGGCTATGAACTATAGGCATAGAGGAGTAAATAGAAATCACAACATCTTTATTCAGAACCTTGGGCTCAACAGTTACAACGGACTCAAAAGAAAAAGGAAAAGCAAAAGAAGACTCTGACATCTCAGACAAACTTAAATCTAACTCCAAACCCACAAGCCCATTAAACTCAGACTCAATAACCAATTCAGAACTCTCAATAAAACTTTTTTCAACATGCCAATTTGCTAAGGAGCCATTCACTGAATCCACGATAAAGCTTGAGCAATTAACAAATGGTCCTTTCCCGATCAAAACAGTAGTCATATCCCCCAAGTTCATTGGTTCAACACTAGTATTAGACTTTTTCGGCAAATCAGCTAGTGTTAGACCCAGGACATCCTCTATACTGCTTTCAGAATTAACATCACTGTCTTGACTGATGTCGATGCTAGGATTTGCATGTTCCTTATCATTATCAGAGATTTGATGATCGAAGAAAATTTCAAACCTAGGATATTTCTTCTTTTTCTCTTGGTCAATCCATGGCTCAAGAAATCCATAGAAAGGAAAATCCTCTCCTTCTTGGATAAAGCGCCCGTTTAAGGTTCCACGAATTGGCTTATAGACCAATTCAAACTATCGCCCGATTCTCTTTGACTTGATGTTCTCATTGATCTCTTCACTTTTTCTTTTCCAACCATCTACTATAGGTGCATGCTCTAGTCTGAATGTAGCGGGTTATGGGGTACTTCACTGGTTGTGGCAATACCTTTCCTACCGCTTTTTCCCAATCCCATCCCAAGAATGTGACCTAGTTTACTCATGAAATAAATTGATTGGGCACTGACGTACACACCTTTGTCTTCTGCCATGATTGTTTGAACTAGCTGGGCCTCTGCCAATGTAAAGCCTGAGAGGAACACATCATCCTCTTCGTGTTGTATTTCTAATAGTGGCGTTGTGACTTCTAGGGGAGGATGAATGGATGAATTTCTTAAGACAGTGGAAATTCCTCCGTCATACAAGTTGATGCATCGTGGATAACACAACCTTCATCTGATGGAGGCAGGGCCTTCCTAATAACAAGATAAATGTTGCAGGGACATTCATGACATGAAATTTAGCCTCATGCTCAAATGGACCAACTATTATTTTCACATTGATTGACCTCATAACCTCATGACTAGTATTATCATAAGCCTTAATCAATTAAGTAATGGGTGTGAAATCTGTCAGCTTTAGCCTTATCGCATAAGCAATGCGTAAAGGACTCTCCTTATTTTTGCCTTTCTTAGCTTCTTTGTCTTTTCTCGAAGACTCTCATTGGTCTAGGTGTGAAGGCTTGAGGTAGCGCCCACTCCTAGTCAAATGATTAATTTCTTCTGAGTACCAAGTCTCATCTGGCACATTGCTTATCCATTCATCGTCAGTGTCGGCGAGTTGCAGGTCATTATCATCCCACCATTTACCTTCGTTGACCAAAAGGCAATTATCAGGCTCTACTTGAATCATCTCCAAATTATACTCTGGTTAGTTTTTTGGTTCTTTTCTTTTCCCTCTATAACCCTTTCCTTTACTACTCTCTTTAGTTTTTTTGGTATTGATTTTTGGTTCATCCCCTTTTTCCCTCAGTTTTCCTATTAGAAACTTCGCCATTGCTTAACCAACCATGACTGGCATCAGAATTTCTTGGATCCTACTATCTTATCTGTACATTCTCAACGTCTAATTTCTTCTAAGAATTGGAAATTGGCCAAGTCCTCCTCTGGGTTTGCCAAGTTACCCAACCCCTGTTTAGGTACATCTTCTCTAATAACATTGATAGAAAATGAGTCAGGCAGAGCAACCCCAGGCTTCAGTTGACCAATGGGTATAATATACTTGCCAGGATCATATTCTTCTTTTGGTAACTTCCTAGCCTCTATCACAGGTACTTTGGTCATTTCATTTAACACTACCACCATAGGGCTTTTGTGTTTTGGTTGGGTTGGAGGTGCATCCATCATGCACAACGGTCAGTATCATGTCCAGGTTGTTGGTGGAAGACACAGTATTTGGCAAGGTCATATTTGGCTGGGAGAGGATCTAGAAGAGGCCGTGGGTCAAGAGGTTTGAGATACTCTCTTTCTATCAAGATCTTCATTACTTTGGTAAGGGACATATGGAGCAAGTTGAAGGTTCAGGTTGAGGTTTAGGCTGAGTTTGTTGTTTGTGGAGGCATTGGCAAAGGGGTCGACTATTTTAGCGGTGCTGGTAGTGACGGAGTTGACCTTAGAAGGTTTTTGAGCCATGCTACTACTGGTGGCAGTGTTTGGATTGAAGCCAAAGGTCTTCCGTATAAGCTCTTTGTCATCCACTATAATTTCCTACTTAATAGCGTCCTCTATCTAAACCTCCATTTCATGCAACTCTTTGAAAGTGAAAAGTGTGAGGACAATCATTTTCTGTAATATTTTTTCCATTTAGATTTCTTACTATCATACAGATTTGATCTTTCTTTGATGGTCTGTTAGTCATTATTGCCGCCTTGGCCCTCCATCTGGTAATGAAGGCTACAAAACCTTCTTTTGGTTATTGTCGGTTTGCTTCTAACTCTCAGGGGTCAGTTTAATCTGAGTGTTGAATGCATATTAGGTGATGAAAGCCTTAATCAATTCTTTCTAACTCTGTTTCACTGAGTCTTCTAGCTTAGCATACCAAATGGCAGCCACTCCTGATAGAGTTCGTCCGAATAGAGATAGCTTTTGTGGACGAGTCAAACCCATAGGCCTTAGAACATCAAAGAATAAGTGAATATACACCATAAGGTTACCAGATCCATTGAATCTATCAATCTGTGGCATTTCAAATCATTCAGGCAACTTGACAACTATTTCAGTATACCCATCTTTGATGTCTCGAATAAAGTTAATTCCTTACGACCTTTTAAATATTTTCTCCAACTTGGTTAGTTTTAGCATAGTCAGATTGAATTCATTCATTTCCAGAGAAAAGAGCCCTTCCATTGGTTGTGAAAGGGAAAAAGGTCCTTTCAATGATTGTGCAGGAACCCTCAAGTCTTCTGGTAAGTTAGGCTCAAGAAATTCTTCACCTGGTAGAGGTGGGATTGGATGAACCACCAGACGTGGTTGAGTAGCGAATGCCCTAGATAGGGGTCGCAATTCAGCAAGAGTATCACCATGGGTGGCAATTGTATTGGCAATAGCATCTATACTTCGTTGAAGGGCCAACAACATGTCCACTATATTTTATGGAGCCTAAGCCATCACTGATTTCGGTAAATTGAGTGAGGATGATGTAGCTGGTAAAGAAGGGGTACACTAGATAGTTGATGAGGCTTTTGTTCTTTTTCTTCTTGTAACTGATGGCAAAGAAACTAACATTGGCTGTCCTTGAACCAAATCTGTAGTCTTATAGAGTCTACCAACGCGAGTCCACAGAACCTGGGGGATATTAGACCGTTCTGAAGCTATGGCGCCACACTACCTTGCAAAAATAAAATGGAACCTCCAATCAAAATTTCAAAGCATGCTGGCCCAACAGATTACGGCTAAATCATGCTAAAAAATTGAACTTAACTCCACAAACTGAAATGCTTGAACCACTTATCTAACTCAAAGAATCCCTATATAGATCCTATACATTCCACATAGCACATAGTAGGAAAGAGAACAAGCATCCCTATGGAGGACAGAGTTATCCTGTCCTAGCTTTGAAATGATCTAGGGTTTCACTACTCAAACAAGCGGTATCATACATACTAGAAATGGGAGAGCATCCTGTTCTAATTTTGGAAGGTACTATGGCTCACTATATGTACACGGTTAGCTCTACTCTAGAGGTTGAAGTCAAGGTGACGTTACAAAAAAGTCCTTTGGGTAACATACGAATTTCCTCTTCCCTATTTACAAATGTACATACGAATTTTCTTCCTAGATAATGATCGTCCCGTGGCATTGCCAGAGTTTCAATTAGAAACAGCAATGATCAAGTTCTCTTCTAATAGGACTTCTAGAAACCCGTAGATCTAATCAATATCTTAGGAAGTAAATCTCATACCCATATAATTATAAAAGCATGTCATCACGTAAGCATACTATACATACGAACATCTCTCCTAAGCGAGACAAACCCATTGTGCTAATAACTACTTCCCACATACCCAAAGTATTCAAACCTGATACGCTCTGATACCAAGTTGTAACGCCCCGAAATAAATACAATAAACCATCCATAACGACAATTAAATAACAATAAAAATCAGAGTATAATATCCATCCATTATATGAGACACAGTTGTATAAAAGAGGTGACACATGCGAATACACATTCATAAGTCCTAACTCTCAGTCTATAGCATGTGCCAACAACAATGATATGAGATAGTTGTTAAACTTCCCAAGACTGTACTTGGTTACATCAAAATGGATTTAAATCCAATACATGTAAAGCCCTAAGCTTGTACAAAATAATAACAAGTAAACAAAATGAAGCTCTTGCTCTAATCCTCCCAAGCTACTGCCTTGGCGAGGAGGAATCTCACCAACACCTGAAAATGGTTTTCCTATATAGGGTGAGCCAAAACCCAGTAGAAATAATCCAACACAGTATATGAATCTTAACAAAGATATAAGGTTTTATGCACATGCAGTGCCCTTATCAAAACATTTTCCTTTTCTTTCTAAAAACAATGCCATGCTTAGTTGAGGTAAGAATTCTCAAGGCATGCTTTTTATAATAGAAAACAAGAGGGAAAATCTCAAACCAATATAACCTTTCATGGATATTTCGTCAATGGGAAGCCGTCAAATGACACCCATGTGAACGTAGTCTATACAAGCACTACGATTACCATTTTACGGATATTTTATCCACCGAAATTGACACTCATGTGTGCATACATTTTTCAAGACTTTCACCCTAGATACACAGGCCAACTTAATTTGGTAATACACACATGTTTCCAACATTCATTTCCTTTTTTCAAATTCATATAGGTATGCAATGTATTAAATGAGCAACAATGTTCAATGCATATGGATGAGAAATTAGTTTCAATTCACCTAATCCTCATGTAATTTTTACAACAATCATAGCTATCCTCCACCAATAGCCTCAAAACAGATATTTCCAAACAGATATAAAATCTCCAATATAGATAAACTTTCTGAATTTCAAGGTGAGTGATAATACATATTCAATTCCATCATCCATATCAATATCCATCCAATTTCACATTTTCAACATTAATTCCATTTATTTATACAAAAATACATATTTGAAACATTTTGGACAAAACCCTTTTTTCTTCCAAAATTTAATCCAAGTATCAAAATGAACAATTTTATCACAAATCAACCTTATTTCCACTCCCAAAACCATTTTCATACTTCCATTTGAAAACCCCTCATTTGATTTTTTTAAACCAAAACCCTAGATTTGTTCAAAATCTTCTAAAACCACAAGATTGTTTGTGAAAGACAAATAACTAGGTTAAAAATCATAGTGTAGAAAATCTCTACCTCGAAGCTAGAAGATCAAGGAGAGAGTGGAGAAACCTCAAGGAAGTCGAAATACAACTCTATTTAGATGAAAACGAAGCTTTAGGTGAGCATTACCTTTCTAACAAAGGGAGTAGGAGGGAGAAATGGGTAGATCTTGGTGTGTTTGTAGAGAGAGAGAAGCTTTAGATTTAGGGTTTTGAAATGTTTAGAGAGAGAGAGGTGAAAATGTGATGTAAAAAGTGGCTTTTACGAACTAATATACATACAATCCGCTCGAGCGCAAGATGTGTCACTCGAGCAGTCAGACACAATAAGTTATTCCGTTCGAGCATAGAATACACACTCCTAGTAGTTTTGCAGACAGCAAACCAATGCTTCAGTGCAAGATTTGCCGCTCGAGCCAAGATCGCTCAAGTGCAGGAAGTATCGCTCAAGCGTAGAATACACTCTCCCATTAGTTTTGCAGACCTAAAAAAGTACTGAGAGTTTGCAAAGACCGCTCAAGCGCAAGAAGCTACGCTCGAGCATAGAGGTCAAAATCAAGGCAACCAAAGTTTTGAAAAACAAGCTACTAACTCATTTCAAACACAACCAACATATCCCAATAAGCAAACTGAAGGAGGGAAAAGAGGAATAAGACAAGAACCATAGTACAAAACCAAGAAACCAGAATCCAGAATATCAAATGGGTCGGGTCTTAAACTAGAATTGCTATAATGGCATGCATCGAATGCAAGCCATAATTAGTGCATTCTACAACATTTTTTTCCCAAGCCGTTAATGCTTCTTCAGTAACAGCATACATACAATGTAAGCCGTTAAATCATATATTTATGGCATACAAATGTATAGCATAAAAAATGTATATTTTCACGGTTTACAAAAATATGTCGTAAAATATTTTTACATGAGATGACATACATTTTATGTTATAAAATATTATAACTTTACACGGCATACATTAGCATGTCGTGAAAACTTCTAGTAAAAAAATTTTTATCCAATTTTTTCATGGCATTCAAAAGTATGCTATAAAAAAACGTAGGTAGCGTTTGGTAGAATTTTCTAAATATGATTTAATAATAGAGTTGTATTTTGAGTTTGTGAGTTTTGGAATTATGATTTGAGTGCGTAAAATTTATTTGGTTATGGTTTTGAATTGAGTTTTGGAGGGAGTTTTGAGTTTTTGGCATTAGAAAAGTTATTTGATTCAAAAACTTACAACTTATAATAAAACACACAACTTAAAATTCTATTTAAAACTCATATAAAAATTTTAAAATTTCCAAAAATATTTTTTTTATTTACAATATAAAATAACAAGTGCAAAAAAAAAAAAAAAAAAAAAAAAAACAAACACTATTCCAATCAACTGGCTAGAAGTCCAGGGGGACATCCAGAGGACGACCAGGTTAGCCAAATTTTCTTGACTGGAAAGAAGTTTTCAAAAGTGAGTGTAAAATTATAATTTGAAAGCTCAAAACAAACACCACACTCAAATCAGTAGATAGAAATGTGTTTTGAACACATAACCAAACACAGCCGTATATTTTCACGGCATAAAAAAATATGTCATAAAGTATTTACACTTTAGACAACATACATTTCATATCGTAAAATATTATAACTTTACACGACATGCATTAGCATGCAATAAAAACTTCTACTAAAAAACAAATTCAATTAGATTATTTTTTTAAATTTTTTTTCTTAAAAAAAAAAAAAAGCTAACAATTTCCAACCAAGCTTCTCACCTTAAAGTTTCCTAACTGAGGACAATGTAAAAAATAATTTATAGAGTATTTTTTTTTTACTTAATATTTTACTCTATATTCATATATTGTCACATCTTGTAAGTCTCACACACTATGTCAGTAGCAAGTAAAATATTAACTATTAAATAAAAAATTTGATTAACTTTAACATTAATCTTTAAATTATCACATTTTCTATTATTGAATTTGTAATCCAACCCTTCAATTGAATAAAAATTGCATCAGTTAAAATCATGAGAGAAAACTTTTATATACATTTATATTTATTAGGGTTAATTACACTTTTCACCTCTATAATTTGATATAAATTTTAATTTAATTCCTATAGTTCTAAAGTAAACAATTTGATCCCTACAATTTAAGTTTAGTTTCAATTTAGTCATTATGTCCAAATTAAAGATTAAATTATTTATTTTGGAACACTTGTCAATATACACGGATAAAATTAACAAAAATTTAGACCAAAAAAATTAAATTAAAGTATAGAAACCAAATTGTTCAATTTAAAATTATAGAAATTAAATTAAAATTTTAGGTGAAAAATGTAGGCTCTGTTTGGTGACAGTGTGACATACAGGAGTACAAAACACAACATAAAAAAAAAAAACAAAGACACTGAAAGATACTGGCGACAATGGTGACTGGTACCATCGGAGAGCACGAGCAAAGGGCGAAATGTAGAGCGACATGAATAGTGTGAGTAGAGATGAAGAGTAAAACCGAAATGGGAAGAGAGAGAGAGAGAGAGAGAGAGAGAATAAGTGACCGAAATTGTAAGTGGGCAATGAAAATGAGTTGGTGAGATTACAAAAAAGAGAGACAGTGGGTGATGACGGAATAGTACTAGGTTGATGGGATTTCAAAGGCAATCTGCCCATGTTGCTTTTGGGTGGTCCAAATTTGGGAGGGAAATAGAAACTTCTATGACATGGCACTTACAAATGCATCATGTGTTAAGGGTGCGCGTGTATTATTGAGTATGTAAGTAATTAAAAATTGACACATATAAAATAAAATTATTCAGAGTTTTCATAATTTAATACACAATAATGTAATTTCATAAGTGTCAACTTTTAATTGCTTACCAACTTATAAAATGGGATGCTTCACCTGAATGAATCATTGTGAATGCATTTGTCGGTGTGAAATACATAATCTGTACCATTGTTGGGAGGGAAATTTTGTCCATAAGAAAATGAGATAAATATGCACCACCAAAAAAAAAAAAAGGATTTTACCAAGAACAAAAACTTATGACAAACTTAGGCTGCATTTGGTTCTCCTTTGGAATTATGATTCCAATCAAAAAGTTGCAAAACTCTATTAAAAAATTATAACCAAACACACAACTCAAAACTCAATTCAAAATTATTTTTTTTAAAAAAATTATAAAAAATATTTGTTTATTTTTGTTTTGTAAAATTATTTCTAGAATCATGATTTTTGTGATCAGTTACGCATTTTTTGGGAAATCACTTATGTCAGTTGTAAAAGCTTATGCATTTTTGTGTTATTCAAAATTTTTAGGAACAAACTAACGCATCATTTTCTGCTTTGTGTTTTCTGACGTAACTTACGCGACTTGTGAAAACATACACAATTTTGTGAAATATAAATGTTCTTCAAATACTTACTCACATTTGTTGTCACGTACACATTTTCTATGAAATCACCTACGTAACTTGTGAAAACTTATGCAATTTTGTAAAATAAAAGTGTTCTCGAATGACTTACTCGTATTTATGATTACTTACGCATTTTTTTGGAACTCACTTACGTCAATTATTAAAAAGTACACAATTTTTTGTTGTTGAAAATTTGTAAGACCAAACTTACGCGTCATTTTCTGTTAATCACCCCGACTTTTGTAACACAACTTACGCGACTTTGTAACAACTTACGCAATTTTGTCTTTGCAACAATATTGTTCAAAAACTTACTCGTATTTGTGATAATTTACGCAATTTTTAGGAAATCACTTTTGTTAGTTGTGAAAAATTATGCAATTTTGTCAGTAAAAGTGTCTCCAAGGACTTACTCATGTTTCTTATCACTTACATATTTTTTGGCAAATCAGTTGTGTTAGTTGTGAAAACAAGTTGGCATCATCAGTAAGTTGTTGAAAATTTATAGAAACAAACTTACACATCACTACACTGAATTTTGTGGCAACACTTATGCAAATTTGGAAAAAAATTGCACAACCATGATTTACGCATTTTTACGGAAATCACTTACGTAAGTTTGGAAAACTTTTGTGTTGTTGAAAATTTTTACGAACAAACTTACACTTCATTTTTTTCTATTCACCCTGAGTTTTGTGACACAACTTAAGTGATTTTGTCAAAACTTACGTAATTTTGTAAAATAAAAGTGTTCTCTCAAGACTTACTCATATTTTTTTTCACTTACACATTTTTGTTTTTGGAAAATCAGTTACATAAGTTGTGATAACTCACGAATTTTTGTAATGTAAATATATTCTCTATGGACTTAGTCGTATTTCTGAGAACTTTTGTAGCTTTTTTGGGAAACCATTGATGTCAATTATGAAAATTTAGGCATTTTTGTGTTGTTGAAAATATTTAGGAACAAACATACACGTTATTTTTTGCTATCCACCCTGAGTTTTGTGACACAACCTGCGTGACTTTATGAAAATTTACGCAATTTTGTGAAATAGAAGTGTTCTTCGAAGACTTACTCGCAATTTTGATCAGTTACATTTTTTTTGTTTTTGGAAAATCACTTACGTAATGTAAAAGTATTCTCAAAGGACTTATTCATATTTGTGATAATTTAACCATTTTTTTTTTTGTAAACCATATACGTAAGTTGTGAATACTTATGCAATTTTGTTTTGTTGAAAATTTTTAGGAACAAAGTTACACCTCATTTCGTGCTATCCACCTTGAATTTTGGGGCACAACTTACATGACTTCATGAAAACTTACACAATTTTATGAAATAAACCTGTTCTTTCAAGACTTACTCGTATTTTTGATAACTTAAGTATTTTTGTTTTTGGAAAATCTCTTACGTAAGTTCTGAAAACTTACGAAATTTTGTGATATAATGTGTTATTCAAGAACTTACTCGTATTTGTGTAAACTTACGCATTTTTTTTCCGAAAACCATGTACGTTAATTGTGAAAATTTATGCATTTGTGTTGTTGAAAATTTGTATGAAGAAACTTGCGCATCATTTTGTGCTATCCACTTTGACTTACATGACACAACTTACGTGACTTTGTCAAAATTTACGCAATTTTATAAAATAAAAGTGTTATCAAATGACTTAATTGTACTTTTGATCACTTACGAACTTACCTATTTTTTAGAAATTTATGCAATTTTCTGATATGATTTACTTGATTTTTGAAAACTTACGCATAATTGTGTTGTTCTAAATTTTTGGTGACAAACTTACACGATTTTGTGTTCACTAACATATTATTGTGAAATAATGTATGTGATTTATGAAAACCTATGCATTTTGTATTGTTCTGAATTTATAGGAAGAAACTTACCTATTTTTGTGAAAAGTTACGTATTTTTATCAAATCACTTACCCATTTTTATGAAAACATACCTACTATGTCAATGACTTATGTGATTTTGTGAGAACTTACTCATTTTTGTATTGTTCTAAACTTTTGATAACAAACTTACGCATTTTTGTGAAAATTTGCACGTTTTGTGAAATCTCTTACAGAATTTGTAAAAATTTACTTATTTTTGTGTCGTTCTCAACTTCTAATAACAAACATGCACATTTTTGTGAAAATTTGCATATTTTGTGAAATCACTTACAGAATTTGTAAAAACTTACTCATTTGTGTGTTGTTTTACATTATTTGAAACAAACTTTCCCATTTTTGTGAAATCTTGTACATTTTGTCAAATCAGTTAGGGAATTTATAAAAACTTACTTATTTTTATGTTGCTCCAAATTTTGATGTGAAAACTTGCTCATTTTGTGAAATCATTTATGTAATTTGTGAAAATTTACTCATTTGTATGTTGTTCTAAATTATTTGTGAAAAATTTAAATTCCCTGAGATATTGATTTGAGATTATGTATCAATTTTAACCAGTAAATAGCAATCTCAATTAAACAATCAAAAACAAATTGCCACAATAATTTTAACGTGGAAAAACCGCAATTGGAGCACCTCCAATTGTGGTACACCTCCAATTGTGGTAAAAAATCACGACCCAAAGGCACAAAACAATCCATTAAGAAGACAAAAAAAGAATTAAACAAGTGTTACCTAGCGAACCCACGCCCAAATTGAACCAACACCAATGTACCTCTTCCACTATCGTCTTCACGTCAAAATTGTGTTTGTCTAACATTGAATCCATAATGTCGATGTTGAATCCACGACGATGAGCCACTTTAAAGCTTCAGGTCCAAATTTCACGGAATCCATCAAATAACAGCTCTCTCTTTTGTGTATAAAACAAAATAAACAAACATTTTGATATAATCCATTCAATGCATGATATAAACTCTCACAGATATCAAAGGAAACAAGAAAAGAAGCTCTAAATGAAAATCCTAATCTCCAAAAAGAAAATCTGGAAGCCGTACCGTAGAAACTGAATTAATTGTAGATTTATAGAAAATAGAATCGCGATCTCCGCTCGAGCGGATTGACTAAAATGTGTGTTTTCAGAACAAGGATCTATGCTCCAGCACAAAAAAGGCCACTCAAGCATAAAAATACAACTCCCAATACTTTTGCAAGCGAGTGAAACCTGTGAAAGAATTGTATCTTCACTCAAGCGCACAATCGAAGCGGTCAAACAACTTCAACTTTGCTGCCCCCTGGACCCCTGTGTGCTGACCAAGCAGCTCGATCCTCAACATAGTCAGCGAAGTGGCAAACATGATAGGATTAAGATCACAAACTCCTTTGCAAGGCACAATTCAGGTTGAATTCGCATCTAAATACTCACAACTTCACTGAAATAAAAGAATGAATAAAATTACAACTGAAATGAGTTTTTTCAAATGGGATTGCCAATAACAAAAACCTAACAATTTGAAACAAACATACGCATTTTTATGAAAACGTGCGTATTTTGCAAAATCACTTACGGAATTTGTGAAAACTTACTCATTTTTGTGTTGTTCTAAATTATTTGAAAAAAACTTACGTGCTTTTGTAAAAACTTAAAGATTTTGTGAAATCACTTACCAAATTTTTGAAAACTTACTCATTTTTGTGTTGTTTTACACTTTTGATGTGAAAACTTATGCTTTTTTAGAAAACTTGGGCATTTTTTGAAACCATTTACAGAATTTGTGAAAACTTACTCATTTGTGTGTTCTTCTAAATTATATGAAAAAACTTATGCATTTTTGTAAAAACTTGCGCATTTTGTAAAATCACTTATAAAATTTGTGAACACTTACTTATTTCTATGCTGTTCTCAACTTTTGACAACAAACTTACATATTTTTGTGAAAATTTATGTATTTTGTGAAATTACTTACAGATTTTGGGACAATTACTTATTTTTGTGTAGTTCTAAATTGTTTGAAATAAACTTACGCATTTTGTGAAATCACTTAGAGGATTTGTGAAAACTTACTCATTTTTGTATTGTTCTAAGCTTTTGACCAAAAACTTATGCATTTTTATGGAAATCGCTTTTGAAATTTGTGAAAACTTATTCATGTTTGTGTTGTTCTAATTGTTTGAAACACATTTATGCATTTTTGTGAAAACTTGCGCATTTTGTGAAATCATTTACGGAATTTGTGAAAACTTACTCATTTTTGTGTTGTTCTAAACTTTTGCTGTGGAAACTTGCACATTTTGTGAAATCACTAAAAGAATTTGTGAAAACTTACTCATTTTTGTGTTGTTCTCAACTTTTGATTACAAACTAATGTATTTTTATGAAAACTTGCATATTTTCTGAAATCACTAACAAATTTTATGAAAACATAATCATTTTTGTGTTGTTCTAAATTGTTTGAAATAAACTTACGCGTTTTTATAAAAAATTGCGCATTTTCTAAATTCGGTTAGGGTATTTTTGAAAACTTACTTATTTTTGTATTGTTTTAAACTTTTGATAACAAGCTTTTGCATATCTGTCAAAACTTAAGCATTTTTGTGAAATTACCTTCAGAATTTGTAAAAACTTACTCATTTTTGTGTTGTTCTAGATTATTTGAATCAAACTAATGTAAATTTGTGAGAACTAATGCATTTTGTGAAATTACTTACGGGATTTCTGAAAACTTATTCATTTTTATATTGTTCTAAATTATTTGAAACACACTTACGTATTTTTGTGAAAACTTATAGATTTTGTGAATTATTTACGAAATTTGTGAAAACTTATCCATTTTTGTGAAAACTAATCACTTAGGGGATTTGTGAAACTTACTCATTTTTCTATTATAAATTATTTCAAACAAACTTACTTATTTTTATGAAAACTTGCGCATTTTGTAAAATCAGTTAGGGGATTTGTGGAAACTTACTCATTTTTATATTGTTTAAAATATTTTAAATAAACTTATGCATTTTTGTGAAAACTTGAGCATTGTGTGAAATTAATTACGAAAATTGTGAAAACTTATTTTTATGTTGTTCTAAACTTTTACTATGAAAACTTATGCATTTTTGTGAAAACTTTCACATTTTGTGAAATCACTTACGAAATTTGTGAAAACATACTCATTTTTGTGTTGTTCTAAACTTTTGATAACAAACTTATGCATTTTTATGAAAACTTATGCATTTTGTGAAATTTTTTACGAAATTTGTCAAAATTAACTCATTTTTGTGTTGTTCTAACAAACTTATGTATTTTTGTTAAAACTTACTCATTTTGTGAAATTACCTATAGATTTTGTGAATACTTACTCATTTTTGTGTTATTCTAAATTATTTGAATCAAATTGATGCATATTTTTGAAAACTTATGCGTTTTGTGAAACCACATACTCGATTTGTGAAAACTTACTTATTTTTGTATTGTTTTAAATTATTTGAAACACACGTACGCATTTATTTTTGAAAACTTAAAAGTATTTTGCGAAATCTCTTACCGAATTTGTGAAAACTTATCAATTTTTGTGAAAACTTATCATTTAGGAAATTTGTGAAAACTCACTCATTTTTGTGTTGTAAATTATTTCAGAAAAACTTACACATTTTTGTCAAAATTTTGCACATTTTGTCTGTAACGCCCTCAAAATAATACATAAAACTCATCACTTTAGACATGCATTGATATAAAAGAAACCAACCATTTCTATGCATCAGAGTAGTTCTTACAACAATTTTACATGTTAACAACAAAAGAAAATGCCCTATGGGCTTACAGCTTTCCAAGTCAACACCTGGTTACACAAAAGAAGAGTACTAACTCTATACAAAATAAGCCCTTGGCTTGATATACATGTAATACTTTTTGCTATTGATTTTCAAAGTTTTCAGAGGCTAAAACATGTGATTTTAAGGTCCAAAAAGTGGAGGGGTTAGCCACTCTTCTTTAAGCTTGCTTACTAGCTTTGTTCTCTTCTTTTTTTGGTTTACTTTTGCTAACTTTTCAAACTTATTTGCAGCACTATTTTGTGCTATTTAGGGGCTATTTAGCTTTGAATACCATGCTTGTATTGTTGTAAGTCCTCATAGATTTGGTGGTTTAGGCCATAGACACCAATCTATTTGAGTTAATAGCTCTCTTTACATAATTTCCATGTAATATTCGTATTTGTCATCATTACCTTTGCCTAATCATCTCTGCAACCTCCCTCCTTTCTTTGTTTTTTTTGTTTTTTTGGATTAAGAGTTGTCTTAAACACTAGTTTGTTGCTCAAGGCATGAGAAAGAGACTTTCCATTCTTAATGGTTTAATCTCTTCGGAGGTTCATTACCAAGGCATTACATCTCTCTCATGTTAAGCACAACTTCTTGTTTGACGCTTCTTTTTATCGCTTTTTGCACTTAGTGGACGTAATGATCACTTTTGGACAAAAATGAATGAGGAACGGAAGGTAATGTAAAAGAGGCTACTAAAATCAAAACGATAGAAGTAAAAAGGCAATAAAATTGGGTTGGGTTCAATCGGATGTTATATTGAACCTATTGCGTTACATACTCTTTAGTGATGTTAATGATTCATAAAGCAATGTCTACCACTTCCCTTGAGGTATCTCCATGATAGGGGAATGGTTTTGGTGGTCTTTTATTTCCATCTATTCATCTTTTGTCCTATCAGTTCATAGATCATCATGCAACAATTTTGCGACAATTGATGATTTGTGAATCAAGCTTACTCCTTCCTTGATCAGTTTCATAAGAGGGAGAGGCAGAGAGGATAAAAATCTTTTGGAAACACTCCATTTTTGCTATGTTTTGATTCCGTGGCAGTAGGGTCGAACCTAAAAATAGTGGCCGGTTGGCCACCTTTTTGTCCCGCCGGCCACCTTCTTATCCGGCCGACCACTTCTCAAGGCCAGCTGACCACCTTTTGTTGTATAGGTAGTGGTATTTTCTTGCAGAACAGAGCAAAAGCTAAGGCAAAAACAGAATTAATTTCTGACTGCAAACAGAGCAGAATCCGATAGTAAATAGAGAGGTTTCCAGGAAGATATTCTCTGTTATGTGCATGAGGCTCCTCACCCTTTGTTCAAGTCCTTTAATTTAGTATTTAATTAATTAATATGTGTAATTAATTAGTTAGCTTAATTAGCATTTGTAATAATTAGTTAGTTCGGCTTATTCATTTATTTGGTGTTGTAATATTTAGCAAAATAAGATATTGATTTGGACCGTCTTGTATGAGGGCACACTTGTAATATTTTGTTTGTCTTCCAACCCCTATTCTTTCTCCCTTTTATTTACTTGCTTATGATGGTTGCATGTAATATCATAGTTTGATTTCATATCATTACCATATGTAAAAATATTCATTTTTGCATGCATTGGGTTCGGTTCATCATTCTAACATTGCTGTCATTTCTTACTTCCTTGAATACGTGCGCTATCGCATGCTTTGAGTTGACCGATATGTCATGTTAATAAACCGAACCTAGTAGTTGCATTTTTTATGTATCCCATTAGTCACTTGCATATTAGAGCATACATTTTCTAACTATTTTCTTCTATTTTGGCTTGCCTTGGTTGAGTACTAGGTGAGCATTTCTAGCTTTAGCATATTGCATGTGTGTTAGTTAGGGGTGAGCAGCGGATATACCGATCTACCAAAACCAACAGAACCGAACCGATCTGCCGTATTTTGGACGGATGCGTGATGATGAGCGGATGATTGCGGATTGATTTTCTCTAATCCGACAATTTGGTGAACGGATGGCGGATTTGAGATTTCTTTAGCCGCAAACTGAACCGCCAAACCACGAGCACCCCTAGTAATTTAAATTTTTTTTTTGTTTTCAGTTTGTTTAAATATTCTGTTTGTGTTTTCAATTAAAAAAGAATTTAAATATTCTGTTGAAAAAAAAATTTCAACTTGAATATCTTTTTTGAATTAAAAAAAAAACATATTATTTATCTATATTTTTTGGTTTTTAAATCTATCTCTAAAAATAATAAATAGAAAATATGATATATGCTGGTTGGTTTTTGTTTTCAAAAACAGATATAGATGTAACAATACAAAAACATACAATCTCTACTACTACTCTGTTCATGGTTTTGGTGATTTGAATTGTTTTTATATTTTAAGAATCACAGATTGTAATATTTTATGTGGATGAGGCATGCTGTGATTGTAGTATGTGGATGAGGCATGCAGTGATTGTGATATTCTAAAGTTTCAAACTTTCTTGCTTTGGATGAGGCATGTAGTGATTGTAATATTTTTTTAAGTCATTGACTGTAATACTTTTTTTTTTTTTTAGGAAGTGCACAAGTTGAATGATGTTGAAAATTTATAAAATTTTAAACCGCCAAACCGATTCGCATCCATCCGCCAAACCGTCAATCTGCTCAATTCACATCTGCCGGATTGGCGGACAGATGCGGATTGATTTTCTCCAATCCGTCAATTTGGCAGACGGATGGTGGATTGGAGGTTCCGTGGTCGCAACCGACCCGCGCCCACCCCAAATGCTTATTCGATATACCTATTGAATGCCAGTGGTTGAAGGCTAATTTGCTTAAATTAGAATACATTTCATTAATGTACGTATGAGCTCACTTTTTCAAGTGGCACATATTCAAAACACTTTTCAAACAAACATGAAATCAAAGCATTCCAAAGGGAGTGACTTAGTCTATACTTGTATGCCTTATATAGTAATGTTTAGCATTATTAAAATCAGAATAAGAGCATATACTGTACATAAAAATCACATCATGATTAATACAGGTCGATCTTTGATCGGGTGAGTGGGGGGCTCAATTCATGACCTTCTCCTCTCATACCTAAGGTCCCGAGCTGAGACACTTTGGTTATGACGGACAAGTGGCCTTTGACACAAATCACGGGTTTCCTAAATTTTTCAAAAATATTTCAGTGGCGACTTTAAAATCTGGCAATGCAGTCCATTTTCGTCATCTCCGATGATAAATGGATTTTCTAAATATTTTCCGGATTTGAACTCATTTGTGTTTTTCCTGTTTCACATTGCACTTGTGAAACCAGATTCAGAACCACGGGAGTCCGAATCTGAGGAGGCTACACTCTTTTAAAGAGCACGAAAAACAAGCTACACATAGTTTTAAATGTTTGGTTTAAATTTCGGTGATGAAATTCCTTAAGGGGGGAGGTTATAGCATTTCTGGTTTAAACCCGACCCATTTGACTTTGAATTCAAGTTTCTATTCATATATAGTTGTTCTTGCCTTGTTTCCCACTATTTCTCCTTGAGTTGAGCTATTGGGTTGTGTTGATTGCGTTTGGAATATGTTAGTAGTTTGTTTTGCAAACTTTTGCTGCTCAGATTTTTATTCCTTCGCTCGAGCGAAACGTCTTGTGCTCGAGCAGTCTTGATGAACATCTAGTATTTTTGTAGGTCTGTAAAAATACTGGGAGTTTGTATTCTTCGCTCGAGCGAAGCTTCTAGTGCTCGAGCGGCGACCTCTACCTGCAAAACTACTAGGAGTGTGTATTCTACGCTCGAGCGAAACTTCTTGCACTCGAGCGAGCGGAACAACTTATTGTGTCTAGTCGCTCGAGTGACACATCTTGCACTGGAGCGAATTGTACATCTATAAGTTCATACACAGGCCATTTTACAACACTTTTTCATCCCTCTCTCTCTCTCTAAACATTTCAAAACCCTATTTTCTTTCACTCTCTCTCTCTCTCTCTCTAAAACTCACATATTTCCCTCAAATACACGTAGATCCGTTGATCTTTTAAGTCGTGAGCCTTTGTTAAAAAAGTAGAGCTCGACATGGGCTTCGTTCTAACTAAAGCAAAGTTGGTTTTTGGCATCTTTGGATTTCCCTCTCTCTCTCTCTCTCTCTCTCTCTCTTGTCTAGCTTGAGGTAGGGATACTTTCTACACTTTTTATAAGTTTTAACATAGTTATTTGTAATTTCTAAACCATATTGCGAATTTGGACGATTTGGAACAAATCTAGGGTTTTGGATAAAAATCAAAAGAGGGGTTTTTCAAATGGGTTCTTCGAAATGATTTTGATGTTAGAAATAATGTTGAGTATGGTGGAAATGATTGATTTTGGAAACTTGGGGTTGATTTTGAAAAGAGTAAGGAATTGTGCCCTAAATGCCTCAAATGTTGGTTTTGTACAAATAATGAAAATGGTATTGAAATTATGAAATTGGAATGGTATTGATGAGGATGGTAGAGTTGGATATGTATTATCATTTACCTCTTGAAATTTAGAAAGTTTATCTTTATTGATAATTGTTTATCTATTTAGAAATATCTGTTTTGGGCTATCGGTGGAGGATATGTATGAGTGTTGTAGAAATTGCATGTGAATTAGGAGAATTGAAACTATTTTCTTATTCATTTGCATTGAGCATTATCTCATACTTATACATGGAAAATGTTACTGCTTTGAGAAAATGGATGAATATGGGAAAGGAATTATTGTTACATCAAATAAGTTGGACTGTGTGTCCTGGGTGAAAGTCCCGAAAACAACGCGTATACATGGGTGCCAATCCTGCAGATGAAATTTCCATGAAATGGCAATAGTAATACTTGTATAGTCTACATTTACATGGGTCCTAGCTTACGGTTTCCTCTGGATGAATTTTCTGGGAAAGGTTATATTGTTTTGAAACTCCCAGAATGTGATTCACTGCCCCATTTTCTAATATAATGGAAATGTTTTATGAATTGATATAACTTTTTGGCATTGTATAGTCTTGGAAAGAGATATAAAAATGTTTTGGCACGACCATTGCATATGCATTTACCTTATGACTTTGTTAAGTTTCATATATTGTGTTGGGCTATTTCTACTGAGCTTTGGGTCACCCTACTTCAGAAAAACATTTTAGATACTGATGCCATGCCTCCGCCTAGGCCATAGCTTGGGAGGACTTGGAGCGACAACTTTTTTTTTTTTGTATTTGTTGTATTTATTTGGTACAAGCCAATGGCTTAAACTGTATTGGACTAAAGTCCACTTTTGTTGTAACCATCTATTGTCTTGGAAAGTTGTAAGCCCTTGGGCATTTCTTATCTATTTAATTTCCATTATTTTTCTCTTGTTCATAACATATGCTATAGATTCAGGCCAGGCATTATGCATGTATACCGCATATGTTTCCCTTTTGTAAATTCAATTGGATTTAATGGAAGATAGTTACTTTATCTTTGTTGTCATTTGTTGATATGGTGGATGGATTATTGTATATATATTTCGAGGCGTTGCAGGAAACTACATAGAAGTTAATAGTTCAATATAATATTTAGGTAATATATAATTGCCCTATAATATTTATAGCTATACAAGTTACAAATTTTAACTTTTTAACAACAATAAAATGTAAAAAAATACAACTATTTTTAACCTTTTAACAATGAGGGATACAACAAACCCAGAAAAATATATCTGGAATATACCTAGAAACATCAACATGTCATTCACATTCATTCTACACAAACTCTACAATTCACAATTTCAATATCTACCACGGAAGATATTCTAGATCAAAATTTAGGTCCCTAGACTTTCTATTTAACAATTTAACGAATTGAAAATGGCAAACTGGGAGTATAAAAGTTAAAATACTATACAATAGTAGTCAAATAAAAAATTAAACTCCTAAGTTGAACATTGCTATTAAAATTAATTGTCAGTGCCACCTTAATTAGTGGCACACCTAAACAATAATTTGTATCACATTCAAGCTCTTCAATGAAGCTATAAGAGCAAAGTTATAAACACTATAAAGCTGCTAAGTGTTAGCCCAAGGCCCAAGGCCTAAGTTCAACTCCAGCCAAGCAACTCGAGTAAAGAGAAAGGCCCCAAAACATTGATAGGTCCAACAGAAGAGGGGACAATACTGCATGACCAAAGCCTAAGTAAAATTGCCTTCTAAAAGGAAATTTGCAAAATGTAGAGATGCCCTCAGATTCATTCGCAATCGATGGTAAGGATCACAATTCTCAGGGATAGGTGCACATGCTTGACCCACGAAAACGAAACAACTATCTGATGAACTTAATTGAACGAATGGAGCAATCGGGCAAGTTGGCCATTAAACGCCTGACATAATCTAAGTCGCACACAGCAAGGTAATCCAATGGTAAGGGATCAAAGCAACTTGGCCACTTGCTCGACCAAAGTCTGGTAGTAACCAGAGCCCTTAGAGGTAACAAATGGGAAATAAAAAATCTTTCTTCCTAAACAAATATTATATGACCGATCATATTTCTGACTTGATCATCGGAGGGTCCTCCCGAGCATATCTGGTCAGGAGTGATCATTGATTAGTTGGTTTCTCTTTGCAGAGTAAAGAAATGATCATCTCATCTTGTATTTCCTATGGAGAATATTTTTGCCTTCCACAATTGGCGCCGTCTGTTGAAATAATGAAGATGAGTACCCATCCTTGTCTAGAAGAGATACCAAGTGATCATCAAAATGCATCTATCAGGAACATGGCCAACCTAAACTTTGACTACGATTCTAAGTGGCACTCGAAGACTTAGAAAAGACAATCCCCCCGCCAGATAATGACCACCAACGAACTACGCTCATAGATCGGTTGGTGGCACAAGCCGAAGCCCTTAAAGAGGAATTACACTAAGTCCGAAGTAAACCTGATGCCCGAATAAAGATTGCAGATAATTGAAAGAAGACCGGTTAGCCAAATGGCTTGCATCCACCCTAATCGGACACAGAGAAAATGCCTAGTCACCAGAAGAGAGGACTCCTAGGATTACCAGAAGAATGACTTGTGGAGCTGGCTTAATGGACGAATGAGGGGCAATCCTAAACCTGTTTGAAGAAAGCTCTTCATAGAAGAACTATCTTTGCCATTCTCTCGAGCAATAAAATGTGCTAGCCCACCAAAGAGGTTTATTCTACCAAAATTCAACCTAAATGATGATAAAAGGGATTCAACTAGCCACATTCATCATTACACTCAGGCCATGACATTATGGAGCAATAATGGTCTAATCATGTGCCGAATGTTCTCTCGAGCTTAGGAGAAATAGCACTTCGATGATACTATAAACTGGAAGCCCAATCAATCACTAATTAGAAATAGTTGCAGTAAGTGTTCATCTCATGCTTTATCACCAACAACCGACCACCAAAGGAAGTGGATATACTCCTCTCAATAAAAAAAAAAACGACATGGAGAGCCTATGAGAGTATGCCATAGGTATTGGCCGGCCTATAATGAGATTGATAGCTGCAACGAACAATTAGCAGTTGCCTCATTCAAATTGGAATTGCAACCCACAAGTAAGCTCCAATAGTCCTTAATGAAAAAGCCACCTACTAATGTGGGTATCTAATGAGGCGTATGGAACAACACTGTAAAATTGAAGACTACCTACGAAGGACCAAAGAGCCAAAACCTACTCGGCTCCCGCCAAGAGTTCTAAGAAAGAATGAGAAGAAGTCTCCTGACATCAAAAGAAAGGAATCAAACGCCATCGCCTCCAAGCAATCATCACCACTTTCATCGAGCCAATATATCATCTGATGGAAAAGATAAAAAATGAGTCGTACTTCTCTTGGCCTCCAAAGATGATCAGAGACCCATCTCTTCAAAATCGTAGGTTATGATGTTCTTACCACAAGGACTACGGACATCTTATAGAAGATTGCAAGGCATTGAAACAATTTCTAGAAGAGTTCGCTCAAAGAAGGCATTTACGATCTTACATCGACCACTTCCCTAATCGAAAAGAGAAAAGAAAGGACAAAGGCGGCGACGCACAACCAATGGTAGTTATCAATATGATATATTCAATCTCCCAGAAAAGGCAGACAATAAGGAGGTCTGTATATCATGCGAAAGTGATGACTTTATCCAAAGTCCCCACTAAAAGAATGCGTTGTTCCAAATCAAGGATCACATTCTCTGATGAAGATCTAACATGGGTTCATCATCCCGACAATGATGCTCTGGTAGTAACCTTGCAAATCGGGGGATTCACGGTTAAAAGGATATTGATAGACCAATGAAGTTTTCAGAAATCATGTACTATAAGCTCTTGAAATAATTGGGACTATCTCTTGAAGCCCTACAACCAGTTGATTCTCCAATCTATGGATTGAATTCAAGCCCGATTTTTCCCTTGGGGAAAATCTTCTTACCAGTAAAAGTCGGAGCAACAGTTTAACAAATTGAATTTCAAATGGTAAATGTGCCCTCCCCATACAATGCCATAATGGGAAGAAGATGGGTCTACCAAATGGAGGCAGTCCTATCCACATTCCACAAGGTTGTCTGCATCCCGAAAGGGGACAATATAAGGGAAATAAGGGAGATCAAACAGCGACAAAACAGTGCATGACTGTGTCTACCACAAAACAAGTAATTCAAGAAGTCCAAACACACAAGTCAAAGGAATAGAAGGTCGACACCCAACCTGGTGATAAAAGTGCCGCAGAACTTGAGAAAATACTTATCGACCCCACGGACGAGGAGAGGTTCCTCTTTGTAGGAAAGGGTCTCCCCTCAAAAGAAAAGGAACAATTAATCCACTTCTTACTTCGTTACAAGGATGTTTTCACATGAACCCCATATGAAATTTTAACGACCTCAAAATAGTAGCAAGAAAATTAGATGAAATAGATGAACCCAACATGCTATCCTACCTAAATGGACTAACTCCTTCAATTAATAATTCATTTCAAGGAAAGAGTTAACAAAGGAAGTGCTCACATGCAATACACATTCACCCTCTTAAAAGATGAATCCATAGCATGCGTAGCAATAAGAAAGAAAAGAAATGAACAATAAAGTAAATGCCCTAAGGTTAAAAGTTCTAAGGCTTAATCCTGGTTACAAAAAAGGGTTAACAACCCAACACATAAAGCCCTTGGCTTGCATTAACATCACACAAAAAGGAGACTCTCTTGCTCTCAAAATATTTCCACACCTTTAACTAGACGGAGTCATTGTATCCTTTCTTACACAATTCACAAAGTGCCTATGTTTTACGCCATCTCATTATGTTATATAAATACAATGCCATTTCATGATCAAAAGTCAAAGGTTTACATTCTTAAAAAAAAAATAAAAAATTCCATGCAATATCTCATTCAAGGTTCATTATTATCACGAAAAACAACAACCAAGATTTAAACAATTGGAGTAGTAAACACAACTCAGGTAATTTCCCACGGCTAGTGTCTGCAAGATGCGTATCAAGCACTATGAAAATCCTAGCTTACCGGCCACTAACCAGAGGGCTTAGGCACCCACACACGCGCGTTTCTGGTCTTACACTAAGGACACCCAGGCTAACTTAATTTCCAATCTACACCCCTTAACAGGACTTACCAAATGAATCTACTCCGAAACGTTTTCATCAACAACAATTGTCTTTGTCAAAAATCAAGAATTTATTTCAAAGTTAAGATTTCCAGGTGAACAAAGTTCAAGATAATAAAAATGAATCAATAAGAATAGACTACATATAATTATCTCCTTTATACAATATCACCACCATCTCTCACCATTGTTCAAATATAACTTCCATGATTCAAAATTTTCAACGTCATAGAAAAATACAAATCCATGTGACATATGAGATTCCCATATATTCACAATCAATATCCATCATTAAATTTTCCAATGTTCCAACATGCACATCCTATGTTTCCATAATTGTTCAACCAAAATTTTCATTTCCTTTCGTGCATGCCACAATAATATAATAACCTGGAAAGTTTTCTTCATATTCTCAAGAGATTTATCATCAACTTCATAAATATCACATCAATTTCACTTTTCTCCAAAATTTTCCAAAAGCTAGGGTTTTATCAAAATAGGGTTTTTCCTTTATTTTCAAAACACTACAAGCAATATCCTCAAATAGTTCATAGTATACCCAAAATAATTTGTCTAGGACCAAATCATGAGGAAGAATACATTCCCTAATATTTTCTAGATTCAACATCTAAAGATCAATCTACGTTAGGAAACATAGTGAGAAAGACAAGATATGCTAAAAACCAAATATATAACTCAAAGAACATCCCTACCTTAAGACCTTGAGAAGAAAGGATGGAAGTTCCAAAACCAACGATGTTAAAATCCAACCTCCACTGTACACCATGTAGCCCTTGATGAGCTTTCCAAATTAGTGAAGACACCAAGGTTGAAATCGCAATAGATAAGGAGAGATCAAGGAGTAAATGAAGTGGGTTGGCGGGTTTCTAGAGAGAGATGAGAGAAAAGAAAATGAGAGTTAATGTAGAGAGAGTGTGAAGTGAAAAGTGATGAAAAAGTGGGGAAGGTTCAACTTTTGAAGTGATTTGACTCAATTTTCGGAGCTAACAGTCGATAGACTGCTTAAGTGATCAATCGTGTGTTCGAGCGAACAGTCTAATTTTTTAAAGATTGTTCGAGCGATCAAACTTGCGCTCGAGCCAAGAATACCCACTCCCAGAAACTCCACACCCCCTGTAAAAGACCGCTCGAGTAATGAATTCTCCACTCTAGCGAATAATTCAAGTTCCCAAAAGTTCAGATTCCAAACCAAAGTAATGGAAGGTTGGATTTATCGCTTGAGTGACCAAAAGACCGCTCGAGCGTTCTTAACCTAAAAGTGAGACTAGAAAGTACCAAAACATCGGTCAACCTTCCCGGGTCCTCCCCAACATCGAAAAATACAAGATGACATCTTGGAATATACAAGGATATATCTAAGGAAACAACCATAAAGGAGAATAGATAACGACACAAGCTTCAAAAGGTTTAACCATGAAGAAGACGAACAAAAGGACAAAGATAACCAATAATTCACTCAACTGCTTTAAAGGAGTCGGAACATCACAATCTTCCCACCTTAGGAAATTTTGTCTCTGAAATTAAATCAATCTCTTCTGCAAGACAAGTTCTAACCCAACAATACCATGACACAAGATTCATGCCATAACTAACAATATGATCACTTAGTGTATTTTCAACAACTTGATGATTTCATTAACATTCAATTAGTTTTATCAAATCTATACTTTTCTAAATCACATGGAGTTCAAAAGGTTGTAATTAGCATTGAAAAGTTTAATTCTCACAACAACATCAAAGTATACAAGACTACAAAACAATTAAACATTGTTAAACAAATCTGGGTATTTGGAGCAGACTTCCACTTCCCGTTCCCAAGTTGCCTCCTCAAAACCATGATGTCTCCACAACACCTTCACCAAGGGTATGGTTTTGCCCCTCAGCATATATTTGAACCGGTTGCTCCTTATAAGATCTTCATCTACTTCTAAATCAACCCAATCAAACACATGCGAAGGGTCAGGTTCACACTTTCTAAGCATGGAAACATGAAATACATCGTGAACCCCAAAAAGTTGCGACGGTAAGGCCAAACGGTATGCCACCTCTCTGATTCGCTTTATGATCTCGAATGGCCCAATTAACCTTGGAGATAATTTTCCACTCTTCCCAAACCTCATCAAACCCCGCATCGGTGAGATCTTAAGAAATACATGGTCACCAATCTCAAAAGATAAAGGTTTTCTCCTCTTGTTGGCATAACTCTTTTGTCGGCTTTGAGCTGTAACCAATCTTTTTCGGATGAGAGCAATTTTCGCAGTTGTCTCTTGGTCTAATTCTGGGCCTAGCATCGGTGTATCTCATACTTCAACCCAACAAGCTGGTGATCTATAAGGTCGGCCATATAAGGCCTCAAACGGCGCCATTTCTATACTCGCTTAGTAACTATTGTTGTATGCAAACTCAATTAATGGTAAGGTGATAGGTTGTGCTAAAGGTCAACTTTGTTCCCAATGCTTTTTGAAGACTTTGCCACAACCAGGTGGTGAAACGAGGGTCTTTATCTGAAACAATGGTCACTAGAACCCCATGAAGTCGAACTATGTCTCTAATGTATAATTCTACCAAATAATCGACTAAGTCACCAATGCACATAAGAATGAAGTGTGTAGACTTAGTCAACCTATCAACAATCACCCAAAAAACATCGTTACCCTGTTATGTCTTCGTAAGTCCAGCCACGAAGTCCATGGTGACATGTTCCCATTTCTATTCGACTATGGGTAGGGGTTGTAACAAACCCGCTGTTCTTTGGTGTTTGGCTTTCATTCGTTGACAAGTGAGACATTTCGATGCAAATGAAGCAACATCCTGTTTCATGCCCCTCCACCAAAACTGACAACTCAGGTGTAGGTACATTTTCGTGTCTCCCGAATATATTGTTAGGCGTGAATGATGAAACTCCCGAAGACTCCGGAAGCACCTCCTCTCTACAAGATTTTGACACAAGCAGACGGTCTAAATACCTCACATTAAGATCCAAATGGATGTTCAAACCCTTATCTTCCTTCCCATTTAAGATTCTCATAAAAAATTTCTCCATCTTATGGTCACCCTGTTGTGCTTCATGATTTTACTAATCAAGGTGAGTTGTGCAGTCAAAGTAAACAAGGTAGCACCCTTACTAGACTAGCCAAAATGTAAGTCGTACTAGCCAAAATAATCCAACATAACCCATTCTCGAATGGCCGCACTCGCCATGGTACTCACAAACTTTCGCCTAAGGGCATCGATTATAACATTGGCCTTTCCTGGATGATAGTGCAACTCAAAATCATAGTCTTTAATAAACTCCATCCACCAACGTTGGCGCAAATTCAGGTCTTTTTGGCAGAACAAGAATTTTAAGCTCTTGTGATCAGAATAAACGTTAAACTTCTCACCATACAAATAATGTCTCCAAATTATCAATGCAGAGATCACTACTGCTAGCTTTAAATCAAGAGTAGGGTAGTTTTTGTCAAGGTTTTCAACTGTTGTGACCCGCTACAAGCTTCCCCCTTTGCATCAACACACACCCAAGCCCAAAGCCCTTTTTGGAATTATCAAAACCGAAGTGGTAGTCAACCTAACCTTAAGCTCTTGAAATGACTTTTTGTAAGTCTCGTTCCATATATATTTGACACCCTTTGTAGTCAACCTGGTTAACAATGCAACTAATCTAGAGAAGTCCCTCACAAAACGATAGTAATACCCGACTAAACCTAAGAAATTTTAGATTTCAAAAGCGTTCTTAGGCCGTTCCCAATCTTGTACAGCGTCTATCTTGGAGGAATCAACGGTCACCTCCTTTCCTGACACAAAATGCCCTAAAAAATTCACTTCCGATAGCCAAAATTCACATTTCTCAAATTTAGCAAATAACTTGTGTATTCTAAGTCAAGGACCATGTGCAAATGTTCCTCATGTTCCTCTTCAGAGGGTGAATATATCAAAATGTTGTCCATAAAAATTATTACAAATCAATTTATGAACTCCTAGAAGACTCGATTCATCATGTCCATGAACAATGCTGAGGCATTAGTTAACTTGAATGGCATAACAAGAAACTCATAATGGCCGTAACACGTGTGAAAGGTCGTCTTCTGAATATCCCCCTCCTTAACCCTCAACTGATGATACCCTGACCTTAAGTCCATGTTGGAAAAGCAATGGGAGCCCTTAAGTTAGACAATTAATATAGCGATCTCGGGTTTACCCTTGTTGTACAGTGATCCGGACTTGTGTCTGTGGATGTTGGTAGTTGATTATTATCTTGTTTACATCCTTTTTACTTCGTATTTGAGTTATAGGATGTGTTGGGTAGGTTTGTTACAGGTTGGTTGAGTTTACAAACCAAAACTAGTTGCCCAGATTTTGGCCTGTCCGCTCGAGCGGGGGTTTTGGCGCTCGAGCGGGAATTGCACCCATCCAGTATTTCCTGTGCAGTGTTGGACGCTCGAGCGTGGTATTGGCCGCTCGAGCGGGGTTGTGTGAGTGCCGCTCGAGCGGGGAGTTGGAAGCTCGAGCGGAGACCTGGTTCTGTAAAAGTTCTGGGAGTGTGTATCCGCCGCTCGAGCGGGACTGTTGACCCATTGCTTAGGTGTTTGTTTTAATCTATAAAGAGACTTAGATCACCATTTAAGAAAGTTGTCTTAACATCCATTTGATGTATTTCTAAATTAAACAACGCTGCTATAGAAATAAGCATGCGAATGGATGTTATTC
>NW_021025457.1:164437-229031 GCF_004153795.1 Camellia sinensis | reverse complement strand
CATTTCGATACAAATGAAGCAACATCCTGTTTCATGCCCCTCCACCAAAACTGATAACTTAGGTGTAGGTACATTTTCGTGCCTCCCGAATATACTGCAAGGCGTGAATGATGAAACTCCCGAAGACTCCCGAAGCACCTCCTCTCTACAAGATTTTGACACAAGCAGACAGTCTAAATACCTCACATTAAGATCCAAATGGATGTTCAAACCCTTCTCTTCCTTCCCATTTAAGATTCTCATACAAATTTTCTCCATCTTATGGTCACCCTGTTGTGTTCATGATTTTGCTAATTAAGGTGAGTTGTGCAGTCAGAAAAACAAGGTAGCACCCTTGCTAGACTAGCCAAGATGTAAGTCGTACTCGCCAAAATCATCCAACATAACCCATTCTCGAATGGCTGCACTCGCCATGGTACTCACAAACTTTTGCCTAAGGGCATCGATTATAACATTGGCCTTTCCTGGATGATAGTGCAACTCAAAATCATAGTCTTTAATAAACTCCATCCACCTACGTTGGCGCAAATTCAGGTCTTTTTGGTAGAACAAGAATTTTAAGCTCTAGTGATCAGAATAAACGTCAAACTTCTCACCATACAAATAATGTCTCCAAATTATCAATGCAGAGATCACTACTGCTAGCTTTAAATCAAGAGTAGAGTAGTTTTTGTCAAGGTTTTCAACTGTTGTGACCCGCTACAACCTTCCCCCTTTGCATCAACACACACCCAAGCCCAAAGCCCTTTTTGGAATAGCAAAACCGAAGTGGTAGTCAACCTAACCTTAAGCTCTTGAAATGACTTTTTGTAAGTCTCGTCCATATATATTTGACACCCTTTGTAGTCAACCTGGTTAACAATGCAACTAATCTAGAGAAGTCCCTCACAAAACGATAGTAATACCCGACTAAACCTAAGAAATTTTAGATTTCAAAAGCGTTCTTAAGCCGTTCCCAATCTTGTACAGCGTCTATCTTGGAGGAATCAACGGTCACCTCCTTTCCTGACACAAAATGCCCTAAAAAATTCACTTCCGATAGCCAAAATTCACATTTCTCAAATTTAGCAAATAACTTGTGTATTCTAAGTCAAGGACCATGTGCAAATGTTCCTCATGTTCCTCTTCAGAGGGTGAATATATCAAAATGTTGTCCATAAAAATTATTACAAATCAATTTATGAACTCCTAGAAGACTCGATTCATCATGTCCATGAACAATGCTGAGGCATTAGTTAACTTGAATGGCATACAAAGAAACTCATAATGGCCGTAACACGTGTGAAAGGTCGTCTTCTGAAATCCCCCTCCTTAACCCTCAACTGATGATACCCTGACCTTAGTCCATGTTGGAAAAGCAATGGGAGCCCTTAAGTTAGACAATTAATATAGCGATCTCGGGTTTACCCTTGTTGTACAGTGATCCGGACTTGTGTCTGTGGATGTTGGTAGTTGATTATTATCTTGTTTACATCCTTTTTACTTCGTATTTGAGTTATAGGATGTGTTGGGTAGGTTTGTTACAGGTTGGTTGAATTTAGAAACCAAAACTAGTTGCCCAGATTGGCCTGTCCGCTCGAGCGGGGGTTTTGGCGCTCGAGCGGGAATTGCACCCATCCAGTATTTCCTGTGCAGTGTTGGACGCTCGAGCGGGGTTGTGGAGTGCCGCTCGAGCGGAGAGTTGGAAGCTCGAGCGGAGACCTGGTTCTGTAAAAGTTCTAGGAGTGTGTATTCGCCGCTCGAGCGGGATTGTTGGCGCTCGAGCGGGAGTCTGTGACTGACGCTCGAGCGGGGTGTTTGACGCTCGAGCGGGTCGACTGGGTTTAAGCTCCGTGTTTTGACTTTTCAAATCACTTTTCACTTTCTCTTCTCTCTCCTACTTTTCCAAAAACGCCATTGTTGAGCCTCTCACTCTAGAACTCTACCTTCTCTCTAGGTTTTGATCTAGTAGGAGTGATTTGCTCATCTTTGGCCTTTATAAAAAAGTTGTTGATCATCGAGGGCTACTTTTTAATCTGAAAATTTCGGGTTTTGGAGCACGTTGGGTTTTGTCATCTTTCTTCTTTGGGGCTCCGGATTTGAGGTAGGGATATCCTACTCCTCTCTATGTATTTTGTCTTTAAATTTTAGTATTTTGAGATGTTGGTTGGTTTTGGTAATTTGGTGAAAGTTTGGGGCTTTGTGCAATTTTACAAAAGTTGGGGTTTTATTCATAATAAACCTAGATGCATGTTTTGGGCCGAGAGAAGATCTCCAGTGGGAAAGTTGAGAAGGGTTTGGCGGTGTATTCTGACCAGAGTGTGAGATACCGTGATCGTTTGTTTGTACCGGAGATAGAGAAATGGAATAAATGTTGAATCATTGATGAAAATGGGACCTAAGGGTTGAAATGTTAATTATGGATAATGACCTAATTACATTGTTTGATTAATTGGGATAATTAATTGTGAGAAATGAGGAAATGAAATGGAATTGTTGAGATTGAGAATGTATGGGGTTAAAGGGTGTAGTTGAATTGTTTATCAAATGAGGAAATGAAATGTTGATTGAATATCCATTGTGTATTTATTTTCTGTTTAGAAATAACTGCTTTGGCTATCGGTGGAGGATAGTCGTGATTTTTGTAGACAATGCATGATGATTAGGCAAACTGAAACTAATCAATGGAATGTGTCATGGAATTTGACTGTTGATAGAATACATTAACTGTATGTATTGAGTGATTGTATATAGAACCAATGTGTTTGTATACGTTATGTGTAGAGGAGGAGATGGGGGATGTACTCCGCGGTTTAGGGGAAGATAGGGGATGTACCTCTAAACCGGATAGTGTTGGGAGAAGATAGGGGATGAACTCCCTAGATACAGCTCATATGCTTGTCTAGAGAAGTAAAGATAGAGCTTATATGCTTATCTTTGTGAAATGTGGATACAGCTTATATGCTTATCTGTGAATGTGGGATATAGTTTTTATACATATCTGTTGAGAATGTGGATAGAGCTTATATGTCTATCTGTTGAAAAAGGGGAAAATGAAAAATAACTTGGACTCATAAGTCGTATGACATAAATATGTAATTTATGTGAATGTATCAGTGTTGTCCATCTATCAATTGCTAATCTTTTAGTCATTGTTCATGGTTGGTTTAGTGTATTTCTACTGGGCTGTGGCTCACCCTATATGGGAATATCATTTTCAGGTACAGGTAGCATGCCACCTCCAAGGACATAGCTTGGGAGGCTAGAGGCGGACACACTTTTGTCATTTTACTTTTTGATGTATTACATGTAAATTCAAGCCAAGGGCTTAATGTGTATGAGTTAGTACTCTTTTGTTGTAACCATGTGTTAACTTGGAAATCTGTAAGCCCATAGGGCATTTGCTTTTGTTGTTAACATATAATACTTATGTAATAGAATTCTGATGTAATGGAAGATGTGGAACTTTTACATATCAATGCATATCTTATTTGACGGGTTTATTGTTGTTATTTTGAGGGCGTTACAATTAAGTCATCTATTTGGGGGAGAGGATTCTTGTTCTTAACAGTAACTCGGTTCAACTTGCGGTAATCGATACGCAACCGTAATGACCTATCCTTCTTCTTAGCAAAGAGAGTCGGTGCTCCCCAATGTGACATACTAGGGTGAATAAAGCCCTTATCTAAAAGATCTTGGAGTTGGATCTTCAATTCATGCAACTTGGCGAGTGCAAATCTACATGGTGCCAGGGAAATTGGTGCCATGCTTGACACTAAATCAATATAAAATTCAATCTCTAGGTAGGCTGGTAAACTGGTGAGATGTTTAGGAAAAACATCCGGATATTCACAAACTGTGATTGGCAATTCACCACGGATCGCACTATCTTCATTGGTTATAAAATGGGCAAAGAGAAAACTAAGCCCTCCTTGACTCTTAAGGTCATACATGGCGCAAAAGAGTTATCGCCCCGATCACATAAGAAATCAAATCTATCCCCAGTAGGTGTGCATACGGACACTCGGTGGCACTGACAATCAATCGTGGCCCGAAAATATGACAACCAATCCATACCCAAGAGCAGCACAATGGCGCCAAATGTGTGCATGTTTAAGATAATAAAATCAAAAGAGAGTCGACGATCTGCGACCTCAATTTCACAAGAGCGACATAAGCGCTCCAATACCACTCTACCCCCAATCGGCGACTCAACCCACAAAAGAGATTCTAGCTGATCAATCTCTAATCCCAAAGTAGAAGCAAAAGTAGTAGATATAAATGAATGCGATGCACCTGTGTCAATCAACACTCTAGCCATAGAATTGAACACGACAAAATTACCTCTCACAACAGAGGTTCCCTGCAATTGCTCTAGCGCTATAATGGCGTACATGCATCCTTGTTGCCTCTGATCCACCTGCTCATCTCTTAGAGCATAGGCCTGTTACACTGACTGAGTTAAAGAGGCTCCCTGGATAGCTCGTGAGGCCTAAACTGAATAAGCCTATTGGTGGCTCTGACTCTGCCTCAACCTTGATCCGCCAGATGTGCCTTCTAATTATGGACATGCCCTCTTCATATGCCCCGACTGAACACACTAAAAGCAAGTAGATCCTTGTCCCGTACTCTAGGACTGACTCTGACATCAGTTAGGTGGTGGTGGTGGCATCTAGTGTCCTCCTCCCTTCTGCGGACACGCATTGGCTTTGTGACCTAACTGGCCACACTTGAAATAGGTGAACCCACCCTGAGTGTTCTTTCCCATGTTAACGCCAAGCAAAGAAAAATTAGATTTGGTCTGTTGTGAGTGGGACTGAGATGCGGCGAAGCTCCTATGTCTCTTACTGGTCCTGGAGTCTCCCTATCTAGATCTTAAACCTTAGATCCTCTCCTCTTTGGCTTGCATGTGATCTCCACATGTGCCACCGCCATCACCAAACGGTCGTAGTTTTGGATCATGTTCCTTGCAACCTTGAACAAAATTTTGGTTCTAAGTCTCTTCTCAAATTCAATGCAACGACATTCTTCCGTCGCTACCAACTTTGGTGCAAACTTGGACAAGCTAGTAAAGGCCGCTTCGAATTCGGCCACCAATATGCTCAACTATTTAAGGTCTAAAAACTCCTGCCTCAATCTCTCCCTTACAATGGGAGATAAGTACTTGTCTTGGAAAACAATTACAAAGGCTTCCCATGTCGACTTAACTCTGCATTTGGCGTATTTTCACCACTGGCCCACATCTCCTGTCAAATAATAGCCCACTAGAGTCACCATAAACTCACCGTTCTTAATATGGAGCATGTCAAACATCTTCACTGTTTGCTCGAACCATTCATCTACCTTCTTGGGCTCCAGAACCCTATGAAACTTATCTGGCTTTGCCGTAAAAATTCTCGAGTAAAAAAATTTGTGCTAGTTTCTACAGCATTTTCCCAGGCTTGATTTTCTACTCTCAACTTGTTCATTGAATCCCTCAAAGCCTCTACCATCTCTCTAGCTAAAACACCCATAGCGACTTGACTCGCTTGTTTAGAGACTCCTGCTTGTCCCACTTACTTGACCACATTAGCTTGGGCCACTTGCTCACCTGTATTAGCTTGGTCGAACCCATTCTCTTACACCAGAACCTCATGAATCAGCACCTTGCGTGCTCCTCGGCGAGGTCTACCTCGCCTCCCACCTCTACTATTGCAAGCCTTTCATTCTCTTACACCAGAACCTCATGAATCAGCACCTTGTGTGCTCCTCGGCAAGGTCTACGCCGCCTCCCACCTCTACCATTGCAAGCCTGCCATCGTCCTGATATCCTAATTTGGGACAAAAACGAATAACTCAGCATATGGCCGCACAATGCTCACAACTGAGACTCATACGTCCCATCAAAAGAATTTTAACGCTCTTAATTCCCATCAACATTTAGTTTCACTCCACATAAGCACCTTATCACGTAAACACATACGGATTATTCATTCAAGATAAGTTAGTCCCACGAAATACCGAGAGTTCTTTTTAGAATGAGCATTGATTAGGTGTCCTCTCTCTCTCCCCCCTTCTCTCTCTCTCTAAGTTCTCTTTTCTCTCCCTTCTCTTTAAACTCTCATCAAATTTCACATTTTCTTCGATCTATAAAGATCAAGCGAGATTTTGATACTAGTTCCTTATAAAAAAATGATGAGCGTCTCGAGGGTTACGTTTTGACTGGTGGAGATTAAATTCCAACAAAATCGATTTTTTTTAGTTTTCTTCTTTTCTCTCTTTGAGGTAGGGATTTCTTTGCTCCTTTTCAATACCTCGTTATAGATAGACATGCGGTTGTTTTTATTGTATTAAAAAATTTGATTTGTTGGGTATTTTGAAAAGCATGTGATGAGGGTTAGGATTTTATGATATAGAGTTAAATCATGTGTTTTATTGTTAATATTTGAGATTGTATGTTTGAGGAAAATGTTTAAAAGGATTAGAGTAAAAAGCCCTAATTAATTGTTTACGCGTTATGAGAAAGAGGGGAAATTGATGATTTGATTTTATTTGAAACATATGGGGTATTGTATATTACAAATGTGAAAATGGGTATGTAAAAAAATAAAGAAAGTCATCATGAAATTTAATTTGTGTTAATTGTTATCCATGGTTTTATAATGGTTAAGTTGTAATAATTGTTGAAAAATTGAAATTTCGGAGAAATAAAAAGGGTGTTGGTAAATGTTGTGTGTATGAAAGATTTTTTGATTGGTTAATCTCGTTTATTAGGGTTGTGATGAAAAGCTCCAAATCCTTTGGCTATTTACGTATGTGTTGGATTATGAAAATAAATTACTAGTTGAGTTTTGATAATTAATAATGAAGATGTGATGATTTGTTGTGGTATTGAGAGTTTGGAGAGAAGGGAAAAATAAATTTTGGAAATCAATAAAATATTATATACTTTTGTGAAATGAGAAGTAAGCGGAGCTGACGATTTTTTTTCTTTAAAACAAGTGAATAATTGCATTCGTGACAAATTACTACTGGTTGAATCAAATTTGAATATTTTGAATTGAATCATAAAGATGGAATGGTAGTGATGGAAGAGACTTTAATTATGAGGTTTGAAATGGCATGAATTGGAAGTTGAATTAATTAGAGTTGAAAGATGAAAGTAATGTAACATATAAATGTTGATAAAATCTAAATTAAGAGGATGAAATTGAATTCATGGACTTAGTACCTATTGTGATCAATTTCAACTGTTTAATAATTAATTAATCTTATAAATTAATACATTTTCATCTTACAATGCAAAACAATTAATAAATCTAATAAATGCAATGCAAAATGAGAGAGAGAGAGAGAGAGAGAGAGAGAGAGAGGAGATGGGGCATGAATCATAGAAGGAAGGTGTTAGGAAGTTGTTTTGGGCTGGATATTACACAGATAGATTGATTGCAGTCGTTCTAACCGATTATTGGAGTGAGACATTTTCAAAAACAAAGTTGTCTTATTATATATATATATACACACACACATACTAGCATAATATTTGCACTATGCATAATTTTTAATAAATACATAAAAATTAATTTAAAATTAAATAACAAAAATATTAAATATATGTATATATTATAATAATTTTGAATCAAGTAATTCTACTCTTTTTATTAAGGTTATACTTACGATTTTTATTATTTTTTTCTTTTTCTTTCACCAATGATGTCACACCACCATTGTACACAATTTGTAGATCTTTTCACACCTCTTAGTACAGGTTGACCATGTTCGACTCCTTTTAAAATTATCCTCACCCATCCGCCTGTCAACTTCTACTATCTCGATTAAACTTTAACTTAACTCATGCTAACTATTTTCATATTTGTTGTCCTAACTTGGTTGATATAGTTTTTACTCTAGGCCCCCAAATGTGGAAGGCCTCCATTTTTTTAATAGTGTAATATAGGTTTATATATATATATCTATCTATCTATACTATTATAAAGTGAACACCTCTTATGGTGTTTTGAAGCTTTACTCTCCCCATGCCATGTGGCAAGTTTTACTCTCTCCATGTCATGTGGCAGTATTTTTTATTTTTTAAAAAAAAGTTAAACAAAGAGATAGGCAAGGCTTGAACCCATGACCATGGGTTTAAGTACGAGGACTCGTACCACTTAAGCTAAGTACACATTATAATATTAATTTCATTATTATTTTTTTTTATTCCTACTTATTTAAATTGCACACACATCGTGTGTGCCACCCACTAGTATATATATATGTATTCTTGAAACAAACCCATTGACACGAAAAAGACCTCCCAATTGTTGTATATTTTCTATCCAACTACCAAAAAGATTTTTTTTACAAATTTCATAGTTTTTAAAGTGTATCTACATTTAGAGAAACCAAACACTAAAAAAATGATGAAAAATAGCTAAAAATAGAAATATAAATTGTTTTTGAAAAATAGCTAAAAACATAGAAAATTGTTTTTGAAAATTCAAAACTAAAATGATTATGTTTTATTCTGTGGATTGGAATAGTTTGAGTGTCGTTATTTTGTAGGCATGTCAATATGCTTTTGTGTTATGTAGTGGCCTATGAACGTAGTGGGCTTGGATGTGTATAAGTGGTAAGAGTATGAGATAATGTGTTATTTTGGTTCAGGTGATAGCTTGAATCTTCAACGTTCACTTAGGAGCTTTATAATGTTTATATCTTATAACTTCATTGGAGAGCTTGAATGTGATATAAATTATTGTTTAGATGTGCCACTAATTAAAGTGGCACCGACAATTAATTTTAATAGCAATGCTTAACTTACGAGTTTAATTTTCTGTTTGACTACTATTGTATAGTATTTTAACTTTTATACTCTAATTTTGCCATTTTCAATCTGTTAAATTGTTAAATAAAAAGTCTAGGGATCATATTTTGACCAAGAATATATTGTGTGGTAGATATTAAAATTGTGTATTGTGGAGTCTGTGTAGAATGAATGTGAACAACATGTTGATGTTTCTAGATAAATTCCGGATATATTTTTCTGGGTTTGTTGTATCCGTCATTGTTAAAAGGTTATAAATAGTTGTATTTTTGACATTTTATTGTTGTTAAAAAGTTAAATTTTTTAATTAGGGCTATAAATATTATAGGGCCATTATATATTACCTAAATATTATACTGGAACTATTCACTTTCTATGTAGTTTTCTATTTACCTTTTTTTTTATTTTTAATAGGGCTATTTAGCTTGGTTAGTTTCATTATTTATTAAATAATATGGATCTTGCATATATACACGATTTTGATTTCATCAATATACTTAAGAAGTCAAACAAAGCGAAAAAATTAATAATAAATATCATTTCTCTAAACTTCATATTGGAATATTACCTTTAAATTAGATAATTTAATATATTTTTTGTTTTGTTTTTTTGTTTTTTTTTTTTTTTTTTTTTTTTTTTTTTGATAGGGCTATTTAGCTTGGTTAGTTTCATTATTTATTAAATAATATGGATCCTACATATATACATGACTTTGATTGCATCAACATACTTAAGAAGTGAAACAAAGTGAAAAAATTAATGATAAATATCATTTTTCTAACCTTTACATTGGAATATTACCTTTAAATTAGATTATTTAATTTACATTACTAAATATAATTCTTAAATCATTGAAATTCTTAGACATTTATTCTTTAATTTCCATTACGGCTAGGGATCGTTGTTTGCGATGGAAGTAGCTTTAGGCACGAGTTATCTGTTAGTATATAGTAGATGAAGAAAGAAAATGGGGTGGTAACGGATGAAGGAGGTAGCAAGAAATGGAGGCAATATAAAACAATTAAGGGTAAATTACAGTATGCCTCCTTTATGTTTGATTATTTTTTTATTTTGACTTTTGAAATTTTATTTTTTACTTTTGCTTTTCATGGTTTACGATTTTTTTCAATTTACTCCAAAAGTTAATTTATTTTCAAAATTAGATAGAAAATAGCATATTACAATCACGTACTTAATAATATTATTATATATAACTCATATTTTTAATATAAATTCAAATCTTAATATAGTAATTTTTTTTTAATATCATGCATGCCTTTTTTTTTAATTATTTAATTTTAAACATAAATCAATTTTAGGAGTAAATAGAAAAAATTTCTAACATGGCCAAAATAAAAAAATAAAACTCCAACTGTTAAAGAGAAAAAATGACCTAAGATAAAGAGAATAACATAAAGAGAATAAAATGTAATTTATCAAATTATTAAAAAATTCAAAATAAAAATTGCAAAGCTTTCGTTGATTTCTTTGAAATGAAATTAGTCAAGCGTTCAACGTAAGTCTGCTCATTTATTAGTCAAGCGTTCAACGAAAGTCTGCTCATTTTATTATTCAATTATAGTGGACTAGACCCTTGTTTTGTTTTTTTTAGTCCTGATTTAGAGTATTAAATTGAAAATTTTAAAAGCATCACTAATGAGATAGTAATGTAAAGAAGAAGAAAAAAAAATAAAGACCAAACTATCACATGAGAAAAAATGACCTAAGATAAAGAGAATAAAATGTAATTTATCAAATTATTAAAAAATTCAAAATAAAAATTGCAAAGCTTTCGTTGATTTCTTTGGAATCAAATTAGTCAAGCGTTCAACGTAAGTCTGCTCATTTATTAGTCAAGCGTTCAACGAAAGTCTGCTCATTTTATTATTCAATTATAGTGGACTAGACCGTTGTTTTGTTTTTTTTAGTCCTGATTTAGAGCATTAAATTGAAATTTTTAAAAGCATCACTAATGAGATAGTAATGTAAAGAAGAAGAAAAAAAAATAAAAACCAAACTATCACATCAGTTGTGAAATTTACATGATGTCACATTATTAATTATGCAAAATTAGTAATATAAAGCATTTTTTTTTTATTTTTTTTTATCCAAAATGTTTAAGAGTATTAAAAAGGAAGCACTAGGAGAGCGCTAGTGAACTGGCTCCCCCTGGATGTTATGGGCGTCGTTGTTGTTGTTTCATTTTATTTATTTATTTATTTATTTTACTATTATTATTTTTTTTTTGAGCTCATTAAAATTATTAATGCTTTGTTTTTTAGAGCTTCCAATTAGCTCTATTTTTTTATAGATGGTTATCGTAGACTAGACTTTGTGATGTGATAATTGGAAGTTTGGATATTTATCGATAAATTCACGTGAGAGTTATGTAGATCTTAATTAAAAAATAATATACTATTTAATCAATTTTACGAGAATAAATGAAATTTCTTATTAAATACTATTAAAAATATTATTAATTATTAATTTTCAGTGACAGTTTAAAAATTTTATTATAAAAATGTCACTTATTATACATTTTAGCAACAATATAAAAAAAATGTCATAAAAAAGTTATTAATTTTTAATTTTTAGGGACAATTTAAAAAATGTATCATAGAAAACGTTACTAATTATAGGTTTTAAAAACTGTTTGATAAAAAAAAATCACTAATTATTAATTTTTAAAAATATATATAAAAAATTATTTTTAACAATAATTTTATTAAGATTTATTTTTAACTTGATACGGATTAAATTCAATTATAAGGATCTCTTAATAATTTACCCAAATTCAACATCAACCTTGTCCATGATGAGATTGGGATGGATGCAATAGCATACGTCACCGTTTTGATTGGGTTATATCCCAGCCAAAACCCTACCTTTTTTGGTTGGGTTTGATTTGTAAAATATGTATATATATAATTTTGGAAAAAAAAAACATTGTATTTTGTAATAAACATCTATTAAAGAAATTGAATGGATTTGATTAGCTAAAATTAAAAAATAGTAAAAATTGTATAAAAATTGAGTCATAATATTTTTATTTGCCTCAAAATCACTTCTCTATAAAAAATTAAAAATTAAGTGTTAATGTTATAATATTGATTTGTATTTAAATTATTTTTTTTTTCTATTTCAAATGTTTATATTTTAACATTGATTTGCAGTTAATTTTTTTAAATCATTTTTTTCTTATAGAGAAGTGATTTTGAGACAAATAAAAATATTATAAAACTAAATTTCCATACAATTTTTACTGTTTTTAATTTTAAGTAATCAAACCCATTCAATTTCTTTAGCTTTCGTTTTGAATGTGAGTTGACTTTTTGATTTTTTTACTATTTTAATCTAGGGCTAAAAAGTTTCGTTTGGGATAGACTTTTTGACTATTTTGACTTTTGCAAAAGAAAAACTGAAATGATTATCGTTTGAATGTGATATTTTGTCTTATTAACTTTTTAACATATTTTACCCTTTTTGTAATACACATCTAATTCAAGAAGGATCTTTCTTAGGTATGCAAGGCATACCATATGCAAGCCCCCCATATACCTTTCTCCTTTAGGTTATACAAGTTTGTGTTAAAAGTGATACAAATTTGTGTTACCACTTATACATTGTTGACCTACTGAGTAGGTTAGCTTATAGGTAAAACTACTAAAATAATTGATCATATAATATACGTGTAAGTATTTTCACAAAAATAGATAAGTTTTCACAAATTTCGTAACTGATTTCACAAAAATGCGTAGATGTTTCAAATAATTTAAAATAACACAAAAATGAATAAGTTTTCACAAATTCCGTAACTGATTTCAAAAAATGCGTAAGTTTGATTCAAATAATTTAGAACAACACAAAAATGAGTAAGATTTCACAAAATCCATAAGTGATTTCACAAAATGTGTAAATTTTTACAAATATGCATAGTAACTATTTCACAAATATGCATACTTTTCGCATCACAAAATTATGCATACTTTTCGTAACATTAATATCATATTCATGTATCACAATATACGTAGTATAATCATAAAAAGTAATAATTTTTTTCATTGAAATAGTTTATAACATTTCGCATCACAAATGTTTCGTAACATTAATACCATACTATTCATAGTAACTATTTCAGTGAAAAAAGTTATTACTTTTTATGATTATACTACGTATATTGTGATAAATGAATATGATATGGACCTTTTTAAAATTGCACACCATAACAATTCCCTTTCATAGATATTGTATAATAAAGAACAATTAAAGAGAATAAAGAACAATTGAAGAGAATAATTAAAAATATGAGAATTAAATGGGAGCGAGGCCATAAGAGAAGTTTACTAGCATGTTGAACCAAATTTATATATGATAGCATAGTATCTTCTGCAAAGCTAGGGGACAACCTCTGTAAGTCTACAGAGTTTCATCCCTGGTTGCTAAGGACCGTATGGACCAGCGAAAGAAAAGAATGATGTATCTAAGGACCATGGATCATTCAAGGGTATTTTAGATTGTTAAAAATTATTTTTTTTGTAAATTTTTTAAATTATTTTATATAAAAAGTGATGTGACTTAAAATAATTTTAAAAATGACTTTTAATTTTTAATCTATATTTTCAAATTACTTCTCAAATGATGATGTGATAGTGGTCGCTGCTTTTCAGAGATAGTAACATATCATATGTATTATAATGATTTATTCTTTTAAATTAGGATAAATTATATCTGTAATTCTTGTAATTTGACTCATGTCAATTAATTTTTTTTTTTTAATTTTAATTGTATTAATTTTAGAGTACTGCTATTAGTACCTCATTATTTTTTTGTACCTCTCATTTCTTTGGACCCTTACCGCGGGCACGATCAAGTCTATCGCGGCCCATCGCGAGCAATGCACTCCCCCTACGCCAGAAACCTAAAGCCACTTTTGATTGCGGCCTGGTTGTGTCCCCTCACGGGCACGACCGTCCCACACAGAAAAGTCTAGGTTGCCAACCCAGAGCAACCCAAAGGTCCAAACGATCCCAAACAAACCAAGTCAGCCTAAACAACCCCATGTTCCAATCAAAAACAAAATGTGTTGGGTTTTTCTGACCCAAGCCACTACACTCAGACCTGCAAATTCGAACAAACAATCTGTTGTTCGAGCGATGAAAAAAAACGAAATCGATTTGTTACCATTTTTTTTTCTTTTCCAACTGATGAAGAAAGCACTAATTGATGTACATTTATTTTTTAAAATGATTCTATTTTTTTTTTTTTTTCAAATGTATGGATTTCTTACAAAATATTATTGAAAATACTTGTAATGTTTTTTCCCCTTAAAAAAGTTGTTCAAAATTAAAATTGATAAAATCTTATCTTAAATTAACCATGTCATAAGAAAAATTAAGACCTCAAAAGGTTGAACTAATAAATTTTTGATAAAAATTTTAGTAAAAAAATTTTAAAATGTAAAAAACCTCATTTTTAATTGTCGCTTTACAGTACAAATGCTCTAGGGTAGGCCCTGGTCGATATCCTTAGTAAAAACCTTATATTTGCTTATAAATCTTTTCCTTCCTATAAAAATTAGTATAGTTAGGCCTTGTTTGGGAATGATATATCTTAACTAAAAAGTCAAAAAACCAACACGTTTTCTCTATTTTTTTGCACAATGTTTCATAAAAACCCAAAAAAAGTCAGTCAACACGTTTTCTCTATTTTTTTGCACAATGTTTCATAAAAACCCAAAAAAAGTCAGTTAAAAAAATTAATTCTCAAACCAACCCTTATTTTCACTATTTCTCTCTTCCATAATTCTCTTTTGGTATATATTCATTGAAAAAAAAAATAGTTTGAGACGAAACTAAATTATATAGGAGAAAGAAATTAAAATCCAAGAGAACACTTGTGAAGAAGCAAGCTTATCCCCACACTTGTGAAGAAGCAAGCTTATCCCCGCCCCGACCAGCAGCTGCTGGGTCTTCCCATATCTCCTAAATTTTCCCCGGTCTTTGGCCCAAGCTGTATGAGGCAGATTTTTTGGTATAAGAAAAAAGTATATATATATATATATATTACTCGATATTTTCTCCAATAGAGTTTAAGAAGACAAAAATGAGAGCATTTTCGTATGTATACACATACATGCATTTTTTCAAAACAAAAACTCAAATATGGATTTTAAAGCAATATAATAGAGAATGCCCTACCTCTTTAAAGCTTTACAAATAAACAAGAAAAGAGACTAGAGATTGGTGTTTTAGCTCTAAAAGCTCCAAAGTTCTTCAAGCATTCTTTAAGTTCCACCCAAAACTCAACTAACAATTTGTTAGTCTAGCAATATATAAAACATAATATTAAGCACAAAATAATAATGGAAAATATAGTATAAGCTTAAAGTAAATTAGAGATGAGAATAATATAGCAGTAAGACTTTGGAAGTCGCATTATCATTATATTAAAATTATTCTCCTCGTGATGGTGTTAACAAAATAGAGTATTTTTAAAATAAATTCCATGCTCATAATATTTCTTGTTTAATGTTCATGACCAACAGAGAAAAAAAATATAAGATTCCCAATCATAAAGGTTGGATTACTTCCTTTAGTTCATTTGTTTACGTAGGATGTTTACGCTAATTTGTGCTAAGATTATGTATTTTGTGAAAAAATTATACATTTTTTTGATATGAGACATATGATATGCACTCTTAAAAGGGTGCACATTTCTTTTATAAGCGATCCATATACGAAAATCTAAACAATGGATGAATTAAAATAAGCTAATCAGGCCCAATTTGCTATCTAAACAATGAATGATTTTTCTTATAGTTTTTTTGGGCTGATTAGAGATAATCAGGCCCAATTGTTGAAAGGTAATAATACTAGAAAAAATATAATAAAATCTTAAAAGTACGAGGTTGTTTGGGGTGTTATAAATAAGTGTATTTTTTAAATTTTTTGACTAAAAAGTTGAGGAAAAAAAGATGATTATTTACGATAACTTTTTTGACTTTTTACGAAAAAATGTGTATTAAAAAATTATATAAATTAGTGTATAAGAGAAGTTTGGGTAGAGTAGGCAGTACGGTGGGTAGAGTAGTGTATAGGAGAAACTTGCCTCCTTTTCAGACATTGAATTGGACGGTGCTATTTGGCTTGTGGGGGCCCACCACAAGTCCCGTTTTGCTAATCGGAACCGTTCAACGTGTAGAACTCGCTGATTACTATATGCTTGTAAAAAAATCACGTTAATCGAATATTGATAGCTATCTGATCGGATTAGTTTTTTGTCAACCGCTAACTATAACACCATTTATTTTTAATACAAAACTGATTTGATCATGCAGTTAGTGATATCCGATCAACGTGATTTTTTTCAGGCATATATTACGCGATGAGTTCTACACATTGAATGGTTCAGATTATCAAAACGAGACCCATGATAGTCCCCACGGGCCGAATAGCACGGTCTTGTTTGCTTCTCTACTTGTTTCCTTTGTACAAACGGTGGGCAGCTAAAGCACAACTTACGTGACATGTGAGTTGTACTTTTTGTTTTGTAAAATTAATTTTTTTTATATTTTTTTAGTGAATAGCGATAACTTTTCAATTTTTTTAATAATTTTTTTACTTTTTAACTTTTTTTAAGATATGCCAAACTAGCCCTAAAATTAACTAGCAGCACATTTGGCGATGCATGTGAGAAAGCAAATAACAATTATTTTTATTAAATGAATTATGATATGAATAGGGCACTTGAGTTTCGTAAGAAAATAAAATAATTAATTACACAAGATTAGTAATAACTTGAAACAAATGAATTATTGTAAATATTTAAATTATTTTTTTAAAATCTATTTTGCCCCTAAAGATTTTTTGAAAGTGAAACAATAAAAATTATTTTACAAAATAAAATAGAAATTATGTAATATATCTAGAATTAGGAACCAGAAAAAAAATGAACCTATGTTGTGTTATTGAAGTTTACTTTAAATAAATATGTATGATAAAACAAAATATGATTAAATTAAAACATTGGAAAACAAGCATTCTATTTTGGTATTACCAATAATAACTAAACAAATGGGTAGTGATGAATTAAAATTAAAAAGTGATTATGAATATTCTATTGTTATTTTTTTTTTTTCAATTTAAAATGATATAGAAATTGAAACCATAGAAAAGTATATTAAAAAAAGAATTAAAAAAAAAAACATGTTATGACAAATATGTAACATTAGCAGATGGTATACGCAATGCGTGTTCAATTCAAATATGTAAAAATAAAACAAAATAATATTACACTTTGATAAGTGTTTTCCTTATCAAATCAAACCTGTTCAAGTCAAGTCTTATCCTCTTCTCTAACATTTTTTTTTTTTTTAAATTGAGAAATTCACTTGGCACATAGAGAAGCATAGATTTCAGCTTTCAGGACGTCAACGTGGGTGTTCACTTTATATAAAAGATAGATATAGATATAGATATAGATAAATATAGAAGATATAACATGCAAAAAAATCTTTATCCTATTATCAGTACTAGAAAAAGGGGTATAAGACACGAAGCCTTTTGCAACGGTATAATTTTTCGCTGCAAAAAGCAACTTTTTGCAACGGTTAATACCCCATCGCTAATGGTTGCTTTTTATGTCGGCAATTACTGTCTCAAAAAGAGAAAAGGGTATATTGGATGGCTTTTGCGACGACAAGCCATTAGCCGTCACGGAAGGCCTACTTTTTGCGGCAACTTTTCTTCTCGTTGCAAATAGTTTTTTTATTTATTTTGGCCATGGCCTTTATTGTGCCGTCACTAATAGATACCAAAAAAAAAAACAGAGAAGAAGCTCCTTCTTGATCAGAAAATATGCACTTTCAGTGACTAAAAAATATTTAGTCGACAATAAAACTCAAATCTTTTGGTGGGAAGACGAAGCATTATTGCCCAATTTGAGTTTTATGTTTAATTTCATTTTATATTTTTTTTATTTATCTGTATCTCAACTCAAATATATACACCGAACACCAATCAAAGAAAAACACAGAGAGTCACTTGCTCTTCTCTCTTTCTCTCTCTCTCTCTCTCACCGTCGCTTTCAATGTATTCCTCTGTTTCTCTTTCTACTCTCTACCTATTTCTCTTTCTCTTTGACATTCACATAAGCACAAACCCTAGGCCACCATTCAAAACCATCACCATCAAAAATGTCTCACGCCATGGTGGCGTCGCTCTATTTCTCCACTCTGAGGTCGGCAGCGAATCGACCAAAGCAGAGAGCAAACACAAAGAAGGCGCTAACACGAAACGAAACAGGAGCAGCGACGGAGTAGCAGTGGATTTGGCGGAGAGAGAAAGGATGTTCGGTGGTAGTGTGTGGAGCCGTTTACACTCTACCATTGCTAATCCTCTCAATTTTTGACCACTTGCATCAGATAAACACACACTCTCTCTCTCTCTCTCTCTCTCTCTCTCTTTCTCTCTCTCTCTCTCTCTCTCTCTCTTGTTCCCTTAATTTCAAACCCTAACTATAATTTTTAACTTCTCAGATCTTTGCCCCTTCGTTGTTCAACCTCTCAAGTCTCATCACCATTTCGTTTTTCAAAAAACATTTCAATTTTTAAGTGGAATCGGTGGCATGGTATTTCTATTTTCTCTCTCTACATATACAGTGTGTGCTTGTGTGTTTGGTCTCTCCTTACAAAGTATTTGATGAACTCTATGTTGGAAAAAATGGTTTTTTGATAACTTTAATGAGAAATTAAAATAGGTCCCAACCATTCGTTGAGGTGAGATTAAATGGGTTTAGATTCTTTGTAACAAAGTCTTTACACCACAAAAGAAATGACCAAAAAATATTAAGAATTGAATGAGAAATTGTCTAATGAAGATGGCCTCATGAATAAGGTATTGAGAATTGTATATAACTACCAATCCCATATTGATTGTAGAAGAAAGATTTGATGGATATTTAAACCTCAAGATTTTGATAAGGGTATGAGCCCTTTGGGGCATTCAACTTTTCCGAAGGAAGGGAGTTATGGATGCATCTAGGATGGGTTTGGGCCAAGACTATGGTCCAAGTTGGTTATGGAAAAATTGCCACATGCACGGGTCCGCATCCGTGGAGCTTCAGCTTAGGCTTGAGGCTTGCTGGAATGGGTTTGGGCTGGGCCGGATTGGTGGTCCACCAACCTAATCTTTTTGGGCCAAGTTTGTTATAGATATACACACTTGTGTATACAGAAAATATATCTCAAATATTTTTTCTCATCAGTTTTGATCCATTACTCCAACAGTTTTGCAAGAGTAATGGCCATTAGCCTTCATGGTTAGAGGCTAATTCTCTCTCTCCCCATGGTGTATAAAAGGAGACTCATCTCTCTTAGTTTTGGTACAAAATTTTTTGCCTTCTAGATATATAGTCAGTTTGCTTCCTCCTATAATTTTTCTTCTTGTGTTGAGAGAGAACTGCCTTTGTCAGTTCACCAAAGCTATCAGAAGGTGCTTCTACGGTAGCCAATCTAAACCATCTTATCTTGTGAGACAAAAGTGGACGTTTCTCCAGCACCCACGGTGAGGCGACTAATCTATTTTAAGGAAACTGTGGTATCACACAGAATTTAGTTTGATTCCTTGTTTTCAATATTTTGGTTCCATATGTATTTTTGTTAATCATGTTTCATGTTATGTAATTTAACTGATTAAATATGAATCTATATTCCACAATTTATACAAAAAACTTAAAATAGATTATATAAAGTTTCCCTGAAGTGACTAAATAGATTCATATAATATTGTAGAATAACACAATTTATATGTTTACCTAGAATTGTTTTGCCAACTTGAATTCCGTGTTTAACCAATGGGTTTTATATGAGATAATAAAAAATACTTATGCATGCTACTGATTGCCATACCACCGAAACCAATTTTTTTATGTGTATGCAAACTGAATGTTTCCATATTCAATTGGTTTATTTGAAAAGGGTACTGTTTCAATTTATTTAAATTAATATATTTGGTGTGCCATGAAAACATATTCTTGATTGTACATGCTGCCTTGACATTCATGCCTTAAAAGTAAAATTTAGTCTACTACATATTTTGTTGTACACAATGCTTTGCATTGAATTTATGTTTGGTTTTCATGTTTAGAATATTAAAAATAATTGTTTGGTTCTAATTTTGTAAGCACTATTATGGTACTACAACAAAATGCACTTTTAGCGATCACTTTTGGCAACTAAGTATTTTTAGGTACTAAAGTCAAATATTTGGGTGCTAAATTTTTTTAGTAAGGGAATATTGATTATTGGAGATTAAAAAAAATTTAGTCACTAAAAATATCACAATTGGCGATTAAAAAAATTTTTAGTAGCCGTATAGCTAGTTTTGGCTACTAAAATTGTTTGGTAGCTGAATGAAATATATATATGTATATATATTATATTTGGCGACCAAAAGTTTGGTCGCCAAAAGTATATTTTTAGCGACAAAAGAATATTTTAGTAGTCATATAGTTAGTTTCCGCTACTAAAATTGTTTAGTAGCCAAATGAAAAGAAAAAAAAAATTAGTTTTTATCTTTTGGTTGCCAAAAGTATATTTTCAGCGACAAAAGAATATTTTAGTAGCCATATAGTTACTTTTAACTACTAAAATTGTTTAGTAGCCAAATGAAAAGAAAAAAAAATTATTTTTTTAAAACTTTGACAGTTAAACTTTTGGTCGCCAAAAGTATATTTTCAACGACGAAAGAATATTTTAGTAGCCGTATTGTTAGTTTTAGCTACTAAAATTGTTTAGTAGCCGAATGAAAAAAAAAATTATTTTTTTATCTTTGGCGACCAAAAGTTTGGTCACCAAAAGTATATTTTCAGTGACAAAAACAAAATTTTAGTTGCCAAAAAATTAAAATATTTGGAGGGAGATTTCAAATTTTTGAGGGATTAAAAAAGTAATTAGCGACTAAAATATTTAGTCGCGAATTATTATTAATTATATATGTATTTTGTTTCCAACCCAAACCGTAACAAACCAACAACTCTCTCTCTCTCTCTCTCTCTATTTTCAATGTTTCTCTCCCTCTCCCTCTCTGCTGCTCCTCTCCACTTCCTCTCTCACCGCTGCTTCTCTTCGCGTTCATTGGCAACCGGAGCATCTCCTCCCCCTCCACTATCGCTATGGTGAAGAGAGAAGACTATAAAAGCACCAAACATGACTCTATTTTCTCCAAATGGAAGGTCTCTCTCTCTCTCTCTCTCAATTTCGCAAAAACAATTATCATTATGAGGGACCCTTGTTCAAATGTCCCAAAAACAATGAAAGAAATTTGGGTTATGAGATTTTGGATGTTCTTTTTTTTTTTTAGAATTGAAGTCATCTAAGTTCCAAACATGACTCTATTTTCTCCAAATGGAAGGTCTCTCTCTCTCTCTCTCTCAATTTCGCAAAAACAATTATCATTATGAGGGACCCTTGTTCAAATGTCCCAAAAACAATGAAAGAAATTTGGGTTATGAGATTTTGGATGTTCTTTTTTTTTTTTTAAGAATTGAAGTCATCTAAGTTAGCGTCCTACTTATGCAACTTTTAGTGGGTTACAAGAGAGATCTGTCATTCATTCATGCCTCATGTGCCAGTGTTTGTGAAAATGGGTCGGTCTGCTTTCCTGTGTTGGTGAGCAAACTAATCTTTTTGATTTATGCTCACAAAGTGTATGTAAAAATGTCATAAAGAGGTTTTGAGGACTGGTTTGTTGGTTCAGTAATTAAGTTCACTGCATGCTTTATTGTTGGTTGTAGAATGAATTTATTTATTTATTTATTTATTGCTAGGATTATCTGCTGAAATTTTCTTATTTTGTAGAATGTTGTTATTAATCCTCATAACATAATTATAGAATCTGAGCAAAATGAATTGTGGTGAGATATTCTTGTTTCCATGAGTAATGCTACTGTTAGAATTGTCATATGTCCAAGTGTCTAAATGTAACAGAATAGAGATGAAAACACTATATCAAATTATAGTTAGAGAGAGTCTCACATAAATGCTCTTCACTATTTCAGGCAAATATTCATGTCAAAAATTCACTCTAATATTGTATTTGGAACTAGGTAATGGGAATTTTAAAAAAAAAAAAAAAACTTCTATCCCATTAAAATAACATTTCCATATGTCCACCACTAAGACACACACACACACACACACACATAAACAGAACGAAACATAATATCACCTAGCATAGTTTAGTTAATTAATTTAGAAATTTTATAGATGCAATTTCCAGTTCCCAAAAAATAACAGAAAAAAAAATCTTTTATTTATTTATGTTATTCCCCTCCATTTTCACTATGTGAATGAGGAGTTGAGCCTGTAACATTACCTGATTTACACTAGTGGTGGCAAAGAATGATTACCATTTCTTCAATTTCATAGATGTGACTTTAATTCTTCATTGACCAGAAAGAGAAAAACGATAATTGAGAATTTTAGATATAAAAGGTAAGTAAAAAAGAGAGAAGAAAACGACATACTTCACCCTTCATATGGATGCCGTTATGACTATTCAGGCAGTTCCCATTAAAGGCTTCGCCAACGTAGCAAGTAGTAGAATATTTATGTCAGTAGAGTCCCAATCAAAACCCAAGCACATGCTGTCAAAATACAGTTTGACAACCATGGGAAGTTGTTATGGATTTTCCATTTGGAGGTCTTTGGAATGACTTCTTTGATGTGTGGAATATGTGTAAAAACCTAGAACTGGGGATAATTGTGTTAGTTTGAAGTGTTTTTTTGCTTTAAATTACTTTACAATGCACTTGTTTAATGTATCAATGGTGTATTACTCAAGTAGGTTTGAAGAATCTGCTTTTGTTGAATATGAGGACCCAGACTTGAATTGTGCCTTAATTGGAACTATTAACTATGCTCCTACATAGGGATTTTTTGAGTTGGAGTGCAGATTCCTCAGGGTCTTACTCGGTTGCATCTGCTTACAGATAGAGTCAATTGGGTCTTGAAACTAATAGCAAGACTGCTGAGTTCATTTGGAAGAATGTATTGCCTCATAAGGTTCAATTTTTTGGTTGGTTAGCATGGAAAGGAAGAGTTAAGTCCTCTAGCTATCTTCAAAAAATTGGTGTTCTAAATGTTGGTTTTTTTGCTAATTGTATATTTTGTAATGGGGAGATGGAAAATGGTAACCATGTGCTGTTGCTTTGCCCCTTTTTCTGGAGGATATGGTCTAAGATTATCAATTGGTGGGGTATTCATTGGGTAACTCCTGCGACTGTGAGCAGCCTACTCAATTGGTGGTCTTGTTGGAAATTATCAAAGCAGCTGAAGTTAATCTGGAATGTTGTTCCTCTGGCAGTGCTCTGGTCTATATGGAAACAGAGGAATGATTGTATATTTAATAGGGTTCAGGCTGATGTTGAAAGTTTGCGTGATTCCATCAAGGTGAGGATTGCTTTGTGGATCAAAGCATATAGCCCAACCACGGTATACTCAGTCAATGAGATTGTTCATCATCTTCATCAGGTTATAGTCTGCCTTGGCTAAGGTTACTGTATAATTAATCATGGGTGGTGGTTTGAGAGGGTGGTCTTTGTAGTGTAGAGTGTTGTTTTCTAGTTTAGGTTGGTTTTGTGGTTCTGATTTTTCTTGTTTTCCTTGTACTGGTTCTGCTTTTGTTTGTGACCAAACTGCAGATTATGCATGCTGCAGTAGTGGCTTGGCTGTTAGGGTGTTGAATGGGTTTTCTTTGTTGTTTTCTTTTTGGTGTTGTGTTGGTCTCTTGCCAACCATTGGGGTTGTGCTAGCAGATGATTGTGTGTTCTCCTCGGTGCCAACCTAGTTGGGATTGGGGTAGTGTCATTGTGATGCTCTTTGCACTTCCACCTCTTTATTGATGTACTCTAATATGTAATGTATGTTTCTTCATCAATAAAGTTTCTTTTGTTGATCAAAAAAAAAAAAAAAAAAAAAAAACTATGTTCCTACATGTTAATTATGTGATTTAATAATGTGATTAAGTGCTGTTGATTGTTATGAGATTTATTGACTTGTATTGTTTGAACAGATAGGTTAGAATGAAAATTAAACCTGTCTGATTCGCTAATTTTAACAAGTTAGAATTAAATAATTAGATAGAAATTAGAGCCTAATTCACATTAGTATATTTAATATAGTGTAATTGAGATTATGAGATGATGAGATATAATTTAATTAGAAATAATTGCTATGTGTAACCTAATGTATAATTCACATTAGTATAATTTAATTAGAAATAATTAAAAATCTATGAATTCTTTGAATGCTTTGTATAGTTTCTTTTACAGAGTGAACTAGCAGTGGCTGTAATCTAAAGTGTGCAATTTTAGTTTGTAATATGAAGTTTGCAATTTTATTTCTAAATTTTTCAGTAATTTGATAAATGAAGAAGTTGGGTTGAATTTGATAATGGGTGGTAGTTATTTTCTGAAGTTAACAATATGGGCATTTCTAACCCTTCCCACAAAAAAGAATGTAGAAAGCTTCAAATCTTTCTGAGTTGTGTGCTTTATATAGTAACCAATTTTCTATGTCATTGCAATTAGATGAATCCTAAATGTTTCGGCTTAACACTATTTACAATAAAACTATGAAGTGATGATGCAGCGAGGGTTGAGATTTTAGTTGTCAGATTCAAACTTGCATCATTTTACCAGGTCACTTAATTTGTTTTTAAATAGTAACATAAGATGGAATATGAAGATTTAAATTCTGTTGGTGGTGTTGTAATAATTATGGCGATGCTTCTCTAGTCTATTTTACGTGGTCAAATTGTTTCATGTAAAGGGATGAATTGATTAATTCTCTTACCATTTCAAAATTTGAGCAATTTAATAGAAGGCTCACTATCACAATACAACCCATGTCTAAAAACTTATGGGTTCTTGCCATTGATTTGTTTCATACTTTTGTTTATCATTTGGCATGCATTGCTATGTGTATATATTCATTTTCTGCCTCATCTGAGCACCAGCCACAGTTTTTTGTCATGTTCATATCCTTAAGAAAACAGTCTTTTTTTTTTTTCCCCCCTTCAATTTTTTGTTCTTTCACTTGGAAAATTGTCTTATTCTCATGGTTTTTTTTTGCTATGAAAGTCCATGTTTACAATTTTATGACTTGTCAAGGTATATATGTAACTAGGCATGCTTACATCCTACAATTTGTGAATAGGATTTTACCGAAGATGTGGAATGAGATGGAAGAAATATCTATCAAACATCTGAAACCAAATGATTGTATTTATGTTTCAGGTCATTTAGGATCATATACAAAAGATGAGAACGAAAATCTCAAAACATATTACGAGGTTTGAAATGCTGTTTCTATTCTAGCAATTGTGTTCACTCATTTAGATTATATATCTCCCTTTTGTTGATGCTATATGAGCCAGTCTGCTGCATCAATTATGTTCACAATTGACACACACACACACACACACACACACACATATATATATATTCATTATCTTATTTGTTCTCTATAGCTGATTGTGAAGGAAATAAATTATGTTGTGCAACCTGGTCAAGGCCCGACTGAGAAGTCTCACAAGTTGAAGAAGATGAATGACTGAATTGATCCCTGAAGCAGTGACCTACATGTAAGAATTTAACAATATAATGAGATGGAGACCCTTTTCTACCATATCCAAAGCTGTATCAAGAGCGCGTGATACGGAGATAGAGACCTTGATATGTTTTGTTAATTAAGATTTTATTTAATTTGGATTTTAATTGTTGATTTAGATAGTGTATGTATTTGTTGGATTATACTATGTTTATAGATTCTTATTTTCTTTGATATGTACCGTTAATAGTTAAGTTTTGTATATGGTTGGTAATTGAGTGCTACAACTTGTGCAAAAATATTTTTATTAAATGGTTGACAATTAAATGAATGAATAGATGGATGAATAATTTTGTATATGCAAAGGTTATAGGTGGCGCAAAAAATATTACAGAACGAAAACTAAATGAGACCTTTTGGAAACTAAACAAATATCACAGGTTGGCTTTTGGCTACCAAAATTTTAGTCGCCAATTGTCAAAAATTGAAACTTTTGGCTACTAAACTTTTAATCGCCAATTGTAAAAAAAAAAAACTTTTGGCTACTAAATTTTTAGTCGTCAATTCTCAAAAAGTGAAACTTTTGGCTACGAAATAATTAGTCGCCACATAAACATGCTCAATTGGCTACTAAATAATTTAGTTTCTAAAAGTAATATATATATATATATTTAATTATTTTTTAAAAATACATGGCGATTAAAGTTTTAGTCACCGATAGGTCACTTTTGGCTACCAAAAAAATTTTATTCGCCAATTGTCTTCCTCGACAAAGTATTGGCGACCAAACTGATGATCAAATATATTAGTCGCCAAAAGTAATTGGCGACTAAAATAAGGCTTTTGGTGACTAAAATTTTTGGCGCCAAAGGTGAAATTTCTTATAGTGTGGTTTATTCTTGCACAACCAAGTTTGTTTTCTGGTCTCCTGATTTTCTGAAATAGCAGTTTAATTAGAATGCTCTAATATAATTTTCGTACTTAATTATTTTATTATGATTTTATTTTATGGGTATAGTTCATAATTTCCTACCATGATGTGCACGACTTTTAATTTTATAATATAATTGGCATGGTTATGAGTGTTGCAAACATTTTTTTTTTTTGACATGTTAAATATATTCTAGTTTTGATTTGTTACATGCTTATTATGTTAGAATTATTTACATGAGTTGTTCACATGTGTACATGATTGGTGATTTGTTAAAAAGTTTTATATAACTCTAGACTTGCCTATATTGCTTTACATGTTTATTATGTAAATAAAACTGTAAATTCATTTTATTGGTGTTATAATGTCATATAGAATTACCTCATAATTTGAATTTAATTATGTGAAGTTATAAGGTTTATGTTACTCTTGCATATTAATTTAATTTATTTATTATTGTGAATTAAATTGATTTGTAACTCATGGCTAGAATTTTAATTATTTAGGAGGTATAAGGCTTTGTAACCTTTGTCATAATTCTTAACTATTATCTTTTAATTTAATTTATAGAGTTATAGATTGATTTTTGTAGCTTATCTTGTATGATTATTGATTAGTTAATTGTATTGTTAATTAGTTTGGTAGATGGCTTCAATTAATTTATTTTATTCACTTTTTGTCTAGATGATTTGGTTTGGTTTTTGGTTTTCTACTAACTTTCTCTACAGGAATACCTATGCGAAAATGATTAGAAAGAAAATATAAAACCAAATGAATAGATTTGGGTTTTACAAACAAAATTTTGAGCTACTAACCTTTGTGTTAAACAAGACTACCTAAGCATGGAAATTTTTGGACTATATAAGTGAAGCAATTGTTTTGCTTGAGATTTTGTTATGATTTTTTTACCATTATGTAGAAGCAAGGTTTATTTACTTGTAATTGTAGTACCAATTTTTTACATTGCTTGTAATTTTGGTTAGCAATTTTTAAATTGTTTGTAAGTATTGGACCTTGGTTTGTTTTAACCTAGTTCATCTGTTGGAAAACTTAATCCTAAAAATTGTTTCCCACGAACTAGGAGTCAACATGCTCTTGAAAGTTTTGTCAAAAGGTTAACTGGGTTTTAAGTGGGACTGATGTGACCCCTCCAGTATTCCTGGTAACATTCTTGACCATGTTCGATTCTAGGTTAAGTGATGAGACTAGTTTTGAATTAAAATTTTAACTAAGAGATTTTCTAGTGTTAAGTTTAATTTTTAGAAACACAGAAAGTGAAAGTCTGTTATATTTTTCAAAAATGAAAATTGTCACCGATGTTACTGATACTGCTAATGTTGTGGGGATCTGAACCCCGGGGCAACTAACTTGTAAACCCCTACTGCTGTGACCTCTATGGTCAACCCTGTTGCTGCTCCTGCCGTTCCAGGAGGCCTGCTCAACCATCACGAGCACCCAGAGAAGTTCACGGGAGTGAATTTCAAGAGGTGGCAGCAAAAAATGTTGTTCTACCTTACTACTCTTAACCTTGAGAGGGTTTTGAGTGGGGATCCACCAGTTGTAGAGGAGAATGAGCAACACAAACAGAATCTCATGGCTCTACATGCTTGGAAGTAGTCAGACTTCCTTTGTCGGAACTACGTTCTCAATGGCTTGGCAGATTCACTGTTCAATGTGTTATATGCTAAGAAGTTGGCAAAGGAGCTATGGGATGCTTTGGACACAAAGTACAAGACCAAGGATGTTGGGGCAAAGAAATTTGTTGTTGGTCGGTTTCTAGGCTTCAAGATGGTGGGCTCAAAAACTGTCACCAGTCAAGTCCAAGAGTTCCAAGTAATTATGCACGAAATTCATCCTGAGGGAATGTTCCTGAATAAATCATTCCAGGCCACTGCTCTGATTGAAAAAGCTGCCTAACGGTTGGAAGGACTTCAAGAACTACTTGAAGCACAAGCGGAAGGAGATGATAGTCGAAGAGCTCGTTGTCAGGCTATGGATTGAGGAAGACAATAGAAGGAAATGGGGGAATACCTCCACTGTAAAAGCAAATGTGATTGAGAATGGCCAGTCCTTGGGGGTGAGGAAAAAGCCACCACCAAGCAAAAGCTCAAAGTTGGGGGCAAGAGGCGGTGTCTGCAAAAAGCCGGTCTACAAGTCACAGGAACCTACTTTTAGGTTCAATGGAAAGTGCTTCAACTGTAAAAGCAATGGGCATCGGGTGGTTGACTGCCGTAAGAAGAAGAAGCCTTACAATAAGTATCCTCCACAAAACAAAAGTTGAGCACACATGGCTGAGATGAAGGATCGATCACCAGATGTGGACGACATGCATTTGTCAACTGTCGTCTCTGAAGTGAACATGGTGGGGTCCAACTCGAAAGAATTATGGACGAACACTGGGGCCACTCGCCATATCTGTGCAGAGAAGAAAATGTTCACCAAATGGTGAGAAGTTGTTTATAGGCAACTCTGCAACCTCTATTGTTGAGGGAAAGGGCAAGGTAGTCCTAAAGATCACTTCAGGGAAATAGTTGACTCTGAGCGATGTCCTATATGTACCAAACATTCGTAAGAACCTTGTCTCGAGATCGCTCTTAAGCAAGCATGGCTTCTGCATGGTATTTGAATCTGATAAGGTCGTGTTGACCAAAAACAGGGTCTGTGTGGGGAAGGAATATATGTCGAGTGGTATGTTCAAACTAAATGTAATGACTATTATCCCAAAACTTAATAAGAAGGCTTCTTCTTCTGTCTATATGCTTGATTCCCCAAATTTATGGCATGGTAGACTGGGTCACGTGAATTTTAACTCTTTGTGTAGATTAATCAAGTTAGATCACATACCATCTTTTAAGATTAATCCAAATCACAAGTGTGAAACTTGTGTAGAAGCAAAAATGACAAGGACTTCTTTTCATTCTGTTGAAAGAAGTACTAAGCCTTTGTATTTAGTGCACAGTGATGTATGTGACTTGAAAGTCATACAATCACGCGGTGACAACAAATACTTCATCACTTTTGTTGATGATTGTACTAAATTTTGTTATATGTATTTGCTTAAAAGCAAGGATGAGGCGATTGAGAAATTTATTCTTTTCAAGAATGAAGTTGAGAATCAATTAAGCCCAAAGATTAAGACTTTAAGAAGTGACCGTAATGGTGAGTATGAATCGCCGTTTGCTGAGACTTGTGCTTAATTTGGGATTATTCACCAATCATAGCGTTGTACTTTCCTAAACGGAAGAATAGAACGTTAAAAGAAATGATGAATGCAGTGCTAATAAGTTCTGGGTTTTTGTTTGCCCATTCCTTTGTACAGTGATACGGAGGGAATCAATTCTCTCCGTGAGTTACATTATAAATAGAATACCTCAGAAGAAAGTAGATAAGACTCCATATGAATTATGGAAAGGCCGCAAGGCTTCTTATAATTTCCTACGAATGTAGGGTGTCTTGTAAAAGTGGCGGTACTTACACCCAAGCGGGTTAGGATATGTCCGAAAACCGTGGATTGTATATTCATTGGTTATGCACAGAATAGTAGTGCATATAGGTTTCTTGTGCACAAGTCTGATATTTCAGATATCCACAAGAATACCATAATGGAGTCAATGAATGCATCCTTCTTTGAAGACGTATTTCTTTGCTGAACCTGAGGAGAGGATCAAAGTTCTGAAAAGAAACTTGAAGATGATTAAGTAGATGATCAAGATAAGGAAGGAGATAAGCCAAGAAGGAGTAAGAGGGCTAGGACTGCCAAGTCCTTTGGCCCAGACTTCTTGACTTATATGTTAAAAGGAGATTCTCAAACTTTTAATGAAGTTGTGACTTCACCTGAAAGTCTCTTATGGAAAGAAGCAATTAAGAGTGAAATTGATTCCATCTTACAAAACGATACTTGGGAGTTGGTTGATTTATCCCCAAGCAGTAAGGTGTTGGGGAGTAAATGGATTGTTAGAAGAAAGATGAAAGCGGATGGGTCAATTGATAAGTACAAAGCTAGGCTAGTTATCAAAGGATACAGGCAACGAGAAGATGTGGATTACTTTGATACGTATTCACTTGTGACAAGGATTACATCCATTCGCATGGTGGTTGCGATAGTCGCTTTACGTGGTCTGCAGATACATCAAATGGATGTAAAGATAGCTTTCTTAAATAGAGATTTAGATAAAGAAATCTACATGGAACAACCCGAGGGGTTTTCAGCTCAGGGCAAAATAAGAAAGTCTGTAAGCTTGTCAAGTCATTATATGGTTTGAAGCAAGCTCCCAAGCAATGGCATGAGAAGTTTGACAATGCTATGTTGTCAAATAGATTTAGAATCAATGAGTGTGACAAGTGCGTTTATGTTAAAGACACTGACAGAGTTATGTCATTTTGTGTCTATACGTAGATGACATACTCATTGTTAGTAGTAATGATGAAATGATTCGAACTACTAAGAGATTGTTAAACTCTAAGTTTGGCATGAAAGATATGGGCCTTGCAGATGCCATTCTGGGTATTAAGATTGCTAGAACATCTAATGGTATTATACTTTCTCAGTCTCATTATGTTGAGAAGATGCTTGAGAAATTTGGTAAATCAGATACAAGTGTGTTTAGACATTGGTAGACGTGAGTCTACATTTGATCAAGAATAATGATGAGAGTGTCACTCAGCTAGAATATTCTCGGGTCATTGGAAGTTTAATGTATCTGATGAGTTGTATAAGGCCGGATGTAGCCTACTTTGTTAGCAGGCTTAGGAGATACACAAGTAATCCAAATGTCACTCATTAGAGAGGCATTACGCGGGTTTTAGGTTATCTACGCTACACCCAGGATTATGGGCTTCATTATACCAGATACCTAGTGGTACTAGAAAGGTATAGTGACGCTAATTGAATATCTGATATAACAGACTCCAAATCCACTAGTGGCTATATGTTTACCCTTGGAGGGGCAGCCGTGTCTTGGAAGTCTTCCAAGCAAGCATGTATATTGAGATCAATGATGGAATTTGAGTTTATTGCTTTGGATAAAGCAACCTGTGCCTGCTATCTGTATTCATTGTGATAGACATTCGATGATGGGATGGGCACATAGTCATATGTATAATGGAAAGTCTAGACATATCCGTCGTTTACATAATTCTATACGACAACTACTCTCTAATGGAGTTGTCTCTCTAGACTATGTAATGTCTAAGGACAATATTGCAGATCTGCTAACCAAAGGGTTAACTTGAGAGTTAGTAGAAACGTTGTCAAGATGAATGGGGTTAAGGCCTTTAGTAATATTATCGGAACAGAATACCCAACCTAGTGGACTGGAGATCCTAAGATCTAGGTTCAAAGGGACTACCTAATTTCATGTAACAGGTGAGTCACTGAAGAGGTAAATTTGTTTGCCCATTCCTTTGTACAGTGATACCTTGCGGGGGTAAAAGTTTAAGCTAATGGTTTTAATTACCTACGTGATATGAATAGTCAACCGTGGTATAATGAGATATCTTATATAGGTCACCTATGTGAATGCGAAGTGGGCCCGCTTCTTTAAGAATTGGTTAGGCCGAATTCTTTAAAATCACTCACTAAACCAGGCTAGTGTTCTAGGGCCATACCAGGCACACCAGTGAGAACAAGAATAATGGTTGGACTAACTCATGTGTGAGGTCTATTGTCTCAGTTTATACAAATGGCAGAACAGTTTAAGACATCACGTTCACTAGTTAGCTAGTAAATCCAATAGGCTTTCACTATGAAAGGTTTAAGGCCAACAACCACCTTTTTTGATGCAGGGTTAGTCTGTGTGCTCTCTCTCCGAGTCTTTATTGTAAACGTTGTCCATTTTCTTTATTTGGTCAAATTTTATTCATGTGGGAGATTGTTTGAAAAAATGATTTTTTGGTAACTTTAATGTGAAATTAAAGTAGGTCCCAACCATTGGTTGGGAAGGGATTAAATGGTTTAGATTCTTTGTAATAAGGTCTTTACATCATAGAAAGAATGACCAAAAATCATTAAGAATTGAATGAGAAATTGTCTTATAAAGATGGCCTCATGAATGAGGTATTGGGAATTGTGTATAACTACCAATCCTACATTGATTATAGTGAAAAGCTTTGATGAGTATTTAAACCTTAAGATTTTGATAAGGGTATGAGCCCTTTGGGGCATCCAAATTTTTAGAAGGAAGGGAGTTATGGATGCATCGAGGATGGTCTTGGGCCAAGCATTTGGTCCAAGTTAGTTATGAAAAAATTGCTGCCTGCTTGCCCGAATCTGGCCGAGTCCGGGCCCGTGGTCTGTGACCTGTGATCCGTGGGTCGTGGATTGTGGATCTTGGGCTTAGGCTTGAGCTTGGGGGCTTGAGGCTTGCTGGAATGGGTTAGGTTTGGGTTGGACCGAATTAGTGGTCCACCAACCTAATCTTTTTGGGCTAAGTTTGTTGCAGATATACACACTTGTGTATACATAAAATATATCTCAGATATTTTTTCTGATCAATTTTGGTCCATTACTCCAGTAGTTTTGCAGGAGTAATGGCCATTAGTTGCCTGCCTCCATAGGCATTAGTTGCTGGCCTTCATAGCTGGAAGCTCCTCCTCTCTCCCTTATGGTGTATAAAAAGAGACCCATTTCCCTTGGTTTTGGTACAGAATTTTTGCCTTCTAGATATACAGCTGTAGCTTGACTTTTCGTGCCCCCTTTCGGAAGACGAAAAGCCTTACAGTTCAGACTCTGCTTGTGGTTCTGAATCTGATTTTACAAATGCAATATAAAACAGTGAAAACACAAAAAGAGTCTAAATTCAGCAATTCTTTTTGGAAAATCGATGTTGGAATCAAAATGCCAAAAATGAACTGCTTTGCCAGATTTCAGAGTTGCCACCTAAATATTTTTGGGAAACTTAAGAAACTCGAGACTTATGCCAAAGGCCATTAGTCTGTCATCACCAAAGTGTCACGGCCCAAGAACTGAGGTATGAGAGGGGAAGGTCACGAATTGAGTGCCCAACTAGCCCGATCAAAGATCGGCCTCTACTAATCATGATGTCATTTTTATTTACATTATATGCTCTTATTCCGATTTTTTAGCTATATTACTATGTGATTCGCACACAAGTATAAACTAATTTGCAAAAATTGGAACGTTTTGATTTCATGTTTTGTTTTTTGAAAAGAGTTTGAATGTGCCACTTGAGAAAGTGGGCTTAAATATACATTAATCAAATTATTCTAATTCAAGCAACTAGCCTTCATCCACAGGCATTCAAAACAGTTTATCACTTAAGCACTTAGTCTCATGGTGGACATATTAGACATGGCAGCACTAACATTCAATGCAATATGTTAAAGCAAGTAAAGGCTCACCTAGTGCTCCAAGCCAAAAAAGGTGAAAGTGTTAGAAAAATGCATGATCTTAACTATACAATATGACTAATGCAACGCACACATTATGTATTTTATAGACTCGACTATAAGCATGGCATATGATTTCATTCAAGACATACGATAAGACACATATTCAAGTAATGAGTTTGAATCATTGATATGGGGTTAGTATGATGAGACAAGCTTTGGATGCATGCAAGACAGTGGATGCAAAACATGGAGTATGCTAACGAAACGTGATGTTTCTAAACTAACCATCATAAGAAGGTAAATAAAAAGGAGATAGACATGGGGTTGGAAGACATACAACTTATTACAACGTTTGTGCCCTTATGCAGGAGGTTCTGAATCAAAGTCCGAAAGTCCAAATTGAACTACTTATTACAAAACCGAATGAATAAATTAAAGCATTAACTAGCTAACTAGGCTATTACAACAAGGATAACCATGATAAGTAAAATTAACTATCTAAGCTAATTAGATATAACAATTACAAATTAATTATAACAAGACTAATAAATAAATTAATTACAACAATGTATGGAGCATTAATACACAAGGGTTGCATGCATAAGGTCCCAGAACATCATTGTTTGCCTTGGCTTTGCTCTGTTTTACCTTCAGCCACTGCCTTCTGTTTTCTGCAAAAATACACTGCTGACCAAACATTGATGACCGACAGGCCCTCAATGAAGCCCGGCCGGACCTAAAGAAGGCCGGTCGTGCTTTAATTTCATGCAAAATTCTATTTTGTGCTCTGAAATGAAAACAGTGCAGACAGAGTGTTCTGGACTCTGTTTGTCCCTCTTATACTTCTCTGTTATGGAAAAGCCTTGAGAGAAGGCTAGAATTGTTTCCAAAACCATCAATGAGAAAATTGATTGCTTGATGATTTCAATGTACAATTTGGACAAAAATCAATAAATGAAAGGAACTATACCCACCCCTTCCTCCTATCATGGAGTGAACTCAAAGAGGGACGTAGAGACACTTCAAGATCCATCAAAACATCATGAATTGATGTAAGACAACTCTTGACACAATGGATTTGGCACAACGTCTTGTCGAATCCCAAGCAATATAACTCATTTTCTTTATGTGAGTTGGTTCATTTTAAGCCAAATTTACTAGTCTCCGCCATCCTTTAATCCATTAAGTCCAAGATGATTGTTATGTCCACTAAAGATTACATCCACTAAGTGAGAAATATGTCAATTGGGAGGTGACTCTCAACATGAAAAAGAGGCTACACCGTTGGCAATGAACCTCCATAGAGATTAAGCCATTAAGCGTAAATCGCTAGTTCACGTTTTGAATAACTGTCAACCGATTGAAACAACTCTCAAATGAAAGAGATGAATGGCAAGTTGATTATTAAAATGATGTCCTTAAACATGGAAATGAGTTAAAGAAAAGCTAAGAACAATGTACAATATGCTACGTATGCAAGCTTATGAGACAACAACCAAGCTAATCAAAGCATGAACTATTTAAATAACTTAAGACAACCCTAAAACAGCCCTAAATAGATTATATAAAAAAAAATAAAAATAAATAAAAAAAGAGGGCTAAAAATGCATGAAAAGTGCCTAAAAAGCTAATCAACAAAGAGAGAAGACAAGACTAGTAAACAAGAATAAAGAGGGGTGGCTAACCCCTCCACTTTTGAAACCTCAAAGCATGATTTTTAGTCCTTTTTTAACTCTGAAAATCAATGTAGAGAACAAAAAAAAAAAAGTTGTAAAAGTAAGGGTATGAGCTATAGGTAAAGGTGTAGAAAAAATGTAAATTCTCTCTATCCTTTTGGTAGCTTTCCAAACCTAAACCCAAACTCAAACACTTAGAATAGAATCAAAGCAACATGAAACAACAAGAAATATATAGCAAATGAAAGAACAAGAAGTAAAAGATAGGATAACAAGATTATACCTCTCAAAGAAGTAAGCTTTTGCTTCTGATTCAAATTAAGTCTCACTACACTCTCAAGCTTGAATTATGGTGTTCAAGGCTCAACCAAGGTTCCTAAACTAAGGTGTGAAGGTGTATATGATGTATGGATGTAGGGGCAACGTGGTAGGTTAGCTGAAAGTGTTACTTGCACAAGAAGTAGGAGAAAAAGGAGCTCTCAAGGTGGTATAGAGGCTTTTTTGAAATTGTTCAACCCTCAAAACAGAGATATATGGTAGTTTTTTTTTTATTATAGAATTTGAGCCAAAATTATCATAAATATCTTCAAAAATGGACAGCTGATGGCCTCCTGCCCAGAACAGTGTTTCTCGCTACCAAGGCCTTACCGACCCTCAATAGCCACGGTCGACCCTCACTGAGGCACGCCAGGCCCTCAATGTGTTCCCCTGTTTTTCTACTTCAGCCTCAGCATAGGGTGGCACAAGGTGTAAATGTGAGGCCCTAACTTTTTGTAATGTCCCCAAACGCTTATAGTTGAAGAATTTCAATAAGAAATCTGGTTTCTCCATTTCTTGCAAATTAAACCCTAGAAATCAGGAGTAACTGTGCGAGCTAATCAGCAAACCCTAATCAACTCTGAGAACTTAAGAAACATTTTAAAACCCTAAATTAATAATTTAGAAACCCTAGAATGAAAAATTATAAGAGAAAATCCCTAGTTTTCAATAATCGCAGTTTTAGCCCAATATCTCGCCTTTTGTTGCGAATCGGCATCACGTGGCCCGAATTATTTTTCCTATCATTATTTTATTAATTACATAACTTAAACATATGTTATATTTCAAAATTTCAATTGTACCCTTTTCTTTCTTAATTATTGCATTTTGGCCCCAAAACCTTAATATTTTATTCAATAAAAGTGCAACCAATATTTTATTAATTTATACAAAATATCCTCTATATTTTATTAACAAAAAAAATCAAATTTTCACATGGGTAAATAAGGTAGCTAGCTATAGGTAGTGAAAAGGACCTAGAAGTGTCTTTTTTTTTTATTCATAGCGAATCTTGTACATAAATGTAACAAATCTTTGACCATCATGGAGAAATGTGGGGCATTTATTGCTATATCTTTTTTGTCTCCCAATTAACTAGTAAATAGGATTACCTTATATTAATCAAGATTAATTAACACAAATCTTAATTGGATCCAATTACAAACCAACCAAACTTGAATAGTTTCAATTGAAAACCAACCAAACCAAACCAATCCTTCTCTCTCCTCCTTGGCCTATAAATACAAGCCTGGCTAGCGATCATATTTCACTCCATACACACACAACACACAGCTGAGAGAGGAGGAAAAGGAGAGCAAGTGAGCTTGAGAGAAAAAGAGAAGAAAAGAGAGCAACAAGTAGGAAAAAGACCTAGAAAACCATGAAGTTCCACATATCGTAGTACCAGGGGTTCTTGTCTGAAGACTCATCTGTCGTGGCAATGGTTTCATAGGCTGGCGTGTATTTCTGTTCGATAATGATCAGACACATTCTGACTCCCAATGGAATGTCTACCATAGAAGATAGAGTTGCTAGTGAATCAGCGAATCGGTTTTTCTCTCTTAGCAGATGGGTAAACGTTAATTTTTCAAACCTCAAAATTAGCATATCCAAGACCTGATGGTAAACCTTCATTTTCTTTTCTTTAACTCGCCAATCTCCATTGGCTTGAGACACAATCAAGTTCAAATCCCCGATGACGTCCAACCTTTTTGCCCCTAGTTCCAAGGTAACTTCTAAACCAGCTATACACGCCGCACATTCTGCGTCGTTATTGGATACTTTGAACTTGAGTTTGAAGGCTAAGGGTATATGGGAGTCATCAGGTGTTATCAACAACACACTGATCCCATAACCGTATTGATTAGATGCTCCGCCAAAGTACATCGTCCACGTTTTCTCCTCTATTTGCAGAATATCTTCATCTTGGAAAAAGTACTCCACCACTTCATCCCCTTTTACTGGGTGATCTACCAGGAATTCCACTAAAGCTCTCCCTTTAACCGACTTGTGTGTAATATATGTAAGATTGAATTCGAAGAGAAGAAGCAACCAACGAGCTAACCTACCTGTAAGCATTGGATTCTCAAAGAGATATTTGATGGGATCTAATCTCAAAACCAGGATTACAAATTAAGCTAACAAGTAATGCCTTAACTTCTGGGTAGTTCATACCAAAGCTGGACAAGATTTCTCGTGGGGAGTGTAACGGGTCTCGTAATCCAGCATTTTCTTGCTCAAGTAGTAAACGGCTTTCTCCACCTTGGCCTCAGACCTTGAGCTAACATACACCCCATGGTTGAGTTTGCCACTGACAGGTACAAAATCAGCGGCTTTCCCGAGTTCTGGTGGCGATAACACAGACAGATTCTGCAGGTATTGCTTAACCTACTTAAAAGCGAACCGATAGTGATCGTCCCATTGGAACTTCTTTAATTTCTTCAGGAGACCAAATAGTGGTTCACAAGTTAATGTTAGTTTTGAAATAAACTGCCTTATGAATTACACTTTACCCAGAAAGCCGCGCAACTCCTTTTCAGTCCTTGGTGGTGGCATTTCTAAGATGGCCTTGATTTTGAAAGGATCTACTTTAATTCCTCTCTGTGTGATCAGGAATCCGAGCATTTTTTCCTGTTGTTACGCTGAAGGTGCATTTTTGCAAGTTCAACCTCAATCTATAATCTTTGATTCGCTGAAAGAATTTCTCCAAGGCGATGTAGTGGCCCTTTCGATCTTTAGACTTCACAATCATATCGTCCATGTACACCTCAACCTCTTTGTGGATCATGTCATGCAGAATGGTAGTTGCAGCCCTTTGATATGTGGCCCTAGCATTCTTCAACCCAAACGGCTTGACTCGGTAGCAATAGGTGCCCCATAGAGTAGTGAAAGCGGTCTTCTCCTTATCCTCGAGTGCCATCATAATCTCGTTATACTTGAAAAACCCATCCATGAATGAGAGCAATGCATGGCCCCCGGTGAAGTCTACTAACTCATCAATATGCGACAGTGGAAAATCCTCCTTCGGACTAGCCTTATTCAAATCCCTGAAGTCAACACAGACTCTAATCCTGTCATCCTTCTTTGTGAATGGAACAAAATTGTCCAACCACATCGGATACTCAGATACAAGGAAGAACCCTGCCTCAATCTGTTTAGTAACTTCTTCCTTGATCTTTAAAGCCTAATTTGGGCGAATTCTGCGCAGCTTTTGCTTAACTGGCTAGGCCTCAAGGTCAAAAGGGATCGAGTGGTGTATAATCTCAAGATCGATTCCAGGCATGTCTTTGTAGGACCACGCGAAAACATCTTTGAAATTTTTTAATAAAGCGATTAAATGCCCACATTCCTCCGAAGACAGCGCGGACCCGATCTGGACCAAGCGAGGATCTTCCCCATTATCCACGTTAATTGATACGATTTCATCTGTACAGGGCTTAACACGCATCTCTTTCTCATGATCAACCAAAATTTTCAAAACCCGAGGAATTTCTTCCTCTTCATTTATGTCAAAATTTTGAAAATTAAGATCAGTACAACAAACGAAAGGCACAGAGAAGTAGGCAACATTCACAGCATTTTCATTCAAAAAGTCTGGATCTTTGGTTATAGTGGACTCAAAAAAAAAGCTAAAAGATGACCTGGACAGGACTTTGGTATCCGGGTTACCACTTCTAGAAGTACCAGACTCAAAGGAACTCGAATTTGACTCCAACTTCACAGACCCAGTGGAATCAAATCCAAACTCACTATCCAATTTAGAAAAGTTGATGACGCCTCGCTTAAACTTTCAGACTAGGCATGGAGCCTTAGATGAATCCACGATAAGATTGGAGAAATCTGCTGTTGGGTTATCCCCGATCATTGAGATAGTAAAACTATTTCCCAAGTTGGTGGTCTCAGCTCCAGTAGTAGAAATTGTTAGTAAGTCAGCCAACTCGTTTCCCAACAGCTCCTTTTCTTTGATGTCCAAGCTTGCAATCCTGCCTTGGTCTGCACTAGGGCTTAGGTCTACTTGTTCATCTTCCTCTTCTGGTAGCTGGTGTCTAAAAAAGATCTCGAACCTCGGATACCTTGTTTTTGTTTCCCAATCATACCAGGGCTCTGGGAATCCACAAAAAGGGAAGTATTCCCCTTGGCGGACAAAGTGTCTGTTCAAGGTTCCTTGTATTAGTTTGTGGACTAACTCATATTGCTTCCCAGTCCTCTTTGCTTTCTGCCTTTCTCTTAGCTCCTGCCCTTTCCTTTGCCAATCTACAACGGTAGGTTTGTATCCTAGCTCGAAAGCGTGGGGGTTATGACTCATCTCCTTAGCAACAGTACCTCTATGTCTGCCACTTCAGCCTAGTCCCGATCCGGGTATATGCCCCTATTTGTTCATCATGTAAATAGATTGCACACTGACGTAGTCTTCATTGCCCTCAGCCATGATGGTTTAGACCAACCGGGCTTCTGCTAGAGAGAAGCTAGAAATGAACACGTCTTCTTCCCCATGTATGATTTCCAATAATGGTGTAGTGGTTCCTTAGGGAGGGTGGATCACAGAGTTATTGTACACAGTGGCAATCCCACATTTGAAGGGGTACTTTACTAACTGGTGTACTATTGATGATACAGCATTCATCTGATGTAGTCAAGGCTTTCCTAGTAGTAGGTTGAACATGTTGGTACATCTATTACATGGAATTCCACCTTATGTTCAGACATGTCAATTAGGATATGGCACTTGAACGTTCCCATAACATCTAGGCTGGTATTGTCATAAGCCCGGATGGCTTAGGTCGTGGGTGTAAAGTCAATTGGCCTTAAACCGATGATATAGGCAGTCCTCACTGGACACACATTGATCCTCAATCCGGTATCTACTAACACCATCGGAATCCACTTTTTTCGACTTTCTAAGGTTACATATAATGAACGGTTGTGGTTGGCACCCTCAGGTGGTAACTTCTTATCTGTAAAAGATATCACCGGAGTAACATCCCCAGATGTTACCAACGATACCAATTGGTCCACAGTGGTATCGATAGGCAATTTAGTCCGGTTTGTTGCCTCTAACAATGCATGCCTATGCTCCCAAGATGCCATTATCGGATCCCAGATTGATATGTCGGCCTGAATCTTCTTGAGCTGTTTTAAGACCATGTTTTCCTCAACATCCTTCTCTTTTGCTCTCTTAGTCTCTTTGTTAGAGGTCTCTAGCTGGTCTAATGCTGCGGGTTTGAAGTACCGACCGCTCCAGGTCATGTGATTGATCTTGTCGGTATCCCAGGTGTCATCTGGGGTATCATCTTTCTAACCTTCGTCAGTGTACACATGACTTAGGTCGCTGTCTTCCCACCACTCTCCTGTAGTCATGGCTGAACTAGCATCGGGTTCTATCCGGAGCATATTAACATCACGCATCCCATCATCATACCATTCTTCCTCTACCACAATCTTGGTTTCTGAATCTCGATATTTTTTGAGCTTCCTCAACATCCTTTTCCGGTCTCTGGGGTCCTATTTGACCTTTCTGGTAGTTTGGGCATCACCCACCGTTGCTTCGGGTTCTTCTTTCCCTTTTCATTTGCCATGCTTCAGAGCTATATTTCCCTGGATCTCTTCTATCCTTTCCCTTTGAAATTGTTCCAGTGCTTGTTATTTTTCAGTCAAAGGTGCAACCTCAGCCTTGCTTCCCATTCTCTCTTATCTGTTTCTCCACATCAGACTCTTCCTCACTCAACCATCCATGGCTCGTTTCTGGCTGGCTTGGGTCCCACCATCCCACTTGAACACTACTTGTATCTTTCTCTTCAAAAAAGTATAAATCCTCTAGATCCTCCTCCAGATCAACCAAATCCTCTTCTAAGTTAGCCAAGTCATTCGGGCCTTGTTCAGGCCGATCATCCTGATGTTGCCCTAATTGGCATTTCCCAATAACATTAATGCTAAAAAAGTCCTGCAGTATGAGTACTGGCTTCGGCTGATCGATGGCCACAATGTATAAATTGGGATCATACTCCTTTGTGAGCGAGACCCCATTTTCTACGACACGGGTATCAGATGACCTTATCCTCAGTGTATTCTTCTCTTTCTCTGTTTCTACTACCACGGGCTTGGATTAGGTTTGTGGTGCTAGATCTATCATGCAGATGTTTGTGCCGTCTAGAATGACCACCTTCGATTTTGGTAGGTAGGATGAGGTAATGTATGTGCTAGGGTTGAAGGTGGGCGGTAGTGTATGGATGTGGTCATGTTTCTGGGTGTGGGGACTTGGTTATGTACAGGAAGTGGGTTGGTTATTACGTTTGGTTTAGCGGGTGAGGTGATGACTTTGTTGTCAATGAGATCCTAAATCTCATGACGTAGACGGTAGCACGTCTGTGGGATGACCATGTTGCTAGTGGAAGATACAATACTGGGTAGGGTCATGTTTGGATGGCAATGGATCTGGAAGTAGATGAGGATCAAGAGGCTTGAGATACCCCTTTCATATTAATAGCTTGAGGGCATGGGTTAGGCTCATATGGAGGGGAGTAAAAACACTTTGATTCCGGGGTGGACCAGTACTTTGTGAAGGTTGTGAGGTTATGGCAGTAACAAAACGATCAGCCATCTTGGCCATCGAAACAACAGTACTGACATCCGCAGGCCATGGAATAATGTTACTGCTAGCATTGGTATTCCGAAAGAATGTCCTTCTTGCAGGTTCGCTTGTTCTGTGGATGATACCCTTTTTGAATACACTCTTAATCTGGACCCCTAGCTCATGTAAAGAAACAAATGTGGACAACGGCGCCACTATCATTCTCTGCAACATATCTGGCTCAAGGTTTTGGACCACCAGTCGGACTTGCTCTCTTTCGGCAAGCTTATTTGTCATTCAGGCTGCCTTGGCTTTCCACCGGACGACAAAATCAATGAATGATTCTTTGGGGTTCTGGGTAGTAGCCTCCAGCTCACTAATGGTTACTTCTATCTGGGTGTTATACGAATACTGATTGATAAACGCCTCAGATATCTCCTCTCAATTCCACTTTGTTGAGTCCTCTAATTTAGCGTACCAAATAGCCGCCACATCAGACAGGGTTCTCCCAAACAACGAGAGCTTATGTGCCCGAGACAAACCCATGGGCCTCAATACATCTGAAAACAATCAGACATGCACAATCAGATCCCCACTTCCATCTAATCTATCGATGTGAGGCATCTTAAATATCTCTGGTAATCTAACTGAAGACTCAGTGTACCCATCTTCAATATTTGGAATGAAGTTGAATCCCTGGGATTTCTTCAATACTTTCTCCAACCTAGCAATCTTGACTAAGGTCAGATCAATTTCATTGATATCAAAAGGAAAAATTCATGCAGAAGGTTGAACTGAAGGCTGATAAGCTGGAGCTGGGGGAAACATGTCCTGAGGATCCGAGACTGGCAGATTTTCAACCGGTGGTGGTAGATCCGGGTTTAGCTAAGCAACCAGGATCGGATGCACGGTTGATGCAGATGCCCCAAATGTATGTCGTAGATCGACGATAACTTTATCTTGTGCATCTATCCTCTGGTTTACAGTGTCCATGGTTCTTTGGAAAGCCGTTATCATGTCAGCAAATTCCTCCGCGTTCTGTGCTGTATTCTATGCCATTGCTAGTCTGGGTGAACTAGATGCTGGTGAACTGATTAAGTGAGAACGGATAGGTTTTTGTGGAGGGCTCTGTACTGATGCTACTAACTGTCTGTTCTTTTCTTCGTCGAGTGACTGGCAGAAGCGAAACCAACACTGGCTGGCCACTAACAAGGTCTTGAGCTTTGTAAAGCCTGCCAAAGTGAGTTCGTATAACTTAGGGAATATCAGGTCTTTCTAAAGCTATGATGGTAAACTATCTAGCAAAAAGAAAGAAAAACACAATCAAAATCAGACAGCACTACGGCCCCAATTCACAACAATCATAACATATAGCTGAACTGTAATCCCTACTAAACTTTATCCTCAAACTCATACTAATATGAACCATCCTATATAGTCTCACTGTAGAAAGCACATATCACGTGAAAAGAGCCAATACACCCTTATGAGGGGGTAGGGTTACCCTGTCCTAGATTTTTGGCATGATCTAGACTACACTATTTCAAACAATGAGTTTCACAACATCATACAAACGGGTAGCATCTTGTCCTAAGTTTGGAATAGTCACTATAGCTTCACTATATGTGACTAGGTCAAATGGTTAAAAGGGTACCTTAGTAAGACTACCTAATATACCTCTCATACCTAACACCGATAAGTGAAAGGAGGATCAAACGGTACAGCAGTAGTCTAGATCCAAGGGTTGTGTTCCCAACATGGCAGAGCCTGTGACCAGTCAGCCTTTTGGCAAGCTTTCTAGGCAAGTCTCCGGCAAACCGTCTAGGAATAGCGGTCGGCAAACACAGTGACTTACGTGCACCAATGCATATGCAATGCAAAGAACATATAAGTGTAGATAAAATTTCACATCATGAATTTCAAGTCAAGGTCTCTAAGTCCCTAGCAGAGTAGAAACTGTAGCCCAACTTTTCGTGCCCCCTTTCAGAAGACGAGAAGCCCTATAGTTCAGACTCTACTTGTTGTTCTAAATTTGATTTCATAAGTGCAATGTAAAACAGTGAAAACACAAAAAGAGTCCAAATCCGACAAATTCTTTTTGGAAAATCGATGTTTGAATCAAATGCCAAAAATGGACTGCTTTGTGAGATTTCAGAGTCGCCACCTAAATATTTTTGAAAAACTTAAGAAACCCGAGACTCGTGAACTTAGGTACAAGAGAGGAAGGTCATGAATTGAGCACCCACTAGCCCAATCAAAGATCGGCCTCTACTAATCATGATGTGATTCTTATTTATATTATATACTCTTGTTCTGATTTTTTAGCTATATTACTATGTGATTCATACACACGTATAAACTAATTTACAAAAATTAGAACATTTTGATTTCATGTTTTGTTTTTTGAAAAGAGTTTGAATGTGCCACTTGGAAAAGTAGACTTAAATATACATTAATCAAATTATTTCAATTCAAGTAACTAGCCTTCATCTACAAACATTCAAAACAGTTTATAACTTAAGCACTTAGCCTCATGGTGGACATGGCAGACTTGGCAGCACTAACATTCAATGCAATATGCTAAAGCAATTAAAGGCTTACCTAGTACTCCAAGCTAAAAAAGGTGAAAGAGTTAGAAAAATGCATGATCTTAACTATACAATATGACTAATGCAATGCACACATTATGTATTTTATAGACTCGGCTATAAGCATGGCATATGATTTCATTCAAGACATACGATAAGGCACGTATTCAAGTAATGAGTTTGAATCATTGATATGGGGTTAGTATGATGAGACAAGCTTTGGATGCATGCAAGACAGTGGATGCAAAACATGGAGTATGCTAATGAAATGTGATGTTTCTAAACTAACCATCATAAGAAGGTAAATAAAAGGGAGATAGATGTGGGGTTGGAAGACATACAACTTATTACAACGTTTGCGCCCTCATGCAGGAGGTTCTGAATCAAAGTCTGAAAGTCGAAATTAAACTGCTTGTTACAAAACCGAATGAATAAATTAAAGCATTAACTAGCTAACTACGCTATTACAACAAGGATAACCATGATAAGTAAAATTAACTATCTAAGCTAATTAGCTATAACAATTACAAGTTAATTATAAACGACTAATAAATAAATTAACTATAACAATGCATGGAGTATTAATACACAAGGGTTGCATGCACAAGGTCCCAGAACAGCACTGTCTACATTCGCTTGCTCCGTTTCCCCTTCAACCACTGCCTTTTATTTTCTGTAAAAATACACTGTTGACCAAACATTGATGACCGACAGGCCCTCAATGAAGCCCGGCCGAGCCTAAAGAAGGCTGGTTGTGCTTCAATTTCATGCAAAATTCTATTTTGTACTCTGAAATGAAAACGGTACAGACAGAGTGATCTGGACTTTGTTTGTCCCTCTCACACTTCTATATCATGGGAAAGCCTCGAGAGAAGGTTAGAATTGTTTCCAAAACCATCAATGAGCAAATTGATTGCTTGATGATTTCGATGTACAATTTGGACAAAAATCAATATATGAAAGGAACTATACCCATCCCTCCATCCTATCATGGAGTGAACTCAAAGAGGGAGGTAGAGACACTTCAAGATCCATCAAAACATCATGAATTGATGTAAGACAACTCTTGACACAATGGATTCGGCATAATGTCTGGCCGAATCCCAAGCAATATAACTCATTTTCTTTACGTGTGTTGGTCCATTTTGAGCCAAATTCATTAGTCTTCGCCATCCTTTAATCCATTAAGTCCAAGATGACTGTTATGTCCACTAAAGATTACGTCCACTAAGTGAGAAATATGTCAACCGGGAGTTGATTCTCAACATAAAAAAGAGACTACACCGTTGGCAATGAACCTCCGTAGAGATTAAGCCGTTAAGCGTAAATCGCTAGTTCACATTTTGAATAACCGTCAACCAATTGAAACAACTCTCAAATGAAAGAGATGAATGGCAAGTTGATTATTAAAATGAGGTCCTTAAACATGGAAATCAGTTAAAGAAAAGCTAAGAACAATGTACAACATGCTACGTATGCAAACTTATGAGACAACAACAAGCTAATCAAAGCATGAACTATTTAAATAACTTAAGACAACCCTAAAAATAAATAAATACATAAATAAAAAGGAAAAAAAGGGGTGGCTAAAAATCCATGAAAATAGCCTAAAAAGCTAATCAAGAAAGAGAGAAGACACGACTAGTAAACAAGAATAAGGAGGGGTGGCTAACCCCTCCACTTTTGAAACCTCAAAGCATGATTTTTAGTCCTTTTTAACTCCGAAAATCAGTGTAGAGAACAAAGAAAAAAAGGTGTAAAAGTAAGGGTTTGAGCTATAGGTAAAGGTGTAGAAAGAGTGTAAACTCTCTTTATCCTTTTGGTAGCTTTCCAAACCCAAACTCAAACACTTAGAATAGAATCAAAGCAACATGAAACTATAAGAACTGTATAGTAAATGAAAGAACAAGAAGTAAAAGATAGGGTAACAAGCTTATACCTCTCAAAGAAGTAAGCTTTTGCTTCTGATTCAAATTAAGTCTCACAACACTCTCAAGCTTGAATTATGATGTTCAAGGTTCAACCAAGGTTCCTAAGCTAAGGTGTGAAGGTGTATGTGATGTATGGTATAGGTTCAACGTGGTAGGTTAGCTCAAAGTGTTACTTGCACAAGAATAATGAGAAGAAGGAGCTCTCAAGGTGGTATAGAGGCTTTCTTGAAATTCTTCAACCCTTAAAACAGAGATATATGGTCGTTTTTATAGAATTTGAATCAAAAATATCAAAAATATCTTCAATGTCGGCCTTTCGCCCAGAACAGTGTTTCTCGCTACCAAGGCCCAGCCAGCCCTCAATTGCCACGGCCGAGCCTCAATGTGTTCCCCTATTTTTCTGCTTCAGCCTCAGCACAAGGTGGCACAAGGTGTAAAAATGGATTTCTTGGGTATAATCAATGGAAATATAGAAGGTTTGAGGTTGTTTTGAAGCTTAAACGAGGCTCCTTTGCTAAAACCTTGAACCACGTACAACACCACTTTCATCATCGAGTGTACTGGACAAAGTGCTCGAGCCTTGCGAGCGGTCAAAAATGGAGTGTCCACAACAGTTAGTTTGCTTCCTCTTATAATTTTTCTTCTTGTGTTGAGAGAGTGTTACCATTGTCAATTCGCCAAAGCTATCAAAATGTGCTTCTGCGGTAGCTAGTCTAAATCATCTTATCCTGAGAGACAGAACTCGATGTTCCTTTAACACCCATGGTGAGGCGGCTAATCTGTTTTAAGGAAACTGTGATATCACACAGAATTTGGTTTGATTCCTTGTTTTCAATATTTTGGTTCCATATGTATTTTTGTTAATCATGTTTCATGTTATGTAATTTAATTGATTAAATATGAATCTATTTGTTTTATGTTATTCTACAATTTAAACAACACCCTACATATATATATATATATATATACATACACACGCAATAGATTGTTTGTATGTATCAATTATAGTAGTCATATGGTCTCTCCTTCTTGCCTGTCATGCCTGCAAGGTGTTTGTTCTTTGGTCTATGTTAAAATGTTTGAAGGAAAGAAAGAAAGAAAACAGCATTGAATATCTAACTTACGGTCTCTCTCTTCTTCTTTTTTTTTCTTCTTAAGTTTTAATTGATTTCTTTCTTTTGAGCTGAAGTTGCTGCTATGGGTGTGTGTCTTTGTATTTTCTTCTTTTGAAATTGTAGAGTTCATTTGGAATTCCCAAAAGGTGAGGTTCGATTTCAGGACCTGTGCGCCGATGCTTTTGTCCATGTTGGAAGCAAAGCACTACCCACTATTCCCAATTTCATTTACAACATGACTGAGGCAAGAATTTTTTTTCTTTCGTCCTTAATTATTTTCTAGCTATAGTCTCATTCTATACTATGAAATTCGTACAATGTTTTTGTTTCTAAAAATTTGGAACAAGTTGTTTTGGGGCAGTTGAGGATTTTTCTAGGAAGAAAGAAATTGTCAATTTTAAACAACATTAGTGGTATTATTAGGCCTTCTATGTATTCTTTCAATTGTCTTCTTCTTCTTCTTCTTCTTCTTCTTCTTCTTCAATATGCAAGTTTCTATAGTGATGCTTTAATGTTTTTGTATTTTTTTTAATTCTTATTATTTTTTATTTATTTTTTCTAGATTGACTTTGCTTTTGGGTCCTCCAACCTCTGGTAAGACAACATTTCCTTTTGCCCTTGCTGGACAGCCTGGACCTAGTCTGTAGGTATCAAGAACATCTTGTGCAAGTTGCTTATTGTTAAAACCTTGCATGTATTATTCATAGTCAAACTAAGGATGAATTTGAGTAGGAAGCCTCTAAGCCTTAAACTACAGGCAAGACCCCATTTTGGAGCTGATATGTAGGTTTGCATTTTGTTTTTAACTCACCCTACAATAAGTTTGCTTGTATTGCACATAGTAACTGACATTACTATTCTAAGATTGCTTCTTCTTTTTTTCCCATTCTTTTTTTTCTTTTTCAAGGAAGAAAAAGAAAAGGTTTCACGAATCACATGACAAGTATGTTTATAATGAGGAACGATTCTGAACTATGAACTTTCAAAATGCAATGAGTTTAGATCTGTTAGATGCATATAGGGGCTTGAACTTAAATATGAAATATGACCATAAATACATGTACAAATGTAAAGAGAATAAAAAAAAAATGCTTACATATTTTCCTCTTGAATTCTTTGGTTCACTTCACATTAATGCGGTTGAGTTACTTCTAAGATGTCAGGGAGAATTACATACAATGGACACGATCTAAAGGATTTTGTTCTCTATAGAACCTCTGCTTATGTTAGCTAGCAGGATTGGCATGTGGCAGAGATGACAGTATGAGAAACTCTTGAGTTCTCAAGACGTTGTTGGGGTGTTGGATTTAAGCATGGTAAGTTATAGGGCATTATTCACCCAAAAAAATGTTCTGGGACATCATCTTTTATTGTATGCCCTCTTATCTACGCCTTTGTTTTACTTGTTTCTAATGCAATCTTGTTTGTGAAATAAGAATAACTAACACATATATGCTTTTGGAGCTTTTGAAAAGAATGAAGGAAAACAGGGTTATTCCTGATAGAGAACTTGATATATTTATTAAGGTACGTTCCATTCTGTTTTGTGTGTGCACAGATAGATAGTGTGTTTAAAGAGCTGGTCTCTGTAGTGATAATAAAATGATTATTTTCCTTTAGGCATTAGCACTCGGAGAATAGAAAAAAATTATGGTTGTGGAGTACATTATGAAGGTATACTTTTGAATGATGTAAATTTAATATTACTTCCTATGGAAAATAATGTCTATATTGCAATGCCTCTGCTAGTGTAATTAATGTAGACGAGATAGGAGAAAAGAGTGAGAGAAACATACTATAACCACGGGTTCTGTTAATTCAATCATGTAAATTCTCTGGGATAATCTGTTGATTGTAATTTTGAACTTGTCGGTGATAACAAATTATGCCCCCGCCTGCAGATGTTAGTTATTGGCGATGATTTTGACGAGTGATCTGAGTTCTATTAATTTGCATCCATTATATGTTAATTTGCTTAATTTTTTTATGACTTTGTAGAGACGCCCACGCATAGATGCCAACAAGGGAAAGCAGAATATTGTAAGTGAATAGTTCATGTTTCTTCCCTTAAATTTTTAGTTTGTTACACATTTACTTGCCCCCATTCCCCTACACACACACGATTTTAAAAAAAGAAAAAAAAAAGATAATAATTCATGTTTCTTCACTTAATTTTTTTGGGCCATCTTTAGCTTATTTGTTCCCTAAATTGGAATATATTTTAATAATGTCACAACAACAATAATGCTGATAGCCAATGCTCTACTCCTCCTCTTGTAGTACACCATGTCTCAATGTAGAAATCTACCATTCATAAATGTGATTAATAAGTAATGTATGTCTTAGCTATCTAATTTATTTTGATATTAATGTATTACGAAAGTGTATCAAAGCCAGTACTACCAAAATTGCTCACTGTTATTGGGACAATATTGGAATATACAACCTTTAATTTTAGTGTCGTTCATTTAGAAATTGGGAAACAAGAGTTGATTGTTTCCATTGGCAAAACAACAGCAAGAATTTGGTACTGTCAATAGTAAGAATTTGGTATACTATTGGATTGTTCATACCATTATGGCTTTACACTATTGGATTAGAGAGGTTATTTGGTGGTCTTGGAGCAATGCATCACATAACACTTGTCAGGTTGGCTCTCCAAAACTAACACAAAAGTACTGGGCTCTACTGATTTTCAATTTTAAATTAACCAAAGATTCTCGGTTTTAAATCTAGAGTTTAATTTCCGTTTATAAAAACTTGTTCTTTAGAAACTTTTTTTCCAAACTGGTTGACTCACTAAAACAATCAAACAGCATCGGATGTCAACGAAACTTGACATACATGACGAACTAGGTACAAAGGACTTGTAGGAGAAGTCAGAACTCAAAACCAATTCCTAGTTTTGAATTTGGAGCCAAATTTTTGTTTGTGAAAACTTGTCCATCACAAACTCTTTTTCAAACAAGTTAACACACTAAAATGTTAAAACGGCGTCGGATGTCAACGAAACTTGACACACTTGACTAACTAGGCACAAATGACCTGTAGGAGAAGACGAGCTCGAAACTGTTTTTTAGTTTTGAATATGGAGCTTAATTTCCGTTTGTGAAAACTTGTCCTTTGCAAACTCTTTTTCCAACCGTGTGACTCACTAAAATGCTCAAACGGCATTGAATGTCAACGAAACTTGACACACACAACTAACTAGACATAAATGACTTGCAAGAAAAGACGGGACTTGAAACCGATTCTCGATTTGGAATCTGGAGCCAAATTTCCATTTATGAAAACTTGTCATTTACAAACTCTTTTTTGAACCAGTTGACACACTAAAGTGCGTAAACGGCGTCGGATGTCAATAAAAGTTGACACACTTGACTAATTAGGCACAAATTTCTTGTAGGAGAAAGCGTGACTCGAAACCGTTTTTCGATTTTGAATCTAGAATCTAATTTCTGTTTATAAAAACTTGTTCTTTACAAACTCTTTTTCGAACCGGTTGACACACTAAAATGCTAAAATGGTGTCGGATGTCAACGATAGTTGACACAGTTGACTAATTAGGCACAAATGACTTGTAGGAGAAGATGGGACTTGAAACCATTTCCCAATTTTGAATTTAGAGCGTAATTTCCGTTTATGAAAACTTGTTCTTTAGAAACTCTTTTTCCAAACCGATTGACTCACTAAAATGGTCAAAGGGCGTCGGATGTCAATGAAACTTGACACACCTGACGTACTAGGCACAAATGACTTGTAGAAGAAGATGGGGCTTGAAACTGATTACCGGTTTTGAATCAAAAGCCCAATATCCGTTAAACGGCGACGGCGACGGATGTCAACGTAACTTGACACACATGACTAACTAGGCAAAAATGACTTGTAGGAAAAGACAAAACTTGAAACCAATTGTCGGTTTTGGATCTAGAGCCAAATTTTTATTTGTGAAACTTATGCTTTAGAAATTTTTTTTCGAATTAGTAAACACAATAAAATGCTCAAACGGTTTCAAATGTCAACGAAACTTGACACACTTGACTAACTAGGCACAAATGACTTGTTAGAAAAGACAAAACTCAAAACCGGTTCCGGTTTTAAATACAGAACCAAATTCCCATTTGTGAAAACAAGTTCTTTAGAAACTCTTTTCATCTTTTGTGTTTATTCGATTATTGTTAAATTATAGCATAATGGGTTCATATTTTAATAGTATTATCATCATTGTAGGATGCAATTAAAGTTTTTTTAGATAGTTCACATATTCCAATAGTCCAATTGACAGGGGGACTTTTCATTAGTGATGCTCCGTTGTATGAAATTGATGGAGTTCCAATTGGCCTTGAATATTGCAAAGTCTTTTGTCTTAAAAGTGAAAAAGTTGAACTCTCTTTTGGAAACAACATCCCGAGGTCTAAGAACAGTTGGAGAAGATATTGAAAAATACATTGTGTGGCGCTCGATTCATGTATATGTTGCAATCTTTTTCTTTTTCTTTTTTGTATTTATTTATTTATTGAAATAAATATAAAATGTTTTACATTTTTTGTAAGCTCAAAGTTAATTATATTGTAATTTCTTTTTTCTTTTTGCAAATGCAACCCTTTTGAATACATGATGATATCCTTGCATATCGATATTGGAGCTTACAACCTTACTTATTTATTTATTTATTGAAATAAATATCAAATATTTTATATTTTCTGTAAGCTTGAAATTAATTATATTGTAAATAATTTTTTTTTTGGGGCTTCTTTTTGCAAATGCAACACTTTTAAGTATGATATGTTCGCATATCGATATTGAAGCTTACAATCTTATTTATGTATTTATTTATTTATTGAAATAAATATCAAATATTTTACATTTTCTGTAAACTTGAAATTAATTACATTGTAAATGATTTTTTTTTTTTGAGTTTCTTTTTGTAGATGCAACCCTTTTGAGTGTGTGATGATATTTTCGCATATCGATACTGCAGTTTACATTCATATTGATTATTTATTTTTTCAAATAAATATCAAATATTTTACATTTTCTATAAGCTTGAAATTAATTAAATTGTAAATAATGATTTTTTTAGAGTTTGTTTTTGCAGATTCAACCCCTTTTGAGTAAGTGATGATATCTTCTTATATTGAGAGCTTACTGCTGATATTAAAACAAGCTATAATAGATATATATATTATTTGTATTGTCAATACTTTTTTTTTCTTTCGATACAAAAATTTAAGTTCTTGAATATAAAAAATTATTAGTATTGTTAGAGGATATTTTATATATTTTTGTAAAGAATATTTGGTTGCCAATTTGTTACAGGGTACATATATGTTATTCTTCGTATGATTTTGTGAATGTGAATGTGTGTGGATATGGATGTGGATTTGGATGTATTTTATTTTAGAAAATATTAATACTTTGTATAGAGAATGAATTAATAAAATGTATATTGATTTTATAAAAATAATTTTATTGCGACATAATAAACCGTCACTAATATAATCATCATTTCCTTACATTTTAATAGCAACGGGTTAACCTGTCGCATATACATATTAGTTCAAATCTTTAGCAACGGTTTAAACTGTCACAAATATGATAATAATTTAATTCTACATTTTTGGCGACGTTTTAGACCATCACTAATAATACTTTTCACGATGTAAAATACCGTCGTAAAAAAGTTTTTGGCGACGGCAACCAACATCGTCACTAAAAGTGAAGTTTTTCCTCCTTTTTTTGTATTAGGTTAAGCCATTACAAAAACCATTGATTGGCCATCATTAAAAGAAAGCGACGATTTGTAACTATTGTAAGTACTTTTTGTCATGCCCCCTTCCGTCACCCCCTATTTCCTCCGTCGCAAAATATCTTTTGCGACGATATATGAACCTTTTGTGACGTTTAAGATCGTCGCAAAAGTTTCGATTTTTAGTTGCGGAAAGTCTAGCATGCTTGAAAAACTTGTCGTTATTTTCACTGATAATGAAAAGGAGTTGAGTTTTGTGGAATGTTGGGTTGGTGGGTACTATTGTGATCGTAGTCTTTTTTTATGTGGGTTGTGTAATAGACGTTCAAGATTTTATCATTTATTGCATTGAAATGAGTTAGTGAAAAGAAAAGGCCAAAAAAGAAAATGGATAAATTATACTGACTTTCCATGAGGTATGTGACGATATTGAAATTAATTTTACGATTTCTTTTGTATTTCTTTTATACAATTATGCTAATCTTCCTTTCAATAACGATAAAATTGATTGAGCTAACATAATGAACGAAATGAGAAATTTTACCAATGGTCCTCATAATTTCACTTGAGATTCAATTTGATCTTTATGTGTCACGACCCAAACCTGCCCCTGTAGGTTTAGAGTCATGACCGGCCAGTCATCCTAAATTACCTTCGGCCTTAAAGACAAAATTACATAATATTTAATATCATATCGAGGCCTAAAACGGAAGAAAAACAAAAATAAAAATGTCCATTGAGCTTGTACCTACATGATACAATAATAAGTTATAAACATATACAAAGCTTATATATCTCACAGGCATATACATTTAAGACTCAGCAAAATACCAAACTTTGACAAAGCTACGGGGCTGATTTTCTTGGCTATCGAGCCTAACTTGCTCCATTCCGAAAGCTATTCAAAGGCTAACACGGGTAGACTCTGAGACTTTCTCTATCCTTGTTGTTCAGTTTGCTCACCTACAAATACATATAAATAGTGAGCTAAGCCCAGCGAGTAATAATAGAATAAAGAGGTTAAATGAATGAAGTTCGATGATAATACAAAAACGTGTCTTACGATTTCGAAACGAATCTTAAATCATTTTCAAAATAAGGCATTTGCGATATTATTAACAAAACATTTTCCATATCAAATCCCTTATCAAAACATATATTTCCTTTTTCCGAAACAATCCATTTCAATAGGCAAATCAATTCGATTAGCCATCATATCAATCCCTTGCAATAATAAAAACCATTGTTCGATCGCATTTTCAATACAAATCCGGTTTCAATTCAATTCTCAATAATCTATGTTCTCCCAATAACAATACTCATTCAATGACAATTTGCGTGGTACATCCAATAGAGTAACAATATTTCAATAACAATGGACCACGATGGGTTAATCCAATAGACTACGATGGGTCTAACACTAGAGATCTCTGTGTGTCAAAAGCGATGGCATTGTTTCCCTAAGGCAAGGGCCTAGCGATGGTATTATTTCCCCTAGGCAAGGGCCTAGCCATGGTATTGTTACCCCTAGGAAAGGGCCTAGCCATGATATTGTTTCCCCCCAGGCAAGGGCCTAGCCATGGTATTGTTTCCCCAACGCAAGGGCCTAGCCGTGGTATTGTTACCCCCAGGTAAGGGTCTAGCCATGGTATTGTTTCCTCCAGGCAAGGGTCTATGTTCAATGGATACCACAATACAATTTCAAAAGTGAACTTCATTCACCAATAGAAATAACTCTTCATCAAACCATTCAATCATTCATATATCAACTTTGTAAGCAGTATGATTTTGAAAGTAAATATTATTTGAACATATCTTTATTAAGTTACTACTCACAGTGTTTAGATGTCTGGTTCACCCGTGTAGGTGACCCTACACAATTCATAATACACATAGAAATCAGGTTACAATACAATTCATTCCATTCTTTAATTTGTTTAATTCTCTTAGGCTTTTTCTAACTCTATAATTCATTTATAATGCTTAGCACATGCCTAAGAGTTCTTAAGAGTGAAAGAGAATGGAAATCGACATATGAAATAGTTTTTCAAAATTTTTCGACACAGGGTTCTTCGCTCGAGCGCAATATTGGTCGCTTGAGCGGACCCCTTGGTCTACAAAAAAATACTAGTTGCTTGCATTTTATTCTCAAGCAACAACTTCTTTGCTCAAGCAATGATGGCGAATTCTGGGTTTTCTAGAATGTTGTTTAAACTTCAAAACATCTCATTAAGGCTCCAAATTCATGCATGAGTCACTCAAATGTGCAAAAATGTTCCCAATTACATATATTTAAAGTTAATTCCACTTATATTTCAAAATTCCATGATTTCAATTAAATGTAAACCTTGGATTTCATGTTGTAAAACTCATCTTTCACTTCTTTTTTTGTTTTATAAAACATAAAATTGAATCTATAAAGCCCTTTCACAAATATTTGCATGTATGGAATGTTAATCAAAATCAAATTAATTTTGATTCTCAACATAAATTATAATTTATTTATAAATTTGTCCAAATTTAAATTTAATTCATTTTCTTTACATCAAGTCCAGTTTCAAACCCACAAACTTTAAATCATGAATTGAACTTCCAAGGCTCTTGAAAATTCACGATGCATGTACAATTGAAACTCAATTTCATATTAAGACAACTAAATTCAAACCCAAAGTGATTAATCTCTAAACTAATTTCCATAAATTTGAACCTAACTCCATTGCATGGGTCAAATCTTCAAATAAGTCTTGTTGCATGTAATTTATGGGACTCAATTTAAGAATAATTCTTAAAATTAAACTCAGACTTAACAAATTTAAAGAATCAGAACTCATATTTTTCAACCTAACTTGATTGAACATGCAAGACCCAATTTCTATGAATTTATATAATTAATCCTCAAATCTCTATTTTAATTTTCTCAAATCTACCTTCAATCAATTTTTGTCTAGATTAATTAAACAACACTAGAAAGAGGATGGAATTTATTACCTTACGATGAATTTTCCACAATTTTAAGCTTGAATTTTGGTATCCCGCAAGACTCTCTTCTTCAATCCCTTTTCTCTCTTCCTCTCGGTCACTCTCTCCCTCAGCCCGTGCACTCTCTTTCTTTTTCTAAATTTTGTTTCTAGCAGATTAAAGGCCTCATTTGACTTCATTCATTCATCTTTTCTTTTCTTTATTTTTTATTTATTTAGTGGGACACTTGTTCTTACTATATGAACCCATGTGGTGGTGTATTAATTCTTTCATTAACTAATCAATCTTGCTTAGGATACTTAATTGAGACTAATCTTTGATTACAATTAGCTTGATTAACCATCTCTTAATTTTAATTAGTTATTTAAAATTCTAATCCAATGAATCATAACTAATTACAAATCCCACATAATTTTAATTAGTTTAATTGACTTCAATAAATGTCCAATCAAATCATAATTAAGTTGATCAGGCTGAATTAGATTTTTAATCAAACTTCCAAGAAGCTCCAAATGTCCAATTAGACTTATTACCATTCTCAATTTTGGTTTCACAAATTATTAAGGCCTTCAATTTCAGATCAAACTCAAAATTTTCGTCAATAAATTACATATTCAAATTGGACAACTCATAATTAAGGCCTCGTTTGGGAATAGGCTACTTTAGTAACTTTTTGGCTTTTTGGCTAAAATATGAGGTAAAAAAAACTAGTATGTTTGGGATGATTTTTTGGCTTTTTATGAAAAGATGCACAAAAAGTAGAAAGAAAAGGGAATCTTTGAATTTTTAGTATACGTTGTTGGCTTTTTAGTTTTTTTAGTAACTTTTTGAGTTTTAGGCTAAAACAGCTACTTGTCAAACTGTAGACACCCTATTTTTGACCGACCTCAAAACTTAGACGTCATCGCTTGTGCACTTGATGATTATGATTGCATTTGTTCGCTTTGATTGCCCGAAGTCCTTGGTGGAACGCCCAGTCTTTAAGCCTTTGAAACTTGTCCTTTTTGTGCTTTGTTTTGGACCAAAACCCTGTTGTTTCAAGCTTGGATTTTTTTTTGGGGACCTGTCGGCCACCACCATAGGCTGCCGGCCATGGATCATGCTTGTCGACCAGTGGTGTGGCCGGTCGGCCACCAATGTCTTTTTCTAGATATTTGTTGACGACTGTGATAGTTGTTGGCACAATGAGCTGCATCTGCCTACACGTGTATGGTGGGATGTTTCAAAACTCAAGGCTTGTTTTTCTATATATATGGGGGTTCCTCCCCCATTCTGGACTGTTAGAAAATTTGGAACCAAAAACTCTCTCTCTCTCTCTCTCTCTCTCTCTCTCTTGTAATTTTATGCACATTTGCTCACAAATCCTACACTTTTACCTATACACCCTTGATAGAAGTTTCTAGTCTTTGGGCTGAGGTAGCTTGAGACCTCCTTTGAGCTCTAGAAGGTGTGTGTGACTTGAATTTGTTGGCTAAATTATGTCTTCTCTTCAAGAGGTATAACACTCTCTCTTTATACTTGTTTTGTACCTTTGCTTTGCCATCTTTTTCAACTATTTTGAGGTTGATTTTGAACTGTAAAAAGCTCTAATTTATGGCTTAAAAGTGTTAGTTTGAGGCCATTTTGATTTAAGGGGTTGTTCACCCTTCTCGCTTCTTTGCTTGTAAAGTTTTTGTGCCTTTGTTCATCACTTTCAAACCAACTTTTTTGGGCCTTTTAACCATTGAAATTCAGAGGTTTTTCAGTGGTAAAAAACTCATTTTGAAGTCCAAAATTGAAGGGGTTAGCCTTCCTTCCTTGTGTCTTGTTTGCATGCCTAGTTAGCCCCATATATTAGCTTAATGTTTTATCTTTTTGTGGCTCAAGTCCAGCATGTTTTACACTCTGTCTTGAACTGTTTTGCCACTGTTTTGGCTATTTGGTGCCTTTTGAGTCTTGTTTTACATGGTTATAGTGTAATTGTCCTCACAAGGTTGGTGTTCTAGGTCATAGACACCTTCTCGTTTGAATTGATAGCATTTGTTTATGCTTTTATCACTCATTTTCAGCACTTAATCATCTCTTCAACCTCCCTCATTTCTTGGTTTTATTTTTTCTTTAAAAGTGGTTCAAACCATTTGCTTATTTAAAGAATGAAATTGAGGTATTTGTGCTTGATGGTTTAATCCCTTTGGGGGTTCATTACCAACAGCATAAGGTCACTTTCATGCCTAAAACAACCTTTAGGTTGAGTCTTCTTTCCATTTAGAGGATGTAATTCACCGTTTGGACTTAATGGATTAAAGCATGGAAAGGTAATTTAAAAGGGAGTAACTAAAACATGGGACTAAAAGAGGCAAGATAAGCATTCTTTGTGTTGCATTGCATGTGTTCAAATCAGACGTTAGTTTGAACACAAAGAAAATGAGACATTTCATACTCAAAAGTGATGAAATGTGCCATTTTCCTAGGTCTCCATTGCCCTTGATCATGCATGATAGGATGATGGTCATTTGAGTCTTGTTCTTGCATTTATTAAACTTGCACAATTGGTTTCACAAGCCATCATGCAATGATTTACTTGATTGATGGTTTATGAACCAACTTTTGTCCCCCCTTTGATTTCCCCATGAAAAGGAGAGGCAAAGTGTGCAAACAACCCTTGACAAATACATTGTTTTGCTCTGTTTACTCCCTAATGAAGCGAGGAAATCTAGGCTATCAGTGGCTAACAACCACCATCAGTAGCCGACCGGCCCCTTGTTGGCCATCAATAAAATTTGCACAGTGTGTTGGTAAGGTGGATCAGAGGTGTTCTGGAAGTGGGTAGCATTTTCAGTGTTCAATGCGCAAACAGAGGCATTCAGCAGCAAAGCGGTGGCTTTTCGGGTGAAAATTGAGCATGCGTAGGCCTTCCTCGCCTCCCGAGATTAGCTAATTCATTTAAATATCTAGCTTAAATATGTGTTGTAATTAATTAGTTGTAGCTAATTAAGTGTTGTAAATAATTAGTTAGTTTAACATGTTATTCGATTTCATTTTGTAATTAGCCAACTAGAATAGTTAATTAATTTGAGTTTTGTAATAATTAGTTAGCTTAATTAGCGTAGCTAGCTGGTTAGCTTATTCATTCAGACCCTTATTTGCGAGGGTGTAATGTTATAATAAGTGTGCATGCGTGTGTGTATGTTTTCCAACCCCACGTGTTTCTCCCTTTTATTTAATCTCTTTTGATGGTTAGATTAGGAACATATTTGAAATTAGCATACCTTATACTTATATCCATTCATTCGTATTGCATTCACCGAGGCTCGGCACATCATTCAAACTACATTGCCATTTCAATTTCTTTGAATACGTGTTTAATCGCATGTTGTTCAAATTGATCCATATGTCATATTAGTAGTCGAGCCTATTAAATTGCATATCGCATGCGTTGCATTAGGCATCTTGTGTAGTTAGGAATCATGCATATTTACTAACTCATATCTTCTTAGCTTGGAGTATTAGGTGAGTTTTTATGCTTTAGCATACTCGCATGAATGTGAATGTTGCCATGATTAGCATGCTTGCCACGAGGCTATGTGCTTAAATGCTAAACTGCTTGAATGCCTATGGATGAGGGCTTGTTGTTTGAATTGGAACGATTCAACGAATGTAAGTTTTAAGCCCACTTTGTTTGGTGGAAAATCCGCAAACTTTAAACCCACTTAAGGTGGTAAATTCAAACCATTTTCGCAAACAAACATGAGTTGAATTGTTCCAAATTGAGCAAACTAGTCTATATTTGATTGTGCGCATCACATAGTAAAGCTAGCTTAATAACCGGAATAAGAACACAAAATGTTTATAAAAAAATCATATCATGATTAGTAGAGGCCGATCTGTAATTAGGCGAGCGGGGGTGCTGAATTCATGACCTTCCCCTCTCGTACCTAAGTTCCCGAGCCGAGGCAACTTTGGTGATGAGGGACACGTGGCCTTTGGCACGAGTCATGGGTTTTCTAAATTTTCCCAAAAATAAAATATTTACGTGGCGATTTTGTATCTGGCAAAGCAATCCAGTATTGACATTTTTTATTCAAAATCAATTTTCCAAAACGATTTGCTGGATTTGGACTCTTTGGTGATTATCATTTTCACATTGCACTTGTGAGATTAGATTCAGAACCGCGGGAGTTTGAACTGTAGGGCTTTCTTTCAAACCTTCCGAAAGGGGGCACGAAAAAGTTGAGCCACACAAACTAGACCTAAATTTAATTCATAATAACCACAATTCTCAATACTCATGACTTAATCAACTCCAATTTAGACCCAATTAATAAAATCTCAATTTTACTAAACTGGATCTGATATTTAGTTAAACTCCCATATGGTCTAATACTCAAAATTAACAACTCGTCAATTTCACCTTCTTGAGCCACTTAAGCTTTGAATTTCTAATTCCAAAAGAGCTCTTTTATAAAATTATAGGTGCGTCTTGTCGAGATGAATCTAAATAATTTTTTTTTAAAAAAATTCCAAAAAAAAATCGCTGAAGACAAAAAATCACTGAAGACGAAAATAAACCAGAATATTTATTTTGGCTTATTTTTGTCTTTTCTAGATTTTTTTTTAAAAAAAAATTATAATTTTCTTGTTTGTCTTGTCGAGTTGAACCTAGAAACTTAAAATTTTTTGAAAAAATTTCAAAAAAATTCACTAAAAACGAAAATAAGCCAAAAATATATACTTTTCAAAACACCCCTTAGAAAAGTTGCAAATCAGCGATAAAATTAAACACACAAAAAAAAATGTAAAATAAAATGTAAATTTATGAAAAAAATTTATCACTTCAATTATTAAAATTGATAAATTTTATCACCAATTTGCAATTTATTTTGAAAACTTACACTGAATTGTAATTTTTTGCAAGCTTTTAGGAGGATACAAAAGGAATATGCATACACCATGTCATCTTAAGATTGAAGAACAAAAATGAGGTCGAAATACCCCATGTCATCCCATTAACTCACTCAGTTTGAATCAACCCAACTATTGACTCAACTCACATTCATAATCTGTTTTCATTTAACCCATCATACACTTAACTCACTACCTTCACCAAAACACAGCCCAACCCACCAAAATAATTTTCTTGCATTATTGAAGGAGTAAAATAGTTGAAGAACCAGGCAATGCAAAAGACAGAATGAAACATTGTTAATCCTTTTACGTTTTTCTTTTTTCTTTTATGCTTTTTTTTTTCTTTTTTCCATTGGGTATTTTGTTTTTGTTGGCTACATATTTTGTATAAGCAAAGTGCAACTTAGCATGTGGCTCGTCAAAGGTAATTTGGGAAGTTAGTGCAAATTTCCAGTCAGGGACAGACACGTGGCAACTTATTTATATTGGTAATAGTGGATTTACGCAGCATTGGAGCAGTTAGAAGGCATGAGGGGACGTGGCACAACGGTTACTCACAATTCAAATTCAAAATCAAGAGGAAAGTCCAACTGCAAGAATGGCGTAGTGGAAGCAAACTGTTCAAGGCCATGACCAGTGATCGTAGAAGGGCATTTCGACAGCTAAAGACCACTTTGACGGTTGCCATTAGAGAATATAAATAGAAGAGAAGGCCATCAGGGAAAAGGCCCCGACTCAGATCTAGAAACAAGTTTGTGAAATCTCGTATTTTTGATGTTATTAATTAGTTAGGATTTTAAATTTGAGATTGATTTGATATATTAACGGTTCGGAAGTTGGGGCATTACAGAATGACATCAAAGTGTGGGAATTAGGTCATACATGGGATCCGTTGGGTGATTAATATTTGGATTCAATAAAAAAAATATAAAAAAAAAGTTGTTTATATCAAAGTGCGTAGCGAAAGCGTGTTATTTGAGGAGTTAGTAGTTATTAAACTTTGGAGTATTAGAAATTATGAATTTCGAGGATGAAATTTGTTTAAGGGGGATAGATTGTGAAATCCATTATTTTTCAAGTTATTAATCAGTTAAAATTTTAAATTTGAGGTTGATTTGATTTATTAACGGCTCAGAAGTTGGCCCGTTACACAGTTATTTACTTTTATTTTATAGTTTTTACATTTCCTGTTCTTCAATTCATGTACTGCACTTCAATTCCTAAGAGAAGTTCCAAGTAGTTTGTTGCTATAAAACCCTTCGAGGTTGTGAAAGTGTGAAGGTATCATTGTAAGTTCTTATTAATTAATGAAATTTAGTTCATGAAACTATTTTTGTCCATTGTCATTGTCAAGTGTCTTTAATTTTCTCCTAAGCAAAGCCACCAGTAAAAGTCCTTTCCATTGAGGCTGAAAGAACTTTAACACAATCGTCTGATAATTGGTCGGCAATTAAAATTTCTGTAAGGACTTATTGATCCTTGCTGGCACGCTTCAAATTACATTATTAACCATCGAAAGCCAAAAAAGCCAACATATATTTTTGGCACGCCCAGTGGGACCTAGAAAATGGCTAGACATCGAGCAAGAGGAGAAAATGACCACCTTGAAGAAGGTGTAAAAGGAACAAATATAGAGGAAACTGTTGAGCCACATCCCGAAAATGTGCCTGCTTCAAACAATCCTCCATAGTTGGTTAAAGAAACCATTACTTCAGGGTATACAACCCAAGTCCAGAATATTGGACAAGGCCAAGAAGCTGGCCCTTCGACTGTCTCATCCACACAACCAGTTAATCAATGGGGAGGTTTAGTAGATATTATAGGACAACAGTTAATGTACATAATGGAGAGGTGTGCAGTATCTTTTTTGGATCGAATGCATACATATCAATCACCCATCATTAAACAAGCTGAAGAAAAAATAAATTTGCTTCAGCAGCAATTGGCTCGAAATAGAAAACCTACACAAAATAATGGGCAAAATAATGGTCAAACTAGTAATCAAACACCTGAAAGACCATTACCAGTGCCTCAGTCATGGTATGAGCCCCTTCCTAGAATGCCAATAGGCCAAAACATGTCTATACCTACAAGGGAAGTGATAAATATTAGTGGAGTAGAATCAACATAAGGAAATAGCGAAACATTTACTAATCCCATGTTCAAAGCTATACCAGGGGTTGGATGGGATTCCTGCAATTGGAAGAGAAACAATGCTTGTTCCCCCTCTAGTAGTTCCTTTTGCAGTGCCTTTTGTAGGCCAGGCACCTGCCCAAAGGGGTTATCCATATCCTCAAGCTTACCAGGCACAACAGGGACAACCAGTCCCAAATATGCCTGTGCTTGGACCAAGGGGATCCAAAGCACAAGTGGTTCCTCCGAACCCAGTGTTTGCTCCCCCAATAGCGGCTCAATTAGCACCAAACATGGTGCCTAGAGACCGCATTGTTGATATAGTAAGAGAAATTTGTGGACCCATGGCTTGGGGGTTCAGACTCTTGTTTATAGAAAGCCTTACCTAGAATGGGTAGATAGGCTGCAAGAGTACCCAAGGGGATATAAAATACCAGATTTTGCCCCCTTTTTTTGGGAATGGAAACTAGTCAACCATTGAACACATTGCCAAATTTACAGGCCAATGTGGTGAGTTTCCTAATAATGATTATATGAAACTACGACTTTTTCCAAATTCTCTAACTGGGGCAGTTTTTGTTTGGTACACTAGCCTTACACCTGGTTCTATTCAAACTTGGCAACAAATGGAGGAAGTCTTTCTTGCCTAGTTTTTCCAAACAGAACCTGAGGTTTCCATGGCAAACTTGGAAAGATTGAACCAAAGGCCTGATAAGAAGGCTGCTCAATTCATTTCCAGATCCAAAAGAGCATGTAACAAATGTAGGGTTGTTTTACCCAAACCTGAATTTGTTAGATTGGCCCAAAATGGGCTAGAATTCAGGCTTCGAAAGAAGTTTGACTCAATAGAGTTGTAAGATCTAGTGAAACTTACTTATAAAGTTTCTAGATATGAAACCTTACTTGAAGAAGAACAAGACCGAAGTAATGCATCCTATAGGACCTATTATAGGGACCCTAACTTTGAAATTGATGCAACAG
>NW_021025457.1:136886-151488 GCF_004153795.1 Camellia sinensis | reverse complement strand
GTAAAGATCATAAGAAATGAACAATGACTATGAGGCATTGATTTTAGAAAATATCTACAATTGACCAACAATTCAAAGGAAAGACCTTCATAAGAAATATTCTTTTGACATAACAAAGACAGATGACATATTTGATCATTTGCTAGCAGCAACATTTCATAAGTTCCTAAGGAGTTAAGATCTCAATTCTGAAAACTTAAAGGAAAATGTATTGTAAAATGCATAACTCTTGGTCTCACTCAACTAAAAATGCATTGTTTTTGAGACACGATCCAACAACAAATTTGAAAAGGGAGGTTGAAATTTCTAACCAAGACTAAAAAGGCTATGGGAATTAACACCAACCCATTTCCAAAAAATTTAGAAGGTAGCAACTATGTTACAATGCCGGATTTCCAGAATCTCTCTTTGAAGGAATTGAAGAAGTCAGTGTGCAAATGCATTTACTAGCAGGGCTATCTTCAAGAAGAACACAAAAAGTTCACTAGCCAGTGGACAAAGCTTGTGATGTGGCCGAAGGTACCACTATGAGGTCGCTAAGTACATTTAAGTCTTTCAATTTTTTTGTTTTGGTGAAGATAATTGTTTTGTGCATTTAGTACAGATTGAGAAGAAATATGCAAAATCATCAAAAAGGAGTGAAAGCAAATTCTGCCGTGTGAAAGTGAAAAAAATCCGTGGCAGCACCTCACCGATGTGCGGCCAAGCTCCACCGCACGTGCAGGCCAACCACCGCCGCCGCCCACATGGGCGCTCGAGTTGCCACTAGGGATGCGTGATAGAATTTTTGAGTTTGTTCTTCTAAAGAATAAAAAGGAAGAAATAGGCTAAACCTAGGAGTTCGAAAAAATTCTGAAGAGGAAGAGGAGGCTGGTTTGGAAAAAATGATTCTCAATCTTCAAAGCCAATTTCCAGGAGGTCTTCTTCTTTTCCACCTCTTCCCACTCCTCTATGAGTGGCTAGGCTCTTCTTTTCTAGGCTTTATGAAACCTTAGCTATGTAATTAGTTTTCTTTTTGTTTTTGATATGAAAGTTTGAACAATTGTACTGGTTTTTTAGAAGTTTTCAAATATATATTTTCCACTATTTCTTTCGAGTATCAGCTTTATTTGATTGTTTGAATTCTTTCCATACAATGGTTTCTTTTCTTTCATATTTCAAGTATGAGACAAGCCATAGTATAAGGATGAGTCGTTTTGCTACAGGTATTTAGAGCGAACAACTCAACCTGCTGAGATGGTTCGTGCCTATACATTCAACATGATAACTCTCTTGATAAATGCTATTCCGAACTTGTAGTTGTGGAAGTATATTTAGTTCGAATCGTAGCATAATGATTTTCAAAGTTGAAACCCTTATTTACGTACTAGTGGTGAATCATTGCCCTAGGTTTTTCCCCATATCAGTAAATTCATCTTTATTTATAATTGCTGTATATTCGCTTGTTAATTCTTAATTATTATCGGTTATTAACAATCAATCTTTTTATTAAAATTAATTTAGGAATTTAACAATTATTAGTTTAATTTTCCATTTGTCCCTGTGGTCAATACCTGGACTTACTATATTCTTAAGAAATTTGGTATTATATTTATGTTTATATCTTGGTGTGTGAAACGACCCATCAAAATTTTGTTGTCGTTTGCTGGAAACTTTGACGATTCAATTTAATTTAAAGTTACATTCGTTATTTTTAAATTCTTAGTTTAGATTTTATGCTTTCGGGTTGCTAAGTGTGCAGAGTTTTCGCAAGTGAAGCTATCATTAAACTGGCAACGGAGCTAACCAAGTTTCAAACAAACCACAACGCACTAAAGTTGTTCTTTTAAAAAAAAAAAACAAAAACAAAAAAACAAAAACAAAACAAATACTCGCAAGCAACAGCACCAAGTCTAAACATAGAGAGCTCAAGTAGAGATTGACGGCAACAATCTACACGTGCAAGCACCCGCCAAGTACGAGCCCAAAACATTTTTTGTTAAAATCTTGTCAATTTCTCCTTTGTATTTGCTTCAATAACTTAACACACAAGAGTCAGAAAGCCTAGTGTGTGTGTGGTGGGAGGGGGTAGGCACGCGCCGCCGTTTCTTGCCGCCGCTAAATTGATAAATATGTTGGCTTATTTTAAATGGAAAGAATCAAACCTCCATCTGACCCTCACACTTTCTCAAAAGAAAAATATTAATTTACTCAGAAAGCGAATGAGTTATTTTGTCAGTTGAATGATTACACAGACTATTAGATGCTGTTCATACATGGCTACAAAAATGACTCAAACTTATTGCTTTCTTTTTACAATGGGTGAACTCTCAAACAAGTCAATTTGTCAGACCAATGGCTGTCAACTGAAAATTTTGCGAATGCTCCCAGCTAAGTGTGGATTTCTTTAACCAAACTCGTTCAAACTTTTCCATAAAGAAGTGCAGCTGGTTGAGATTTTCGAAAAAGAGTTGCAAACTTGAACCTAGTGAAGCCACAACACAAACTCTCCATGATCCAACACTATATGGATTAGTAATTTTGCTCACTTAACCTACATTAACGTTGCACCCAGAAGATATGCAAAAAACTCTCCCTATTAGTTTTGGCCTCTCATTGAGAAATTGATAGGATTTAATCGTAGAAAATTATAGTGATTAGTAAATTAGCATGGATGGATTTTATGTTAGCTTGTCTTATTGTTTTCCACCAATGAATTTCTTTACACACTATACTTTTCCAACACAAATTTCTCCACTCCCGTTAATCATCGTCCCCACAAGTCATTTCAGCAGTCCACACTATTGGATGGGTTAATTATTTTCATTACAGACCCATATCTCATAATTGAAGAAATGAAGAAAATAAGTTTTGGTGATATTTGTTGAAGACAATATATTTAGCTCTTTTCAGGAGGAAAGCTGAAGCATTTTAGTTTTAATTCTATTAAATTATTCTTGTACGTTTTCAGTGATTGGGGTGTCGGGCCAAAGTAGATGAGTACACCTTTGAATGGAACTGCTGAGTACGACCAACAAATTTGGTTTTAGGTAGATTTAATAAAGAAAGACAACATAAGCCTTGGATTCCAAAAATAAATAAATAAAAAAAATAAAAAATAAAGAATTGTTGATGTTTATTTCTCTAACCCTTTTTGCCAGTAATGGTTTCCTTCTAGTGAAGGCATTTTTCTTTATTTAGGATGCATATTTTATGTGTTTTTATTCCCTTTTTCCTTATATTGTTCGTTGTCGAGTTCCTTTTTGATATTGCATTAAACGCCTGTTGTTTCATTTTAAGTTAAGGGAAAGGCTTTTGTTTTGGCTTAACAAAATATTTACGACTATATTGTGTGCTATTGTTTTTGCTATAAAAAATATATGAAAAAAAACACAAAAAAAGAAAAATAATAAAAAAAATTAAAAAAACAACACCAAAAGACAAAAAATAATGTTTTGTGCCATTTGCGTGATTTGCGTTTCATGTCCAGGAAACTAAAATCGCTAAAGGTGTAATTCCTTTGTGTTAGCGTGCCCAAATAGCATCAGCACGTTGTATAGCCACCTAACTGTTTATAGTGAGTGTCCTAGGAGACCAACTTAGACGATGGAAACTAGAGTTCAAATGCAAAGCCTAGAACGCGAAGTTTTGGAATTCTGAGACTAAAGTCTGGTTTAATACTCAGGTGTGGAATTGCGTTCAAAACCACCTTGACTTAATCTGGTATGCAACCCATAGTCGAGTTAGCTTGTTATGCGCCTCAATTCAAACCTTAGTCTGTTCACCTGTTGGAGAATAGGAAAGTTTAAAACATTATTAGGAAAAGTAGTACCCGTGGTTTTCACGTTGAAGTATACCTTTGTTGATCATTTAGATGTTTTTCGAAATGCTATATTATTCATATGTGCAATGAAGAAAAATGGTTTGAAGTTTTTAGGTTGTATTGGGTTTTAAAATATATAGTATAATCCGCACATGCGACACAACTTCACCAACACGTGCACACAAATCCTGTCCCTTTTTCGTTAATGTTTTATTCATTTATTTATTTTTAATGTATGTTATTTATTTTATTTCTTTATTATTACTCAAAAAAATGTATATATATTTGTTTTCATATCTGACGTAGCTAGAGGTGCCCACAATGTCTGTTAATTATTTCTTTCTCTCTCTCTCTCTCTCGCTTTGCTAATTTACTTCGCATTTCTTCCATTGCGGGGCAATGTCATATCAATTGGGATGAGGGTATTTTCTTTTGTGTTACTTCTACTTGTACCTAATTCATTAATTCATGGTTTCATGCTTCACTGATTGCAGTACTTCATTTGATTTGACTTGTTCTTAGTAAGTGGTGATTATAGCATATGTTAATTGAGAACATAGTTAGGCTTGATGAAAAGGATTTAGTTGGGTAAATATTCGCATGTTGACGTTTTGCACTAGGATATTGCGTGTGGTTAGTGGTATTATACACTTATCATGAGTAGCTTGGATTAACAGAACACACTTTCATACGGTGACCTCTTATTCTAACCCTAATGTAATCATTTAATAATTGCTAGTGTTGCAGAAAAGAATAAATGAGTACTTTGATTCTGTCAATAACTAAGTAATTAATTATTAATAAAAAAAAAAGAAGCCCGTAGGGTGTCTCTACACCTAGGCCCTAAAAGCCGTTTGGTTTGGGAGTCATTGGCCAATACTTATAATGGGTTAATTAGAAAACTTAAGGGACCTAACATTACATAGTTGAGGAAAAATAAAGACTTGTTGGTTCATAGCCTTTTCAGCTCAGTAATTTATCGCCCGTAAGGGTGTCTTTCAACCTAATGCCCTTAAAACATCGGTTTGGAGTCATTTGGCCCAATCTTTTACATAGGTTGATTGAAAAGCTTTAATGGACCAGGACATTTACACAGTCTTTCAAAATAATAATATATATATATATATTTGATGAGAATCTTGGTTGCAAAAGTTTTGTTGTTTCTGTATATGTTAGTGTTATTGCGAGTTACATGGCTATTATAGTATGCAGCTAACTAGTTATGGGAATGCACTTACACAAGCAACAATGATGGGTTTACTAGCATTCACAAGTGCAGGTGCTTACTTTTGTATTAATTGAATTGTGTTTGCTCAATAGATTCCTTTCATGCTTGTCACTGTGCCTTCGGTGATACATATTATATCACCACTATTGCACATAAGTTGATTGTTAGGTGGCATAGTGTGGTTAATTTGTTGAGCAGATATGAATATGTTAATGTTTATGGTATCATTTCTGGAAACCTCACGAACTATTACTCGTCCACTTGGGGTAACCTGGTTAAAAGTTATTACATATTGCTAAATCAATCATGATTCCTACGAAAGTGCTTAGAGTTATTTATTTCTCTTATTTATTTGTTTTGCGAGGACCAGCAAGAATGTAAGGTTAAGGGATTGATATGGGCCGAAAGGTACATATTAAGGTCGTAAGTTATATTTATAGTCATTCAATTTTGTTTATTTGGTGAAATGATTGTGTTTTTGTGCAATTTATACGAGATTTGCAAGAATATGCAAATAATCAAAAAGGGTGCAGAAGTAGATTATCCTCGCTCTCTTGAGAAAGTGCAAGAAGAGCCCACTTTTCAGCCTAAAAGTTTCTGCGGAAATTTCAACTGATGTCTTCGATGCGTAGCTCATCGTCAGCTGGCATGCACGAGGTGTATCCTTTTAGAGTACAGTGTAACCCCTCCGAGAGGTAAATCGGAGATCACAACTAAATTGGTCTTGCCAAGACGTGCATTTCTTCATTGAGCATATTGCATCAAATATGCATTGATTATTGTGCATATAATATGTATGTTGCATTTCACTTGCATTGTTATGCACGTTTTGCTTGCATTTGTATGCACATTTCACTTGCATTGCTATGCACCTTTTCACTAGCATTGCTATGCACGTTCCACTTGCATTGTTATGCACCGTTCTACTTGCATTGTTATGCATGTCTCCCATGCATTGTTATGCACCTTTTCATTTGTGCATTGTATATGCACGCATTTATCTCATATTGAAATTATATTTTGATGTAACGATACACATGTGTTTCTACTATATTGTACCTGTCAAAGTTTCTCTTTTGCTCAGGCACGATATTGTATATACAGTTCATTTGAAGCTGGCACGACCAGATGATGTTGTATGTGTTTCAGTCAGAGGAACTCCAGGTAAGATAATTCCTGCCCCCTCGAACTCACTTGTTTTGGTTGGAAACATTGGGACGAGTGGTCGACGTTCATACCACCCTCCGATTTTTGCAATGCTACCTTTCTCCTCTCACGTTTGACACGTGTTCATGTACCTTTCTCTTCTCACGTTTGACACGCGTTTGGATGCCTTTCTCCTCTTTCATTTGACACGCGGGTGGATGCCCTTCTCCTCTCGCGTTTGAAACGCATTTGAATGACTGCGCTTTCTTGCGCAGTCCTTCTCCTTTCATGTTTGATACTCTATGAGGTGTTTCTTTTGAGACATTGGGTGTTCCCGATAGTCGCTTTTAGTCTTTCCTGCATGAGCCGTAGTTAAGATTGCATAATTTTCTTACATCCTTTCTGCATGAAATGTAGTTTGGCCTATAATTCCCGCACGGGGCGTGTTCACTTACTTGCTTATGTACGAGTTTGCTGTAGTATTTCCTTGCATAACAATTACATGATATTTCTTTACAGCCCTCTTTGCATAATCATAAGTTATGTTCTGCATTGTGCATGTCATTAGTATTTTGCCCCTGCCTGCGGGCGCATCTTATTGTTATCTTGTTTGTTGGTCTAAGTCTTCGACCTTGTCAAAAATGGGTCATCTCTGGCATCTGACATTCACTCCCGTCACCTTATGACTTTCGAGTTCTGTCAAAGAGGGGCAACTGTAGACACCCCATTTTTGACCGTTCTCAAGACTTGGACGTCATCGTTTGAACATTCGATGATCATCCATGCTCGTGTTCGTTTTGAGCTCCTGAAGCACTCGGCTACGCGCCTTGCCTTAGAACCTCTCAACTTGTCTGTTTTGTGCTTGGTTGTGGACCAAGGATTTGTGGTTTCGTTTCTGAGGGAAGAGGGTGGCTTGTTGGCCCGCCCTACAACCCATCGGCCAAGCCTTGTGCTTATCGGCCATGTATTCTCTCCATCGGCCATCAGTGTTGGTCGATCGGCCAATTTTTTGGCCGAGACCCCTTTTTCTGCTTTTGCAGATATTTTTCTTCTAGCTGGTGCCAGCTGTTGGTCACTTGGTGTATCCTCCACACACGTGTATGGATGGATTCAAACCAAGTCCTAGCTTGTTCAAGAAGCTCTGGACTTGGTTTTCTATAAGAAGGGAGACCCCTCTCTCTTTCCAGAGGTTTTGAGATTTGATATACAAGATATATATCTCTCTCTCTCCCTTTATATTTGTGTGAGTTTGTGCTCTAAAGTGTGTTTTGTCTTCACTTTTGCACTACAATACCTAGCAACACACCACCATCTTTGAGCTGAGATTCTTGGGAGTGTTATTTGAGCTCTGAAAGTTGGTTTTTGCCTCAGAAGCTGCAGGTTTCAAAGTTGTGCTTCAAGGGTGAGTGTATTTCCCTTTTAAGCCTTTGTTTGTATACCATATTGGCCATCCTTGCATAATGTTTTAGGCCTTGCTTTTAACTGAAAAAAGTCTTGTTTTGAAGTGCTTAACATGTTTGTTTGAGACCTCTTTGGTGTTGGGGGTGGTCCACTCTCTTTTGTGCCTTGTTAGGCTTTGTTTTGTACCATCGCTTTGAGCCTTTGTGATCACCTTCATTTGGCCTTTCTACCACTGAATTTCAGAGGAATTTCAGTGGTGGAAACTTGGCTTTGAGGCCTCAAATGGGTGGGGGTTGTCCTCCCCTTCTCTTCTCTTGTAAGCTTGTGTTGATGGCTCATCACAAGAGAATGTATTTCTATCTTCTCGAAGCTTTGTTTGAGCACTTTTTTGTGACCTTTTAAACCTTCCGTGACTCTTTTTTTGGTTTTCTTGGTCATCCCTTAAATGCTTCTTGTATGTGTAGTGTAATCCTACTTGTGGCTCATCAAAGTAGCATGTCTTTCTAGCATGTTTTGGCTCCATCTTAGCATGTATTTGGCATCATTTCAGCATGTTATAGCTCTGTTAAGGGTTGGTTTGATAGCCCCTTGCATGCTCCTTGCACTTGTAGTGCATTTCCATTCACTAGCCTAACATGCGTCATGCTTTGGACCATCATTCTAGCATGCTTTTGGCTCCACTCCAACAAGCTTTTACTCATGTTTTGCCATGCTTAAGGTCTGATTTATGTTGTTTTGGTCATGCATGCCTTGCTTTGTATGGCCATAATGCATTCTAGCTCACTAGCTTTGAGTTTCCAAGCCACTAGCATGCATTGCTTGGGCTATTTGCATGATTTGGCATCAATTCATACATGATTTCAGTGCATATAGTGTCGTCACACTTCCATATTTGTCACTTCTTAATCATGTTTGAGGGTTGTGCTCTTATGCTTAGTTGATGAGCCATTGCATGTGCATGCATTTTCTTGCAGTTCATGCCATCATTTCAGCATTTTGGCCACTGTTATGGAGCCTCATAGGTCTGTCCATATTCGGTTTAAGTCCATCAAGCATTGCATTACACAGCCCTTGTGTTGCATCCTTTACTAGCATTTATGCTTAAGGATTCTAAGTTTGGCATGTTCATAATGAATTGCATTGTGTTTGGCATGCTTGAGTTGCATTACATGTGTTTGGATAGGGTGTTAGTCCAAACACGAGAAACGAGGGACGTTTCATACTTGAAGTGATGAAACGTGCCTTATTTCTCGGTCGCCAACCCTCTTGATCAAGCATGATAGAGGTTAAGGCCCGTATGTGTTGTTTGTGCATTCATTCACATTGAATTGTGCAAACATGGCTTCTCGGCCGTCATGCATTGCAATGCTCGATTGGTGGCCCGAGAGTCGAGTACCGCACTCCCTTGAGCTTAAGAAATAATAGGGAAGGTGGTTGTGCACACATACCTTGCAAATACACTGTTGTGCCCCTTCTTGTTCTCTATTGCAGCAAAAATGGAGTTGGGCAGAATTTCTAGTCAGCAGACTAGTAAAAGTGGCTGGTTGACCACTTTTTCTGATCTGCAGCATGTGTAAGTGGTCTACAGGTGGTCTACAACACCATTAAGTGGTCGGTAGCCTTCCTGGAGGTCTCCATGATGGAGTAGAAACTATCTGGAGGTTTGTGCAGTGTTTTGAAATCAAATGCAAACAGAGGCAAGTTGGGGCATAGTGATGGATTTCCGAACGAGGCGACCGAGCATGCATGCACTTCTCACCCCGAGGCTCCTCTAAACTGTATTACTTAGTTACTTTGCTCACCTAGTGAATGCTTTGGTTTTGTACTTAAGTAGTTGATGCAGCAGCTAATCAATTTGTGTTGTAATACCTAACTAGTTAACTAGGATTAGTTAATTAGTTTTGTTTTGTAATAATTAGTTTAATCAGCTTAGATTAGCTAGTTAGCTTCTTATTCTGACCCTCCGTCGCGAGGGCAAATGTTGTAATAAGGGTGCGTGTGTGTGCATGTCTTCCAACCCCCATTTCTTTCTCCCTTTTACTTATCAGCTTTTGATGGTTAGTTTAGGGCATGTTTCAATTAGCATACTTATGCTTTGCATACGTGCATCATTCATCTTTTTTGTATGTATCGGGCTTGGTGCATCATATAAACTGCATTGTATTTCAATACCAATTTGAATACATGTTATCAAGTTGCATTCACCACATGACATCTTAGATAGCTGAGCCTATTCTAGTTGCATTTTTGCTTGTGTTGCATTAGGCATTCTTAACATAGCTAGGATCATGCATTGATTACTAACTAGCTTCTTTTTTGGCCCAGAGTACACTGTGAGTGTTTACGCTTTAGCATATTGCATGAGTGTGATTGCATATTGCCATGATAGCATGCTTGCCATGAGGCTAACTACTTAATTGTTTAAACTGCATGAATGCCTGTGGATGAAGGCTTCATTGCTTGAATTGGAACAATTCATCAAAATGTGAGTTTTAAGCCCACTTGAAGTGGCAAAATCATGTTTTGCTAAGCCCACTTGAGGGTGGCAAATCCGTGACTTAGCCTACTTGTGAGTAGCACTTTCAAACCATTTTCGAAAAACAAACATCAGATGTTTTGTTCCAACTTGAGCGATTGAGTCTATACTTGTATGCTGTGCGCATCACATAGTAATTCTAGATTAATAATTGGAATAAGAACACATGTGGATTTGGACTCTTTGGCGCTTTTTGATTAAAATCAATTTTCCAAAGCAATTTGTCGGATTTGGACTCTTTGGTGATTTATCAGTCTTACATTGCACTTTGTGAGATTAGATTCAGAACCGTGACAGGAGTCCGAACTATAGTAACTAGAACCACAATTCACGCCCTCGCGCGCGGAGTGGAGTTCGGACAGTCTACAGTTTCTAGCGATTCTGCTGGGGATTTAGAGAATTTGACTCGAACGCTATGATAGCTTGTTTTGTCTACACTTATGTGTTTCTTTACATTGCATTTGTATTGGTGCGCTTAAGTCACAGTGTTTGCCATCTGCTATTCCTGAACGGTTTGCCAGAGGCTTGCTTGGAAAAGCGTGCTATAAGGCTGACCGATTGCAGGCTCTGCCATGATGGGAACACAAACCTCAGTTGTTACCGAGGCACCCTTTTTGACCATTCGACCTAGTGCATATCAGAATCTATAGTGACCATTCCAAACTAAGACAGATTGCTTACCCGATTGTAGGTTATTTGAAAACCGCTGCGTGCGTAGTGAAACCCTAGCTCTTGACAAAATAGAACAAAGAAACCCTACCCTAACATAGGGGTGTTTTGGCTCTCACTTGCTGGATATGTGCTGTTAGAGTGAAACTCTGCAGGAATATATGTATTAGTTGCAAGTCTGAGTATCGGCCTGAGGGTATCAGTTTTCAGGAAAAATTTTGGGGTAGAATTCAATAGAGAGCACAATCATTCAGCTACGCTCATATTTGTTCTAGTGAAATCAGGCTGAGATGCTGTTTGTTTTCTCTTTTGCAAGGTAGTCTTGGAACCATAGCTTCAGAAAGGCTCCAATATCCCCCGGGTATACTAGACTTGTATTGATAGACTTTGTCAGGTCAGAATTGATTCAGAAGCAACCTATGTTTGCCTCTCCCTCACCGGTTACAAGACGAATGAGGCTCAGGCAGAATTCACCAGTCCAGTTTCTACAGCAGTCACACCTCAGTTCACCCGGGTCTAGTCTGGTTTGGGAACAGTTGTCTACATTCAGCTCAGCATGAGATCAATCACCCATTCCCATGGCTTAGTATCCCCCAGCCAGTATGGAAGAACATATGCGGTACTTGCAACAAACAATCGAGGCACTACAACAGGATGCAGTCTGTCAGGCTGAACTCACGGCTCGTCAGGCCGAAGTGATAACCCAGTAAAACAACAACAGCCACAGCAGGCTGTGGCTTCTACATCTCATGCAGTTCCCATGGGTAACCCGACACCCGGAGCCACGGCCCATACTGCCAATGTCCGAGAGACTCAGGGCAATCCGGCGAAGCCAATTCCAGCACAGGCCTCTAAAGACCCTATCTATCAAAGCAAAGCTCTATTTGAATTTGAAGTTGACTCAACTGCACTTAAGGTCAATAAACTGGAGAAGTTATTCAAACGAACACCAAGAGTGAACTCCATCCCGGATTTAGAGGACGGGTATACTGAATCTACAGTTACCTTACTGGAACGATTTAAAATGCCATGTATTGACCGCTTCGACGGCTTTGGAGACCCAATTGTACATCTCCGCTTATTTTCTAATACCCTGAAGCCAATAGGTTTGACCCTGGCCTAGAAGTTGTCACTCTTCAGCCGAACCATGTCTAGGATAGCCATAATCTGGTATGTGAAATTGGAGGACTCTGTGAAACAGAACTGGAAAGAACTGGCTGAGGCCTTCATTGCTCAATATAACACATAGATCGAGGTCACAACTCGTGATCTCGAAATCACCCGCCAAGGGCTAAATGAGGGTTTCTCAGAGTTCGTGACAAGATGGAGAGCAAAGGCCTCGATGGTAACTACAAGGCCTTCCGACAAAGATCAAATCAGGATGATTATTCAGAATCTGCATGACAAGTGACTGCAGAAGATGATCGTTCTACCACTGTTTACCTTTCTAGACCGTCATGGAATAGGGGTTCAAACCGAGAATGCCATCCGACAAGGGATCTTTGTAGAAGATAATGAGCCTTTGAAGAGAAATGTTGCTCACAGTTCCAATGCTACTACTGAAGGTAGCACAACTACGAAATGCTCAGAAGTAGACACTATCACCACTTCCCTCAATGGCCAAAAACCAACCACTTCAAATCGGCCCCAAGCCCAAAATTTTCATCCTCTTTACATGAGTCTCTCTCAAGCTTTGAAAATGCTGTGAGAGGAAGGGCACCTAAAGCTCCTAGAACCTCAACCCCTTCCAAATCCTTTTCCACCAAGATATGACCCAGCTAAATACTATGCCTATCATCAATAACACGGTCATGATACGAACCGTTGCATCTGCCTCCGTCATAAGATTCAGGATCTTATTGATGAAGAGACCATAACTCCACCAAAAAGACCTCGGGCTAGTACTGACCTGTCACCTTTCCATCTTAATCTAATCCATATACTACTATCCACCTATGACCCCAGTATATACATCACCCCAGCCCATTTACCTAAGCCTGAGGTGTTCATTCCAGACAGCATGGACTTATGCATGATAAATGCACCTGAACCCCAATCATCTCAAACCCATGAACCCACTATTTCCGAGCTGATGAGAATGATTGAAGATCTTCAGAGAACTATGGCAGATCTGGCCTTTGGAATATTGGCTCCGTCATCAAGCACATCACATGCTAGAAATTTCACGCCAAAAGGCTCCCCAATCTCAGGACGAGCTACATTAGAAGAAGGCCAATCCCTTGACAAAGTGGAGGCAAATGACAAGAACAAGGTAGGGGTAGGTATTGGTCCCCATGAACACCTTCAGTGGGCTATTGAGGCTTTGAAAGTCGAAGGATTGAACAAACATCAAGTGCTTGCAGTTGTTACAAAGACTGTGGATGACACTTTCGCTACTGAGGATGAGAGTATTTTGAAGCAAGGGGCAAGCCGGAAGAAGGGTTGTCGTACTAGAAACACCCCTCTCAACTTCGGTCCTACATCTATTGGAGATCAGCAAACCCAGTCAATACCTGTCAACCCTTTCGCCGGTACATCCAACACAACCACACAAACCTCGAAGTACCCACCCCGAGGCCAGAGGTTCTTTGCCCTTCTTTATATGTCCTTATCTAAAGCCATGAGTGTGTTGATCGAAAAAGGCCATCTCAAACCCCTTGAGCCTCGGCCTCTCCTGAATAATCTCCCTCTCTCACATGACTCGGCTAAGTACTGTGCCTTCCATCAACAAACTTTTTCAAAAATCTGTTTCTCAAAACGATTTGCCAGATTTGGACTCTTTGGTTCAGATTAAGAACCGTGACACAAATCGAGTCCGAACTGTAGCATGAGGCCCACGCCGGGCGCTGTCTACAATATGTCCTTATCTAAAGCCATGAGTGTGTTGATCGAAAAAGGCCATCTCAAACCCCTTGAGCCTCGGCCTCTCCCGAATAATCTCCCTCTCTCACATGACTCGGCTAAGTACTGTGCCTTCCATCAACAAACCGGTCATGACAGTGACAGTTGGTTTCGTCTTCGCCACGAAGTACAAGATTTGATTGATAACAGGGTCATCGTCACACCAGGCTCTGCAAAGTCTATCGGCACCAGATCAATGAACTAGGGGGATAATGTGATGTGATTGGGGGATGAACCGCTTGTTGATGGCGCTCAATTTACTCTGGATGTGGCGTATAGCACGCACTGTTTTAAGCATTTTGCGAATGCTATTTATTTTACTTCCTGACTTGGGTATTGGGTCAGTCTTGTTGTGTTGTATTGAGTCAGTCTTTTTGTACTGAGTCAGTCAAGTCAGTCTTGTTGTGTTGGAGTCGGGTGATTCTGAGGGTGTTACCTCGGACATCACTTGCCTGCTTTGTGTTTGTCTTTTCTCTTTCTTTTGAGTCTATTTCTGCCTTAGAGCCAGTTGTGCCAACAGATTTGAATGAAACAGTAGTGATTTTCACACTTTTGAGTTTGTTTCTGCCTTGAAGCCAGTTATGCCAGAAGATTTGAATGAAACGGCAGTGCTTTTCACCTACTTTTTTGTGCCTTTAAATCATTGCATTGACCTAGTTTTTCAAAACTTTTTAAACATTGTGATGAAAACAAAGAGGAAGAAATTCCTCAGGATTTGCAAAAATTTGATCAATTGAGAGAAAGAGAGTGTAGACACCCCATTTTTGACCGACCTTAAGACTTAGACATCACCAGTTGAGCGCTCGGTGATGCTACATATTATGCTCGTTCAGAAGTTTCAGAGTCACGGCCGTGCGCCCTGCCTCCGGACTTCCGAACCCTCTTCTGTGCCTTGCCTCGGTTTGCGAACCAGACTCGG
>NW_021025457.1:66987-136501 GCF_004153795.1 Camellia sinensis | reverse complement strand
CGGTTTTTGTTTTGGCTTGGAGTACTCGGTGAGTTTTATGCTTTAGTGGAGGCACTACCCCATTAGTGACTGCCATGATAGCATGCTTACCATGAGGCTATGTGCTTATTTGATATAACTGCCTGAATGCCTGTGGGTGAAGGTTGAGTTGTTTAGATTGGAATAAATCATCGACTGTTTGTTTTAAGCCCACTAGATAGTGGCAAAACCATCTTTTCTAAACCCACCTGCGGGTGGTAAAATCTGCATTTTAAGCCTACTTGGGAGTCATCAAACCATTTTCAAATAAACAAGCATGAAATGTTTTGTTCCAATTCAGGCGATCCAGTCTATACTTGTATGCTGTGCGCATCATATAGTAACCTAGGCTAATAACCGGAATAAGAATTCACAATGTTTTCAAAAATTGATATCGTGGTTAGTAGAGGCCGGTCTATGACCGGGCGAGCGGGGGTGCTCACGAAGTGACCTTCCCCAATCGTACCCAAGTTCCCGAGCCGAGGCAACTTTGGTGATGACGGACACGTGGCCTTTTGGCACCGAGTCAGGGTTTCCTAAATTTCCCAAAATAAAATATTTATGTGGCGACTCTCTGGCAAAGCAGTCCATGTTTGGCACTTCTTTTCAAAAATCTGTTTTCTCAAAACGATTTGCCGGATTTGGACTCTTTGGTTCAGACTTAGAATCGTGACTACAAAAATCGAGTCCGAGCTGTAGCGAGGTCCCCCGCGGACTTGTCTACAGAGAGGCATGCTTAGCCCTTAATGAATGAGATCATGCTTGTTAATGTGAGTACTGAGAAGGATCCTGGCTTGATCTAGATTGGTTCTACACTGTCTTCACAAGCGACTAGTCGCTTTCTTAAAAGGTTTCAAAAATTGTTTTGCGTGGTCCTGCGAAGACCTGTGTGGAATCGCTCTCGGCCTCGAGACTCGACCCCCTTTGCTTTCAAACCTTGAACCTTAATTCAAAATGTTCAACGGTCGACCATAATGTGAGGCTTGTATGGCCAGATTTGAAGCAGCCCATGAACCAGCGGCAAAAAAAAGTCAGATCAAGAAGATCAGATATGATCAAAAGGAAGCTTGCAAAGCTCGATCAGAAATAGCCCTTGAACTAGGGTAAAAAATGTCAAATGTGCTCAAAGATTCAAAAGCTGGGTCATTCTGCAAACCAACGAAGATTGGCAAGAAAGCCAAGTCCCAGAAGGGAGGAAAGAAGAAAGATTTTGTTGAAGGACAATCGAGTTCCTATCCGCAACACTAGGGGCAACTTCAGCCCCTATTGGATGGACTTCTACATTATCAGCAAACAACAACTATTCTCCTGGATTCAGATGGCTTCGAGATCTCAAACCAATCAACATGGACAAAGCTACACTTTTACCCTTGAGAGCCTCGCTGGGCCGAAAACTCGGAAGGGTGACCCAGGCAAAAGTTAGAGCAAGAAAAAAAGAAGAAAAATGCAAAGAATAAAAAATGCAGAAAAAGAAAAAGAAAAGATGAAAAGAAAAGAAAAACATAGCTCGCAAGGTGGAAAACCTAGAAGGGCGGCCTTGGAAAAAGTTAGAGTGCAAAATGAGAGGTTAAATACCCGAGTGTACCTTATCCCGGAACTACGTCAGGCTTGATTCCCATCTTTGGGATACGTAGGTAACTTCATTCTGAAGTCTAGCCATAAATACTTCCAAATCGATTGTGTCCATGTAATGGTTCTGATCATCTTTGTCTTCTCTATATCCGAGAGTTCGGTTGTGATCGTCACTTTGAGGACTGATTACAGTGCGCTGTGGTGCCATTCAGACAAGGGGCAACTTTCCGTTGCCATGCAGTGCCATTTAGACAAGGGGCAATTTTCCATGGTTTTGGATCTGAGGTTGTGCATCTCAAGAGTAAATTATGTGTTGGTCGAGCAGTGGCCATTTGTAAAAACAGTTTTTGAGAATTTTTAAGGAGGTTGACTAATTTTCTTTGAAAATTATTCCATTTTTTCAAAACTGGACCATTTCTTGGACCCGAAAAAGGAAAATTTTCAGTGCTCAAAGCCTGAATTGCATGATTTCAAATCAAAAAGTTGAACAAGTATGTTAATCTAACTCTCAAATTGGTCAAAATTGTTGTAGTAGAAAGCCAAAACAAAAAAATGGTCAAAATGATGAACTAGGGGCACAGTTGAGTCAGGTGTTCTGTCTTTTTCCCATTGTCAACATACTTGTTAGAAAGGGCACTCTACCTGCCAAAAAAGGGCACAACTGAAGCTAACAGCAAAATGCCGAAAGCTCTCTCATCCTCCGAGCAGCGAGGTATCAAGTCAAGTGCGAAGCACGAATTGGAAAGGGAGCAGGATATTCCACTCCCTTATTCGAAAAGGTCTGGTCACATTTGAACTAGCCAAGGGCGTCATCAACTGATGTTAGCTGCAGATTTGCTACACACCCAGTTGTAGCACAACCCCTCTGTGGGAAAGTTCATTGTTGTGAGCAGAAAAAGAAGAATCTAGCGAAATGCTAGGGGTAAGAGCCCGCAACTTCCTGTTTATCTATCAACCACCCACGGGAGGGATAAAAAAGAAAAGAGATTAAAGAATAGAGAGATGTGCGTTGAGAGAAAAAGTGAGAACAGGATTTTTCAAAAAAATAGAGATTAAGTGCCAGAGTGATGAGAGAATCACAAATGAGAAAGGGTGGGAAATAGTACCCGAAGAAGCGGTGGGTTCCCCGTCAACCGAGAGGTCTCTCGCCTTTGGAACACATTTGAGTCTTGTGTTTTGTTGTGTTTTTGTTTGTCTCGATTCTTGTTTTGAGTCGTTCCGGGCGTCAATAGATGTGTTTAGGTTGTTTTACCTTTGTTTTCTGTTGTTGAGTCGTTTTTGTTGTGGTTAGTCGTAGGCTCAATACCCGGTCAAAAACTGTTCGCTTTTTGTATCTATCACACATGCTGCGAGGTATCAAGCTAAGTGCGAAGCACGAACTGGAATGGAGCAGGATATTCCATTCCCTTATTAGGACAGATCTAATCACGTCCAAACTCCCTAGTAGAGCATCGTCAACCAATGTCAATTGCAGATCTGTTGCACATCCAGCCGCATCACAACCCCTCTGTGGGGGAAGTTCACTGTTGTGAGCAGAAGAAACAGAATCTAGCAGAATGCTAGGGGCAAGAGCCCGCAACTTCTTGTTTATCCATCAACCACCCAAGGGAGGGACAAAAAATGAGAGATTGAAGAATAGAGAGATGTGCGCTGAGAGAAAAAGCGAGAAAAGGGTTTTGAGAGAAAAAAAAAAGCCTGAGTGCCAGAGTGACGCGAGAATCACAAATGAGAGAAGGTGGGAAACAATACCCGGAGAAATTGGCTCCTCGTGTACTAAGAGGTCGCCTTTGGAACACATTTGAGTCTTGTGTTTTGTTGTGTTTTTGTTTGTCTCGATTCTTGTTTTGAGTCGTTTCGGGCGTCAATAGATGTGTTTAGGTTGTTTTACCTTTGTTTTCTGTTGTTGAGTCGTTTTTGTTGTGGTTAGTCGTAGGCTCAATAACCGATCACAAACTCATTCTCATTTCCAATTTCAAAAATAAATCATTCTGTGCTCAAAGTGTTGTGTCGTTCTCCACATATGTACAAAACAGGATTTATTCTTTCATAAAACTGCAAGGTTCAACCCAGGTCATGTGAGAACAGTAGAACAAGGACCTATCTGAAGCTATATAGGTTCCGGACTGCGAAGTAAAAGAAAATAGGGAAAATTTGGAGCATCTGAGTGTGTTTCAACTTCAAAAAATTCCGTGATTTTACTCCGGATGTACCTCTTCAGGCCTTGTCAATGCTCCGAAGAATGAGTGTGTCTCTACCTCAAGCTTAAGTTCAAGCCTGCTTTAAAGCCAAAATGGCGATCAGAAGTGCTCTCCCTGAGTACCAGTCCCTGCCAGAGTCATCTTGGTTGCGTTTGCAATGAGTTCCTAGGAGACCAACTGCAATGGTGGAAACTAGAGTTCGAATGGCTGTTGCCTTGAACGCAAAGGTCCGGGATTTTCAAGACTAAAGTCTGGTTTAAATACCCAGGGGTGTATCCCCGGCTTGAAATCGTATGGAAGCCCCATAGGTTGAGGTAGCGGGTATGCGCCTCAATTCTGAATACTGAACCAACCTAGTCTGTCACCCCGTTGGAGAATAGGGAAAGTTGTGAACATGGCTAGGAAGAGAAGGTAGTAACTGCGGTTTGGAAGTATAATCAAGAAAGTGCAAGAAGAACCCGCTTTTCAGCTCAAAATCTTTCTACGAAAGTTTCAACTCATGTCTTCGATACGTAGCTCTTCAATGAGTTAAATGTACTACCCTTGGCCAACCATCCTTAAGGATTGTATAGAGTATGCAAAGGATTGTCAGGCATGCCAGAAGCGTGGCATGACAAGGCATGTGCCAGTAACTGATCTACATGCATTAGTGAAGCCCTGGCCATTTAGAGGATGGGCAATGGATATGATAAGGAAAATGAATCCACCTTCTTCGAAGCAACATTGTTTCATTCTGGTGGCTACAGATTACTTCACTAAGTGGGTTGAAACTAAGCTTTATAAGGTTGTAGATTAGACTGAAGTGGTTGACTTTATCTAAGAGTTGATCCACAGGTTTGGCTTCCCATTGACCATAACTATGGATAATGAGACTATGTTTGATGGAAAGATGGCAAAATCTTTTGTAACAGAATTTGGAATTAGTCTTATTAATTTCACCCCTTATTATGCACAAGCAAATGGTCAAGCTGAATCATCTAACAAATCTCTAAAAGAGGAGAACAAAGAGTTGTGGAAGACAAACCTAGGGATTGGCATAATTTGTTGTTAAATGTACTATGGGCTTATAGGACTTCTCTAAGGTCAAGTACAGGAATCACCCCTTATGCCTTAGTATATGGGCATGATGTAGTGTTGTATGTGGAAATTAATATCAAATCCTTGAGGGTAAAATGCCAAGACCTGTTAACTACTGAGGAATATCATCAAAGCATGTTCTTAGAATTAGAGAATGTGGATGAGGCTAGAATATTAGAATTAAATAGTATTCTTTTCCAAAATAAAAAGGCAATCAAAAGCTATAATAAAAAGGTCAAACACGTTAGTTTTGATGAGGGGGATTTAGTTTGGAAAACAATATTGCTAGTGGGCATTAAAAGCCATAAGTTTGGCAGATGGTCACCCAATTGGGAGAGACCATACCAACTCCATAGAGTCCTGGCTAGAGGCGCCTACCATTTGAAGAACCTAAATGGGTATGTGCGTCCCAGGAAAATTAATCGTAAATACTTGAAAAATTATTACCCAACTATGTAGGAAACACAAGAAGTATAGGATTATAATAAAAAAATATTTCATTTTTATAAGGAATCAAGTGCATTCTGCCACAATTTGGCCCAGAATTCATTACAATGTTTGAACTATTTCCTTACAATGAGTTCCCTACTTCTAAGAGTTGGGAACAATTGGATGGCAGTGTTCATCGCCTACCTATGATTGGATAGCCCCTGGTGAGAGGAATATAGTGTCTGTTCATTATGCTCCAAGGCTAGGTTGACTGCTGCTAGCTCCTTCTCCAGTTCTGCTTTTCTGTGTAGTAACTGAGCCTGGAGTTGTTTGATAGAGGAGTGTTGTCCCTTCAGCATTGAAACCACAGAATGGACTTGGGAGACAAACTCCTTGTCTTTCAGGAATTCCTTCTCTGCAACCTTGGCTAATTGATGGATGTTGACATACAATTCGATGGCTATTGTTGCTTGAGACAAGGGACCTCTGAAAAAGGCAATGGTCTATTCAAAGAATTGGCAACATTGGAGGAACCCATTCTTAATAGTTGGTTTTGCGAAAGCTTCGAATGGGACCCTTGAGAAAGTCCTAATCAACTCCACACAGACCTTCAAGTCCACCTGAGGAAGGGGAGTGGAGGATTCAGCAATAGTAGAGCCTCTAATTATCTTCAGGAAAGAGGCGGCTCGATCCAAGGGCTTAGCCTCACTGCCAAATGGAAGCACTGGTATGGCTATGCCAAATAGGCTGGCCAACTAAGCCTTGAAGATATCCATCTCTTCCTCAGAATGTTGAATTGCAGAGGAATCATTAGTTAAGGGAAGAGCTGGAAGCATTGGTACAGCCAGAGGAGTGGAAGCTTCCTTAGTGGAATCCATTGTCTTGGCTACTAATAAATCAAGAGATGAGGGACTTGAGCTAAATGGTAGGAAAGGAGTTGGTGAGCTGCCAATATCATCCCTGGAAAAGCCAATTACCACTGGAGAAAGAGTGACAATTGGAGTACTTCCAATAGATGGAGGGATAGCCAAGACTCTAGAGTGAATATGGTAGAATAAGGCAATGGACATCAAGTGTACATATAAAGACAAGCCAGGAGATAAGGACGAAGGAATGCTTTTCCTCAAGGAGAAAATGAAAGAATGTATAGGAAGTGTAGAGGAGGGGAGTGGAATTATTCTCTGAAGAGGTTCTACACTCAATGACAGCTCAGGGCTAACCTTCCTTTTTCCCATCAAGGCTGTCCTTAGCTCTGATGGAGTCAAAATTGGCCTTTCATGGCCAGCCAGGAGAGGAGAGGCCAGTGCCGAAGGAGAAAGGATTGGACTAGTTGTTGCTGCATTCCAAGAACAAAAGAAAAGTTAGGCTAGTATCAACCTTGAGACAGGAACAAACTAAAAATAAGAAAGGTAATAAAGAGAAGTACCTGCATTAGTGGTAGCAGGTGTGAGGGTTGGAGAACTGCGAAGAGAATAGTGAACAGCAGTATTACTCTTCCTTGCATCTTCCTTTCGTGTTGCCTCAGCAACAACAGCCTATTCTTGTGAGAGCTTTTGTTGTCTTCTCTTATCTTCTCTCTGGAAGACAATGATCTCTTTGGTCTACTCTTTTTCCACTGTTTTGACAACTGCCTCGTGAGTGAAGTCTATAATGAGCTCAGTAGGAGAGAATGTCTTCTTTTTTCTCTTCAATGGTGCTGCTTCTTTTCCTTCTTCTTCCTCCTCTGAATGAACTTCCTCTATAGGCTCAAGCAAATGCTTTCTTTTTCTTGGCCATTGTTGTTTGCCCTTAAGAGTATCCAAGGCCTGAGTCCTCTTGGGTGATTCCTCACGAGAAGTCCTTGCAACTAAGTTTGAGGGAAAAAAATGTATAAATAAGGGATTCTAAAAGGAGGGGGAAAAGAGAATGCAAAAGTACATACCTTTCTTCCAAGTGGCCCTGGTGATTCTGAGAGGAGGAGATGATATAGCCAGGGCATGGGATAGATCAGTAGGAGCAGAAGAGGGAATAGAAGCAATGGTGACTTCAGTCTCCTTAGGCTTGACTTGAGATAGCACATCCAGCCCTTTTAGCAGATCCTTGGGAGAAATGGCTAAGTGCACTTCCATATTGGCTGTCTACCAATCCTGGAACCTTTTCAGAGCTCTGTGATAATGGATGAAGGGTGTAAATTCGAAATCAGTCAAGTCTTTTACCAAATTGAGGACTACTTCATCCAACCTGGATTTTGGCACCTTCAACTCTCTGGTTGCAAGGTCTGAGTTCGAATGTTTACAGAAGGGTACAAGGATTCCCTGAGTAAGCCCAAACTGTTTGGCAAATTGAGCAGGACAATAGGCCTCAGAAATACACTTGTAAGCTTGAGGGGCAAAAGTGCCAATAAAGATCTCCCTTGGAATAAGGAGTGAGGCCCACATGTCTTTATGAATGGGCCTAGAGTAGTTGGTGTCAGCCAGAAATGTTCTTAACCATGTTGGGCCTCTATTGGCTTCAAAGGGGGAGAAAAAGGTAGAGCGGAGAGAAGTTGGGAGTTAGTGGAAGAAAGAAAAGTATGAGGCAAAACTAGAAGGATAGAGGGAAACTCTGGCATATTTCAGTCCATAAGTGGTAGGGTCTTGCGCCAAGAATTTCAAGCACTTAGAGTGCAAGTTTGTGAAATATGCAAAAAGCCAGAGTTGAAGTACCCAAAATGGGCCACCTTGGTTAACATCCAGGGGCTTCGCATAAAATTGGGAGCAAGCTCTATAGACATGCCCTAAGACATAAGGAGCCAAGGCTATCTTCTTCTTCGAAGCAAGAGCCTTGGCAAGAGTGGCAAATTTAGGCACAATCCTCTGAGGAGAGGTACAGAAAAGAAATTTGCATATCTAATAAAAGATAAAAGAAAAGAATTCTCAGTCGGTCACAGGGCCTTTCTTCTTATTCTCAGAACTTACAAAATCACTAAAGGAAGAGTTCGAAAGGGGAATGGAAAAGGAGACCTTAAGGTCAGTGTAGTCTGGACCGAAAAGGGTACCAACAGGTGATAACCCTAAGAGATGACACATAACAAGAACAGTAGAGGCCATCATGCCACACTGAAATTGGAAAACATTGAAAGCTGGATTCCAAAAGTGAAGTGCAACAAGTATTAGGAAAGGATCTTCAGGAATAGTGAACCTGGATAATCGAAGGGTGTCAAGGAGATAGAGTTGTTAGAGATCCCATGTTTTGGCAGAAATGACTCGGTCATACTATTCCTCTCATTATGGCCTCAATGTGGGCCAGCAACGATGAAGTCGGTTCATCCTCTAGCTTCCCCAATTAAGCTCTCCTTCACAAAGGAGTTGGTGATCCTCCAAGCGAGGATACAAAGCAGGAAGCGGAGCAGGAGCTTCTCTAAAGATAGGTCCAAGAATGTATTCTCCTTGAGCAGAGTAGGAGAGTCTCTGAAGATAGGTCTAAGAATGTATGCTCCCGTCAATGGTTCTTGGTTCACCAGACTTGTATTTGTCCATCTCATCAGTAAGACATCTCCTCAAAGCCAAAGGCGGGCTCATACACTCAACAACTGGTACTTTCGAGGAAAAGGAAGCCATTAGCGAAAGGCTGAAGGGAGGGTGAAGAGAGTGAGTATGAGAAGGGTAAGAAGTTGAAGTCGATAACAATAGGATTGAAAAGGAAATATTGGATAAGGGAATAGGTAAGATCACGAGAAATGGGGGTTTTAAACCTTTCTGTCCAAAATTACCCATTCAGCCTGGCGGGTCAAATAAACCCAAGTTAATTAAATTGGTTATTTTGGACCCATGTGGGATTCAAGGCCTTTATTTTAAAACAAGATGGGTCCTGGAAGCACAACAATGAGAGTTTCCTTCAGAAACAACATTTTGAGAGGGAAATATATTTCAAATGCTCAGCTTGGCTTCAAAACAAGTGATTGGCTTCGTAGCCAATGTTTTCTTAGAATCTTCAAAGCTTATGTCTTAAACTCAAGCAGAGCTAGGACTTCTCCAATTCGAAGGTCTTCAAAGTATAATCCTAGGCCTTCGGACAAAGAAAAGTTCTTTCGAAGGAATATTCGGTGGCCTTTTAAGGCAAGAGAGTGTGCTTTTTGAGCGTTGCCTGTAACTTGGAAATAAATAGTTATCATTAGGCCATTATTGGTTGAAATAGTCTGGAAATTGACAAAATGAAACCCATGCCTTTAAACTTCAACAATATGAAAGTATTTTTGGACTTTCTATTAAGACGGAACCCTTCAAAGAGAAAATCTTGTCATTTTGCAAGAGGAGCTTGTGCTTCGAAACACTTAAATAGAGCTTCGAAGCAAGGTTGGGTACTTTGAAGGTGATATGGATAAAGCTGAAGGATGAAGTCATATTAACCATGCAATTGTAATATGCAAATCCAAGTTTATTGATATAAAACACTTACATTAGGAGAACCTATTTGGTTACATTCTTAATTTCGTAAAAATAAAGAATGGACAAAGTTACAAGGTCATGAAACTTTGACTAGCAAAATTCAATAAATACAAGTTCTTTTTCTAACCTCTCTTCTATCGTATCTAAATTTGGTTTATGTAATTAATGAGCCCTTATTTGGAAGAGTTGCTGGGCTCTCATCTCAAATTCTGTCTTCTTAAAAGCTTTTTCTACTTCATCAATCCTACACGCATCATCCATATCAACATCTTCCCCATACTCTGAGTCAGGCCGCTTGAAGTCTTCATATCCTTCAAGAAGATTTTCTGTTTCATATTGGGTTTTGGTGTGAGCGGCAAGGGCCTCCTTCAATGACTCTCTGGTGGTCAAAGCACTTTTGTGCCAATTGAGCAGCAAGGGGAGCTAATCCAGGAAAGTGTGAAGCTCTACTTAGGCCACAGGGTTGAGAGTATGACTTCGAGAGACAATATCACAAGCCCATAAAAAGTTCTTGTGAGGGGTGTCATCCCGAAGTACTTCGAAAGGTAAATGGAAAAAAGTAGCAAGCAAAGTCTGCGTTTATATTGTTGGTAAGTAGTTTGAGGAATGGGAGCCTGGTAGGGTGCAAAATGCTGGCTTTCAAAGAAGGTGAGCTTCAATTGAGGTAGGGAATGAGCAGTTGGGTCCCCTCAAAAAGAGGGTGGAAACTGAGGCTCATTCACACACTCTAGGCAGTCAAAAGAGCAAAGTTTTTCTTTTTTGGCCAAAAGTGTGGGGCTCATTCCCAAAGCTTCAATAGGATGAGGTGTCTTTCGCACTATTTTGGTTTGCAAGGTGGAGGTATACCATGCTGAAAGCAAGTTGTCTTCGAGGCAACGAAGACGGTCGAATGGTGTATATGGATACACCACAGGGCTGCGCGAAGAGGGAGGAATCATAATATGGTCATCGAATTCAACAAATCTGTGATGAATTCGCTCCCTTGTTTGAGGTTGAGTTGGTGTTGGCCAGGCACCCCAACCTGTATTTTCAGTAGAAGAAGAGGCAGCTTTCATCCTATGCAGAGGGTTTTAGAGCAGATGAAGAGCTTCCAAGCTCCATGTTGGCAAATGTTTGGTCTAAAGGCTCATATTTTATAAAAGCTTCCATAACTTGTATAAATAAAGGAGGATAAATGTGGCTAATAAATGCATGTAGGTTCTTTCGAGATTGATCATCATTGTTCAAAACCTCCTCGTATGCTTGATCAATGTAGGAGAGAGCTTGATTAGCCATTGAAGATGTATCAGTCCCTTCGTATACACAAGTAGTGGAGGTAGTGTTCAAACGCAAGGGAGAATTTAATAAAGTTTAGTGTTTTATTGCTTGGAGACGGTTGCATTTCCAAGATAAATAAAAAGTCCATGCACGTCCTAGGACATGGGCGAAGCACACTAATCCACTAATATTACCAAGTATCGGCTATATTAGTGCGGGGGGTATTGCTGGCTACATATTTTGTATAAGCCAATCGCAGCTTAGCACGTGGCTCGTCAAGAGTAATTTGGGAAGTTAATGCAAGTCTCCAGTCAGCAATAGACACGTGGCAACTTATATTGGTAATAGTGGATCTGTGCAGCATTGGAGCAGTTAGAAGGTGCGAGGTGAAGTGGCCCTACGGTCACTCACAATTCAAATTCAAAATCAATGGGGAAGTCCAACTGCAAGAATGGCGTAGTGGAAGCAAATTGTTCAAGGCCATGACCAATGATCGTGGAAGGACATTTCGACGGTTAAAATACCACTTTGACCGTTGCCATTAGAGGGTATAAATAGAAGAGAAGGCTAGCAGGGAAAAGGCCCTGACTCAAATTCAGAAACCAATTATTTACCTTTATTTTCTAGTTTTTACATTTCATGTTCTTCAAATTCTGTACTGAACATCAATTCCTAAGAGTAGTTCCAAGTAGTCTGTAGTTGTAAAATCCTTCGAGGCTGTAAAAGTGCAAAAGTATCATTGTAAGTTCATATTAATTAATGAAATTCAGTTCATGAAACTATTTTTATCCATTGTCATTGTCAATATCTTTAATTTTCTCCTAAGCAAAGCCACTAGTAAAAGTCTTTTTCATTATAGCCTGAAAGAACTTTAACACAATTTTTGATAATTAATTGATAATTAAAATTTCTGTAAAAATTTATTGATCCTTACTGGCACACTTAAAATTACATTATTAACTTTCAAAAATAATAATAAAAAAAAATCAATCACTATGCTTGGTTATCATTTTTCAAAAACACTTTTCAGAAAATTCTACTTTCTTATTTTCCGTATTTTTTTTGTTTTCACTGAATTTTTTTAATATTTTGAACAAATTTTTTAATTTTTAAACATACTTAACATAAATATACCTAAAAAGTAAAAAAAAAAAAATTGAAAAAAACCTTTTAAAAATTCACTAAATACCAAAAATACAAAAAAAAATACAAGAATTCAGTATATTTTTTGTATTTTTATGTATTTATAATTTTTAAAAATATTTTTTCACAATTTTTTTACTTTTTAGTACATCTAAGTAAGATGCATCTAAAAACATAAAAAAAATATTTAAAAATTTAAAAATATTTACTAAAAACAAAAAAATGGAAAAATTAAAAAATTCAATTTTTAAAAAATTTAATTCAAAAAATTCAAACCAAACACACTGATTTGTTTTTTTATAGGTTATTTTGTGAGGTGCACTCGGCCTTGCTAGGATTAGATTGGCGTTGTGCTGCGTTTTGTGCTTTCTGGATGGAATTTTATTGGCCGTGTGATTTTCAACTCAGTGCAGTAGGATTTTAACAGGTCCCTTCCATCTTCTGCTTTTGCAACTGTTCTTGTTTTCTTCTTATCCTCTTCTCTCTCTCTTTGATGGGAAAAAAGGGAATAAAAATAAACATAAAAATTATTTTGTTTGACCCACAAAACATTTTCCATGGCCCCAAATTCTCACCTCCATTACGAGTCGGAAATCCAACACAAACCATTATCACAAATCAAAAACTTGAAAAGCCAACTCAATCACAAATTCAAGAAACGTGTCGAGCACAAATCATTTACATACATCAGTTATATAAAGTGCAAAGATTAAAGTAACAAACTCTGTTTGGGAATTTAATTATTTTAATTGGCTTTTTAATTATTTAACTATTTTAACTTGCATAAAAAAATTTGTGCTTAGGATAAATTTTTTTTTTTGTAATTGATTTGATAATTATAAAAAATAAAAAATAATATGATTATAATTTAAATATGATATTTTATCTTGTTAACTATTTTTAACCTTTTATTTTTATAAGCTATTTTAGTCGAACTTTTGCATTCCAAACAAGGCCATAGATACAGGGAAACACGATGGTGCACATGGTGTAAACCCTAAAACTTCAAAACTAAAAAGAAAACCGGCATAATTTCAATTTTCTAGTTATAATTAAAAAAAGATGTCATAACTAAACACAACATGAGACATAACTAAATAACTCATGAGTCATAATTAAAATAATATCATAATTAAAAAAAAATTGATCATAACTAAAGAAAAAAATGACATTACTAGATGTGTATATGATATACCCTTTTTGAAATAATGTATATTAGAATTTGCCATAAATATATATATATATTATATACTGGTAATGTGGGACATGCGTTGCACGTGATAAATTTTCTTATTTATTTATTTATTTTCATTATTAGCTCTTATAATAATTTTTAACTTTTTGTGTTTTACCTTTTTATAATAGTTGCATTGGCGAGACTGTATAAGTGGGTATTAAATGAATGATAAAAGAATAAAAATTAGCATAAATATTTTACATATTATCCTATATTTTTATATTAATGTTCAAAGTATTAAAATTTTGAAAGTAGATCAAAACCAATCACATAAAATAATTGTAGTTCATATCACATGATTGGACTTATTACTATTAAATATATAATTTGCCATATTGTTTCATTTTTGTTATGTGTGTATATATATATATATAAACCACTTGGTAATTAAAAGGTGAAGAAATAAAACACCCAACTAACATAGAGTTTTTTTTGTTAAATATTCTATAATAAAAATAATAATTTAGAGAATTGACTCACTTTTCAAACTATGAAAATTAACTTACTTTTTAAAATCACATTTTAAAAATATAAATTTAAATTAAAAATTATATTTTACAATTTTAATTTAAAATCACATATTAAAAATACAATATATCTGAATGAATGAAGTCCAAGTCTTCCAAGCAAACCCAGTCCAATCATGTCCCTGAGCCACCCAACCCGCTGGTTTCACCACTTGTCTCCATCACTATTAAATTATTAATACTAATTCAACGATAATAAAATAATAATAATAAGGCCTTATGAATGATGAATTATAAACGTTATTAAATAAATAATTTGAATTATCCAAGTAGACATAAACCCAACTAATCTTTCAAATTAAGAAAATTTAACCTTTTAAATAATATAGTTATAATTGTAAGCATGTCTCCATAAAGTAGCCCACATACCACATTAGTTTTATTTATTATTATTATAGAAATATTATTTATATATATATATATATATATTTAATCGGTATTATTTGGGTAACTAATACCCACTACACAATATGGTGGAATCATGAGAGCTACAACTTCCCTTACAACTTCCTTGATGGTGGAAAGTTATTAGGAGTTATAATGGATTATAGGTCCAAGCCTATCTATATATATGTTTGTGATTACCATCAAATACAGACATTTTTGGTAAATAGAATAGGCTTGAAACTCTTTTCCCATATGGTTTTGTGAAAGTGTTCTGAGAGTGTTTTGTTTATACATTCAAGATTTGGTCATCCAAGAACAAGATTCAAAGGCTTGAACATCATATCAGAAGGTATTCTTCTTTCTGAATTAATATTATTTTAATTCTCATAATTGGTATCAGAGCCAACCTTCTGTTATGTTGTTTAGTATTTGTTTCATCTTCATGAAATCAAACTTCTGCATCTTACAGTGTAGAACGTTTTATTCAACAATTTAATGAATGTTTTGATGCGTACAGTTGTATATTGAAACTTTGATAATGGTGTCAGATAAAACACAACAATTGGTGTCTCCAATAAACTCTTGAATGTTAAATACCTTCCCAGATTTCTTGAAGCTTGTTTTACTTCTGTAAAGAAATCAATTAAAAGTTGTGGTCCATATTTGACAACAAATTAACTATTTTTCATATTTTATGTGAATTAATAATTTATACTTGTGATATTTGTATATTAATTCACCCCGTAAAATTTAACAATTCAGGAGGATCTTTGTAGGATTAGAATGAGTAATTTATATTGCATAATTTTTGAATATCACTATTAAAGAAAATGAATGACTATTGCAACAGTAGAATCTATCTTGATTTGTGCTAGTGGTATTTACATTCATTTAGAATTTTCTCCTACTCTGAATCTATTTTATTTTGGAGACTTGTTGTATGTCATTAAATATTATTTTTATTTATTGACACACACATTAAAAGGCAAAATATTGAATCTATATAAAATCTAGAAATTCTCATACTTTTATTTGAGTTTATTCAGTTAATTTTAAAAAGCATAAAAGACTCGAATTTATTTCTAAATTTTTTATGAAGAAATTTTAACATGCTATTACGAATATTTGTTTATTGAAGTTGCATATTTAAATAGTAAGTAAATTCATTTGAATTTTATACAGCGAACTATTTTAACACATCCTTTAAAGTCTTGTAAATTTTTATATTCATTGGTATGCTCTCTAGAATAATGTAATATTATATTACATGCATTAAGGTAATTATTTATGCATTGAAAATTCATGTGAAATAAGAACATGTATACACTATGTGTTGGGCTTATGGAATTTATTTTGGTCCAATTTTTAAGCAAAATCTAGTATAAGGTTGAATTACATGTGTTTGGTCTTAGGATCTTTCATGTGATATTACTCTGATTATATATATTATACATTATGTGCATTAAAAGATTATGTATTTGTTGTGACTATAAGGATTTGCTCACATTAATAAATTATGCCATATTTAAAAAATTTATTCTGTTTTAAGAGTAGCCACGGCATCTTAAGACATAAAGATGTGATCCTTAGTATTTTGATCACATAAAGTTAAAAATTAATTTGGCATTTTTACATTGCAATTATGCCTTATAAATAATTTCTTGGTCCCACAGGAAAGTAATTATTTATGAAATTTAATTGGAATAAGATAATGGATTGGGTATTAAAGGGATTGAATATTCTAAACCCACAGGTATAAGTTTTCTTTTCCTTAAATATTTCAGAACTCATTAGTCTTATTATAAAGTAATAACAAATCTAATACAGTTTAGTAACCTCTACCTATAGAAAGGTTTAGATTTGTTACTGAATTTGACATTGGTTGATTCAGACTATAGTTACTGTTTCAAAGCATTAATGATGTTCTTGGTAATTGCAGTGATTTCTACCTCTATATTGTCTAATGAGTCTTCTTGTATTCCATTCTTGAACGGTGATAATTTTTCGGACTGGAATGACAAAATCCTTCTAACACTAGGGTGCATGGACCTCGATCTGGCACTCCATGTGGTTGAACCTCCTGAACCCACGATCGAGAGTTCCGCTGCAGAAAAGAGTTCTTATAATAAGTGGGAGCGATCTAATCGCTTAAGCCTAATGCTCATAAAGTCACATATCAGCCAGAGCATTAAGGGCTCAATCCCACCATCTGATAAGGTCAAGAACTACATGAGAGCTATTGAAGAGCAATTTGTTAGTTCTAACCAAGCATTGGCAAGCACCCTAATGAACAAACTATCAGGAATGAAGCATAATAATTCTAGGAGTGTGCGTGAGCACATTATGGAAATGAGGAACATTGCAGCTCGTCTTAAGTCCTTAGAGATTGAGATTTCTGAGTCATTCCTTATCAATTTCATACTCAATTCTCTTCCTATGGAATATGGAGCATTCCAAATTTCTTACAACACACAGAAGAAAAAATAGTCTATCAATGAACTTTTGGCCATGTGTGTTCAAGAGAAGGAGGGATTGAAGAATGGAAAAGTGGAAAGTGCTCATTTAGTAACATATAAAGGAGGGCAATGGAAAAATGGCAAAGGTGATCAGAAATGGAAGAAGCTTGATAAAGTGCCATTTAAAAATCATGGCAATAAGGATACATGCTTCTTCTGCAAGAAAAAGGGTCACATGAAGAAAGACTGCCCCAAGTATAAGAAATGGCTTGAGAAGAAAGGTAATCTCATATCTCTTGTGTGTTATGAATCTAATTTTGTTAATACTCATCAATATGATTGGTGGATTGATTCGGGTTCTACAATTCACATTGCTAATACCATGCAGGGCTTTCTCAACCTAAGGAAATCGACGGGAAGTGAACAAGGCATCTATTCGGGCAATGGGATGCGTTCGCACATCGAAGGTGTTGGAACTTTCAAACTTGTTTTAAAAAATGGTTTTGTTCTGGATCTTGAAAACACCTTTTACATTCCATCTTTTTCTAAAAATTTAATTTCTGTTTCTAAACTAGTACCGTTTGGATTTGAATTTCAGTTTGTTGGTGCAAATTTTAGTTTGTTTAAAGACTCTGTTTTTGTAGGATTTGGTACTTTAATTAATGGTTTGTACAAATTAAATTTGGATCCTGTTTTCGATCAAAACTTTTAACCTTGCATGGTGATATTGGCATTAAGTATAATATTGTTGATGAGTCCTCCTCTATTCTTTGGCATAGGAGATTGGGACATATCTCCATTGAGAGAATAAAGAGATTGGTTAATGATGAAGTCCTTCCGACTCTTGATTTTACCAACTTTGGTATTTGTGTGGATTGCATAAAGGGAAAATAGACCATCAAGACCAGTATATGTGCCAAAATGAGTGAGGAAATTCTTGGAATCATTCACACTAATATTTGTGGACCATTTACTCCACCTTGTCTGAATGGTTAGAGATATTTTATCTCATTTATTGATGACTTTACACGATATATGTATCTTTACCTCTTGTTTGATAAAACCGAGGCACTAGATGCCTTTAAAGTTTATAAAGCAGAGGTAGAGAAACAAACATAAAAGAAAATTAAAATTGTGAGGTCAGACAGGGGTGGAGAACATTATGGGAGGTACACAGAATTAGGACAATCAGTAGGTCCATTTACTAAGTTCCTTAAGGAAGAAGGCATTATTGCACAACCCTCAATGCCTGGTACACCACAACAAAATGGTGTTGTTGAAAGAAGGAACCAAACACTTATGGATATGGTAAGGAGCATGCTTAGTTATTCTAATGTGCCTATAAATTTGTGGAGTGGAGCTTTGAAAACTGCTGTGTATATCTTAAACAAGGCTCCATCCAAGGTTCTTCCCAAAACACCATTTGAGTTATGGAAAGGATGGAAGCCAAGTTTAAGACACTTACACGTTTGGGGTTGTCCAGTTGAAGTGAGGGTGTATAACCCACATTTAAAGAAATTAGACCCCAAAACAGTTAGTAGTTTTTTCATATGCTATGCGGAAAACTCCAAGGGCTACAGATTTTATTGTCCTTCAAATTCACTTAGAATTGTTGAAGCCAGATATGTTAAGTTTATTGAGGAAGTTGACCCTAGTGGGAGTTACCCTCGAAAGATAGAGTGGAAGAAGTCACGGGATCCAAATACAACACCCGTGAATATAGGTGAATTGGTTGTCTTTCAAGATGATCAACCTGATATCCTTGAAAACCAACAAATTCAAGAACTTCCACCACAAGAGGAACAAGTCAACATAGAGCCTGTAGCTCAAGTCCCAATTGAGACTATAGAATTAAGAAGATCCTCGCGAGCTAGAAAGTCAGCAATTTCTGGTGATTATTTTGTATTCTTAATGGAGCCTGGTTTTGACATCAGACCTAAAGATGATCCTATTTCGTTTTCTAATGCCATGAATAGGGATGATTCTAAATCATGGTATGATACCATGAACGAAGAATTGGAATCTATGGCTAAGAATCAAGTTTGGGAAATTGTCGAGTTGCCTAAAGGAGTTAAAGATACTGGCTGTAAATGGGTCTATAAGACCAAGAAAGACTCAAATGGTAATGTCGAACGATATAAGGCCAAACTTGTAGCCAAGGGTTTTACTCAAAGAGAAGGCATCGATTATCATAATACATTCTCTTCGGTTTCTAAGAAGGATTCATTTCGAATTATCACGGCATTAGTAGCTCATTTTGATTTAGAGCTACATCAAATGGATGTGAAAATGACATTTCTGAATGGGGATCTTGAGAAAGAAGTATACATGAAGCAACCCGAAGGTTTTTGTTTTGATAAAGATAGTCACTTAGTTTTCAAGCTCAAGAAACCCATATATGGACTAAAACAAGCTTCCCGACAGTGGTATTTAAAGTTTCATAATGTTATTACTTCATATGGTTTTACAGAGAATGTTGTGGACAACTGTATATACCTTAAGGTTAGTTGGAGCAAATACATTTTTCTAGCTCTATATGTGGATGACATTTTACTTGCATCTAATGATTTGGGATTATTGCATGATACTAAACAATTTCTTTCTCAAAATTTTGAAATGAAGGATATGAGTGAAGCTTCTGATGCCATTGGCATAGAGATTCACAACATTAGGACTGTCTCATAAAGCCTACATTGAAAGAATTTTGGAGAAATTCAAGATGAGTGATTGCACTCCTAATGCAGCGCCCATTTTAAAGGGTGAGAAATTCGGTTTAAGTCAATGTCTGAAGAATGATTTGGAAAAGGAACAAATGGTTAGCATTCCCTATGCGTCTACCGTAGGTAGTTTAATGCATGCTCTGGTTTGTACACAACCAGCAGTTGGGATGCTTGGAAGATACCAAAGCAATCCAGGAATAAAACATTGGAAGGCTGCAAAGAAAATCATGAGGTACTTAAAGGGAACCAAGGACTACATGCTTACTTACAAGCATGTTGATTGTCTTGAGGTGGTTGGATATTCAGACTCGAATTTTGTGAGTTGTCAAGATTCCAGAAAATCCACTTTAGGATATGCCTATCTGCTAGCAGGCGGTGCTGTTTCATGGAAGAGCGCAAAAAAGACGATAATTGCATCGTCAACAATAGAAACAGAGTTTATAGCATGCTTTGAAGCAATATCACAGGCTATTTGGTTAAGGAATTTTATCACAGGGCTTCGAATTGTGGATTCAATTTCTAGGCCATTAAAGGTTTATTGTGATAATTCGGCTGTAGTTTTCTTCTCTAACAACAACAAAAGTGGCAGCCGAAGCAAGCATATTGACATAAAGTATCTTATTGTTTGAGACCGTGTTAAGAAGCAAGAAGTCAGCATTGAGCATATTAGTACCGATATGATAGTTGTAGATCCCATGACTAAAGGTCTTTCTGCAAAGGTGTTTTCAAAACATATTGAGGGCATGGGACTGATTGGTTAGCTCAATAATTTTTCTAGTCGTTGATTTTTTTTTATTATTATTATTAGTGAAAAATATCATTTTGTGCACCTAAAGTATTTGTGATGCTATGTAGTCCATTGGGACTATTGGTCCATAGGGATCATTGGACCCAAAATAACTTATTAGAAGTTATTCATAAAGAATAACACCGCATCAAGTTGAGAGTGTGATACAATGTAATACATGGAAGGAAATACTCAATTGATAGAGTATAACCGCCCTGATTCGTGTATTATAACTCTTATAAGGTTTGGGTATTTTTGTTTAATGGGAATAATTAGTTTGTCGGTTGCCCAAAAGTTAGCAAAATGTGGCACATGTGCCAAGTGGGAGAATGTAAGTATGTCTCCATAAAGTAGCCCACATGCCACATTAGTTTTATTTATTATTATTATAGAAATATTATTTATTTATATATATATATATATATTTAATCAGTATTATTTGGGTAACTAATACCCACTACCCAATATGGTGGAGTCATGGGAGTTACAACTTCCCTTACAACTTCCCGTGGGCAGTTTTTAGGAGTTATAATGGATTATGGGTCCAAGCCTATCTATATATATGCCTGTGATTGCCATCAAATACAGACGTTTTTGGTAAATAGAATAGGCTTGAAACTCTTTTCTCATATGGTTCTGTGGAAGTGTTCTGAGAGTGTTTTGTTTATACATTCAAGATTTGGCCATCCAATAACAAGGTTCAGAGGCTTGAACATCATGTCAGAAGGTATTCTTCTTTCTGAATTAATATTATTTTAATTCTCACACTAACTTTCAAAGAGTTTCACAACCATTTAAATAAGATATTTGACTATCCTCATAGATTTGTTTGACAAAATGGAGCCATGTGAATGTTCACGCCATGTACATATGATTTTTATTTTAGAAATCCTCATTTTCATTTTTGAATGACAAATTATGATGTAAAATATCATATTATTCATATATATATGTATATATTATTTTTATTTTAGAAATCTCTACTTTTGTTTCTGGATAAACATTTGAATTTAATTTTATGGGTTGCTTAATAATCCGAGGATGTGAAATACACATCAAGTTTGTTTTATAAAACTACTTTAGTTTATTAATATTCACATCGTATGGATTTTGATTGTGGGTTTTGTTCACATTTCATATTATGAAAGCCTTTTTTATTTTGCACATCCTGGTCTGTGTATGTGTTCACATTATATCATTTTGTTCTTAATATGGTATATGAGAATATTCACGGCATGAAAATTTTATTGTTCACTTGTATGGTATAATGTGAATGTCCACATTTTGGCTATCTTCGTAGATTTGTTTGACAAAATGAAGTTATGCAAACGTTTATACCATGTATTGGATTGTTTTTTGATGATGTTTTTTGTTACTGTTTATATTATGTGAATGTTCATATTCTGTTATCTCCATAATTTATTCTATAATTATATTTATGGGAATTGTGGACAATGTAACCTTAACTCTAATTGTGTCTTAGTTTGAATAATCACATTAATGTGAAAATTCACATTATGTTAATTGTCATGGCAAGTAAGATTTTGTATGTTACATTCAAATCATTTCATCTTATTCTCAATATATCTCGTGTGAATGTTCATACCAAGAAAATTTAACCATATATTCATTTGCTTAAAAATTTTTGACATGAGTTTGGTCAAATATGTATGTGAATATTCGTGTCAATGTTTTGTTTTAGTGTTCTATACTTTGAAATCAAATGCAGTGATGTGATCATGACCTATGTGAATGTTCCTATTAGCTGTTGGGGTATATTTCCTTAGTGGAGTATGAGACCCAATTGGTTTTGGAAAAAAAGTTTAATTTGGTTTGGTATTAGTTACAATATATTTTTATATGTTATATCTAATTTGTGGAGACCTAATTCAGTTTGATAACAACTAGGATTTTTGATAAAACAAACCCAAGATTTAACAATATATATATATATTGTTTTGTGTGTTTCGGAGTGGTGCGGCAGTAGTGGCTTAAGATTAATATTGATTGAAATCAATTCGGTGGAGTGAAAAAGTTTTGGGTCAAATAGGCTATTTTTTGGCTGCTGAGTTGCTTCGTTTTATTGGTTACTTTGGAGTATTGATTTGGTATTGTGTTCGATGTTAATTTGGTTTGTTATTTTGGGTCTTCTACAATTCTGTTTTGGAATATTTTTGTTCATCTATTTGGTGAGGGCTTTCCTCTTGTTTATTTATGATTATTTAGAATTCACCTAAGGGTGGTTTGTGAGACCATTCGTGTCTCGTTTGTAATCGTTTGGAAACTTTTTGATTGACAGTAGAATCGGATTTCGATCCCGTAGACGTACCTCACATTGAGGGAACCGCGTAAAAATTCTTATGTTGTTTTTATTTAATTTTTCAACATTAATTTTTATTCCCATTGATTGATTTACTTATAGGGAATCATATATTTTCCCTAACAACTGGTATCAGAGCTTACAATTTATTTGAGTTTATTTATTTGTGTAATCAATGGAGAGGAATGTGGGTCGTATGTCTAGCTTCAATGGAAATAATTGGGTAACTTGGAAAACTAAAATGGAGGACCTATTATTTTGTACAGATTTGTATGGGCCTATTGAGGGTGATAGTGGTAAACCTGTGGGTATGAAAGATGATGAATGGAATAGGCTTAATCGAAAAGTCGTTGGTGTTATTCGTCAATAGATTGATGACAGTGTGTTTCATCATGTTGCTACTGAAACTTCGGCACATGATTTATGAAAAAAATTAGAGAGCCTTTATGACAGAAATTAGCCACAAATAAAGCCTTTCTGTTTCGTAAGTTGGTTAATTTAAAATATAAAGATGGCAGCCCCATTCCAGAACATTTGAATGAAATAAAGAGTATTGTTAACCAACATGTTTCTATGAAAATTATTTTTGATGATAAGTTGAAAGATTTGATGCTACTTAGTTCTTTGCCCGAAAGTTAGGAGACTTTGGTAGTGACGGTTAGTAATTCGGTACCTGATGGAGTTGTCACAATGGGCCAAGTCACTAGTAGCATGTTGAATGAAGAAACTAGAAAAAAATTAGTAGGTTCCTCTCATTTAGAAGCATTTGTTGTGAGAGGCCGAAGCAAAACAAGGGGGAGGAGTAAGACTCCTCATGATCATGATCGAAGCCGTGACAAATCAAAAGATGGTGCTTTTTTAAAGAAAGACATTGAGTGCTATTATTGCCATGAGAAATGGCACATGAAACAAGAATGCCGAAAGCTCAAGAACAATGAGAAAAGGCGTGACAAAAGTGTGGATAAGAAGCAAGAAGACACAACAGCAATTACTACCAACGGTGATCTCATGGTCATTTGTGAAGATGATTGTATCAATTTAATGGGCCAAGAGAGCAATTGTATAGCGATCCCGGTCTTTTCCCTTTAGATTATTGTATCCGGACTTAGGTTCCGTGGATCCTGTCATTATATATATTGGTTGTTGTTGTCCTTTAATCTCTTTGTACTTGAGTATAGGATGTGTTGGACGGGTCTGTTACAGGTCGGTTGAGTTTAGATGCCAAAACTAGTTGCCCAGATTTTGATCTGTCCGCTCGAGCGGGAGTTTGACGCTCGAGCGGGGATTCTTTTGTTGCTTGTCCGCTCGAGCGGGGGTTTTGGTGCTCGAGCGGGATTATCACCCATCCAGTATTTCCTGTGCAGTGTTGGACGCTCGAGCGTGGGATTGGACGCTCGAGCGGAACGGGGAGTTAGACGCTCGAGCGGGGACCTGGTTCTGTAAAAGTACTTGGAGTGCGTATTCGACGCTCGAGCGGGAGTTTGGACGCTTGAGCGGGGAGTCGACTACATCAGTCCGAGATTTCACTTTTTGGATCACTTTTTGACCTACTTTTCTTTCTTAACTTTTAAAAACCGCCCCTTGAGAGTCTCTCTCTCTCTAAACCTGCCTTCTCTCTAAGAATTGATCTACCTAGGGTGAGTATCTAACCTTAGTCCTTTATTAAAAAGATAGAGTGAGTCAAGGGCTTCCATTTAATCTGAACGTTTGGTGGTCAAAAAAACAAAAACAAAAATAAAAACAAAACAAAACAATATTGTCTAAATAGTCTATAAATCATATCTATGAACACGTATATATATTTGTTTGATATGATTATATATTAATATTATCATATTGAAAGAGAACAAGGAGGTCAAGATGAATAGAAGCGTGACTTGGTAGGAAGGACTACGGTTCGATTCCCCGCATCACCAATTGGGAGGGGCTTTGAGTCTAACCATCCAAAACTACGCCCCGAATCCGGATTAGTCGGCCCGAAGGGTCGGATACCGGATGGCTAGGACCAAAAAAAAAAAAGAATACTATTTAATCTCATAACTTTTTGAGTATAATAGGCACAACTCGGGCGGATTCGATCGGGTTGAAGGTTTGCCCAAGCCCAACCCGAAATTGGTTAAGTCGTTGATTTTGACTGTTGAATTAATACAGAAAATACATGTATTGATTGTGTGTTGTACATGACAAGTGTTTAATACATTGTATATGTATTTTTGTTTGGGAGGAGATAGGGGATGGACTCCATTAGCATCACTATTATGTGTGCTTATTATATTGAAGTGTTTTTACATGTTATTGATACAGCACTACAATGTGTATCAAACGGGAAGTATGAAGTGTTTTGATATGAGCCTGAGTCTCATCTGTGTTGTTGACATTGGAAGTAATGTGATATTGGAAGTAATATGAATATGATGTATAGTTCACTGTTGTAAGTTTGGCCAGGTTCTGAGCCATATTGATAATAATGGGAATTGAAACATGTCATAGACATTAGTGTCATGAGACTATATTAAGTTATAATTGATTATCTTGGTTAACCATCTATTGAATGCTATTGCTTTATTCAATGCTTATAATTGGTTTAGTATTTTTCTACTGGGCTGTGGCTCACCCTATATGGGAACATCATTTTCAGGTTCAGGGGATAAGCTACCTCCAAGGACTTAGCTTAGAAGGATTTGATTTTTGGATTTTGAAGACTATCTTCAGCTAGTTGTTTTATTTGATAGTACATGTAAACATTCAAGCCTAGGGCTTTACTTGTATTTGAGTTAGAACTCACCTTTTAGTGTCCAAGTGTTGGCTTGGAAAGATGTAAGCCCGTAGGGCATTTAATTTGATGTTACATGTAATGCTTTTATTTAGTAATACTCTGATGAATGAGATAATGAATTGTTTTTTTTAAATATTGCATGTCAATGATAAATATATAATGGGTTTATTTTGAGGGCGTTACAAATTGGGTGATTAATTCTAGTACTTCTTTTCATGTGACTTCTCGAGTTGATTTCTTCACTACCTACACCAAAGGAGATTATGGTTCTGTTAGAATGGGTAAGGAATGTTTGTCCAAGATTATTTGCATGGGTGATGTTTGCTTGGAAACAAATTTAGACTGCAAGTTGTTGCTTAAAGATGTCAGGCATGTTTCTGACATTCGCCTCAATTTGATCTCTACTGGGAAGCTAGATGATGAAGGCTTTAACAACAAATTTGGTAATGGAATATGGAAGCTCACAAAGGGTTCTTTGGTGGTGGCTAAGTGCAAGAAGACTCATACACTTTATTCGATGCAAGGAAAAATTTGTAAAGGTGTTGTCAATGCACTTGAAGATGATACTTCTACTGAATTGTGGCACAAGCGACTTGGACACATGAGTGAAAAGGCGCTACAAGTTTTGTTCAAGAAAGAGCTTCTACCCGGTTTGAAAAGTACACATCTTAAAACTTGTATTCATTGTTTGGCGGGTAAACAACATAGAGTTTCTTATCATAAAAATGTTGCTTTTAGAAAAGAAAATGTTTTGGAGTTGATTCATTCGGATGTTTGTGGTCCTTTAAAAGTTAGAACACATAGTGGTGCACTTTATTTTGTTACTTTCATTGATGATTATTCAACGAAAGTTTGGGCTTTTCTACTAAAAACTAGAGATCAAATTCTAGAAGTATTTAAGCATTTTCAGGCCATGGTTGAAAGAGAAACAGGGCAGAAATTGAAGTGTATCTGATCAAACAATGGTGAAGAATACATTGGGCCATTTGATGATTATTGTCGCAGCCAAGGTATTCGACACCAAAAGACAGTTAAGAAGACTCCTCAACAAAATGACATTGTTGAGAGGATGAACCGCACCATTGTGGAAAGGACAAGATGTTTTCTTTCACAAGCTAAATTGCGAAGATCCTTTTGGGGTAAGGCAATGAGGACATCGGTTGACATGATCAATTTGTCTCCTTCCTATCCTTTGAATGGTGATGTTCCTGAAAGAGTTTGGACTGGCAAAGATGTGTCTTATGAGCACTTGAGAGTGTTTGGTTGCCGAGCTTTTGTTCATATTCCAAAGGATGAGAGGTCCAAGCTTGATAGTAAACCAAGACAATGTATTTTTATTGGCTATGGGCGTGATGAGTTTGGTTACAGATTGTGGGATCCGATCGACAAGACAGTTATTCAAAGCCGTGATGTTGTGTTTCTTGAAGACCAAACAATTGAAGACTTTGGCAAAGGTGATCAACCTGAGCCAAAACCTAGTGATCTCATTGACATGGATCCATCTCTTTCATCTTCAGTTGATAATGAAAATGGGGGAGATGTGTAGCCACCTACTGAAGATACAGAGGATGATACTAATCCTAATGAACTTGAGCCAGAAATTGAGGAAGAGGATCTAACTCAAGAACCGCCACCACAACTTGAGTTGAGAAAATCTATAAGGGACTGACAACCTTCAAGAAAGTATCCTCCCAATAAATTTGTATTGATATCCGATCAAGGAGAGCCTGAGAGCTACCAAGAAGCAATTGAGCATGCAAAGAAAGATGATTTGAAAAAGGTCATGGAAGAAGAGATGAATTCCTTACTAGAAAATCACACTTATGATTTAGTGAAGTTGCCTAAAGAGAAGAAAATTCTAAAAAATAAGTGAGTTTTCAAATTGAAGAATGATAGCAAGAATCTGAGGTATAAGGCACGTCTTGTTGTAAAAGGCTTTGGGCAAAAGAAAGGTATTGATTTTGATGAAATTTTCTTGCCAGTTGTGAAGATGCCTTCTATTCGGGTTGTACTTGGCATGACTGCAAGTATGAACCTACTAATCCTAATGAACTTGAGCCAGAAATTGAGGAAGAGCATCCAACTCAAGAACCGCCACCACAACTTGAGTTGAGAAAATCTATAAGGGACTGACAACCTTCAAGAAAGTATCCTCCCAATAAATTTGTATTGATATCCGATCAAGGGGAGCCTGAGAGCTACCAAGAAGCAATTGAGTATGCAAAGAAAGATGATTTGAAAAAGGCCATGGAAGAAGAGATGAATTCCTTACTAGAAAATCACACTTATGATTTAGTGAAGTTGCCTAAAGAGAGGAAAATTCTTCAAAATAAGTGGGTTTTCAAATTGAAGAATGATAGCAAGAATCTGAGGTATAAGGCACGTCTTGTTGTAAAAGGCTTTGGGCAAAAGAAATGTATTGATTTTGATGAAATTTTCTTGCCAGTTGTGAAGATGCCTTCTATTCGGGTTGTACTTGGCATGACTGCAAGTATGAACCTTGAAGTTGAACAACTTGATGTGAAGACCGCATTTCTTCATGGTGACCTTGAAGAAGAAATTTACATGGAGCAACCAAAAGTAGTCAAAGAAATTTACTTGCATATTAATTTTCTCTAACACATTTGACTTTCTTTGAAATTTTTCTACTTCAGGCAGCCGAGAAATTTATTTGCATATTGAAGAAAAGTTTGTATGGCCTCAAGCAAGTCCCGCGGCAATGGTACAAAAAATTTGACTCTTTCATGATGAATAATGGTTTTTCTAAAACCACTTCGGATCATTGTGTGTTTGTGAAAAATTTTCCAGATGGTAAATTTATTATTCTTTTGCTTTATGTTGATGACATGTTAATTGTGGGTCAAGATTCTACCATGATAAACAGGTTGAAATTGGAGTTGAGCAAGTCTTTTGTTATGAAAGATTTGGGACCGGCAAAGCAAATACTTGGTATGAAAATTGTTCGTGATCGCAAAGAGGGGCTGATTTGGTTGTCTTAAAAAAGCTACATTGAGAAAGTTCTTGAGAGGTTCAACATGAATAAAGCAAAACTATTTAGTTATCTACTTGGGGGTCACTTCAAGCTTAGTTCGAATCAATGTCCTACAAGTGAGAAAGACAAAGAAGAGATGTTGAAAGTTCCTTATGCTTCAGCAGTTGGTTCTTTGATGTACGCCATGGTTTGTACAAGGCCGGATATTGCTCACACCGTTGGTGTGGTGAGTCGGTTTCTCTCTAATCCCGGTAAAGAACATTGGGCAGCGGTAAAATGGATTCTAAGGTGTCTTTGAGGGACTTCGAAGGTGTGTTTGTGTTTTAGGGATGGTAAGCCGATGCTTGATGGGTTCACGGATTCTGACATGGTCGGTGATGTTGATTCTAGGAAATCTACTTCGGGGTATTTAATGACATTTGCAGGGGGAGTTGTGGTATGACAATCTAAATTATAAAAATGTGTTGCTCTCTCAACTACCAAAGCTGAATTTATTGCCATTACAAAAGCTTGTAAAGAAGAGTTATGATTGAAGAAATTTTTGCAAGAGTTGGGTTTAAAGCAAGAAAATATGTGCTTTATTGTGATAGTCAAAGTGCCATTCACTTGAATAAAAATTCTACTTTTCATTTGAAATCGAAACACATTGATGTAAGGTATCATTGGATTCGTGATGTGTTAGATTCGAAATTGTTGTAACTTGAAAAGGTTCACATATATGACAATATTTCTGATATGTTGACTAAGATCTTGTCGATGGACAAACATTTGAAGTGTCGAACTTTGGCGGGTATGGCTGATGTCTCCACCTAAGACGGTAGGGGGAGAATTTTTGGGGTATATCTCCTTATTGAAAAAAGAGTTTAATTTGGTTTCGTATTAGTTATAATATATATTTTTATAAATTATGTCTAATTTGTGGAGACCTAATTCAGTTTGATAACAACTAGGATTTTTGATAAAACAAACCCAAGATTTAACAATATATATATATATATATATATATATTGTTTTGTGTGTTTCGCAGTGGTGCGGCAGCAGTGGCTTAAGATTAATATTGATTGAAATCAATTCGGTGGAGTGAAAAAGTTTTGGGTCAAAGAGGCTACTTTTTGGCTGCTGAGTTGCTTCGTTTTATTGGTTACTTTGGAGTATTGATTTGGTATTGTGTTCGATGTTAATTTCGTTTGTTATTTTGGGTCTTCTACAATTCTGTTTTGGAAGATTTTTGTTCATCTATTTGGTGAGGTCTTTCCTCTTATTTATTTATGATTATTTAGAATTTACCTAAGGGTGGTTTGTGAGACCATTCATGTCTCGTTTGTAATCGTGTGGAAAAGGTTGACAGTGGAATCAGATTTTGATCCCGTGGATGTACCTCACATTGAGGGAACCACGTAAAAATTCTTATATTGCTTTTGATTTAATTTTTCCACATTAGTTTTATTCCCATCGATTTATTTACTTTGAGGAATCATATATTTTCGCTGCATTAGCCACATAGCTTTGTTTGAATATTTGCAATCAAGTGAATATTCACACAATTTTTTATGTCCAAATATTTTTCCCCATCTTCCCTTCCTCTCTTTGAATTTACAATACAAACTTCACATTTTCCGATCTTGTCATTTTCCATGTCATTTGCATTGCGTATCTTCCGATCCTCTCTTTAAATTTACAATACTAAACTTCACATTATATGATTTTGTGAATATTCATAATAAGAAATCTACAAGATTTCTGAAAAATAACTACAATTTTGAGATACCTTTCTTGTGTCTTTCTAGAAAGCTTGCTGGGTAATATATAAGAGGTTTTCCTTTCTTGACTTAGTTTTTGTGCTTACCGTTTTAGTTTTTCACTTTGAATTTGTATTTTTGGAGTATGACTGAATTAATTATTTCACCTTGTACTAATCATAATCTTCACTTTGTTGAATCTCCTGCTCCTGCTTCTACAAAGTTCAAATTGACATCATTATATATTATAATCTGTCCTAAAAAATGGATCGTTTCCAAAATGGAATACACGATAAATATATGAATATATTGTATACATTGTGGGATAAAGTGTGAGAAAATATCTATAAGGACAAAATTGTTCACAAAGACCACAAATATAGAAATTAAGATTTGGTGAATTAAATCTCCAAAAATAAGACTTATTAGAATACAAAAAATTGGATTACAAATACATAGAAGCAAACTTTTCACTAAATTCCTCTTCTGTTTTTCATGAGTAATAAATTATATATTAACAAATATATAGAGACTTTTAATACAAAATAGGCATTTTATTCAAATTCAAAAATTAAACTCAGTTTTCAAATCTAATAATGTGGAAATCAATTAAAATATCTAAGGCAACTTTTTTTCTCATCCATTCACTAATCATCAACCAATCATCTCATTTATACATAACTGAGTCTAGAAAATGAGTTTGAAAAATTAACTTATATGTTTGGTTTTTATTCTTGGCAACCCCGTTTGACAAAACTCCTTTAAGTTGTATTTGTTTTCGTATTTTTTATTTCAGTGACCATATGAGTGTTTAGATGTGAATCCAACCTGAATCATGCCTTGCAGATAAGTTTGTGGTTTGTGGCATTTAATTCTTTCAAGATTGCCACTTCGCTGATTATGATTGGGATCGAGCTGCCTGGTCAGCTCGTGGGGGTCGAGGGGGCAGTGCCCCTTGGCGGGTCTGGGGCAGCGCCACGGCGGGGTCGAGGGGCAGCACCCTCGAAGCAAAATGCAAAAATGCATTCAAAGTTGTCTGTCCGCTCGAGCAAAGAATGCTGAGTTCCAGAAGTTTGGTGAGTCTGCAAAAATACTGTGATCCGTGTTTTTACGCTCGAGCGTACATCCTGGTTTGGAACACGTCATATAGTGTCCCCGCTCGAGCGTCCATTCCCACGCTCGAGCGGACCTCGCGATTTCAGATTATAAATTCGCAAGTTGCTCAAAATCTAGGATTACTTCTCCAAATCTTCTTCTTGGGTTCTAGGGTTTATATCTGGGGATATTTTGCTAGTTTTCGTTTTTCGAATTTCAATAAAGGAACATTCCCATTCCAAATCTAGGATTACTTCTCCAGATCTTCTTCTTGGGTTCTAGGGTTTATATCTGGGGATATTTTGCTAGTTTTTTTTGATATTTTGATTGAGTATTCAACTCATGATTTAAAGAGTATACATAAAAGGATTATTTGTTTGTTCTATACAAAAGAGAGAGTTGTTCTTCGGTGGATTCTGAAGAATTCGAGCCTGAAACTTTGATGGATTCTGTAGTGGCTTATCGTCAAGACAATTCCGAGGTGAAGATGGAGTTGGAAGAGGCACATATAGGTTGGTTCAATTCGGGCGTGGATTCGCTAGGTAATTGAGAGTATACCTGTGTAATTCTTTTATATCTTCTTAGTGGATTGTTTTGTGGCTGTTGCCCATGATTTTTTATCACAATTGGAGGTGCTCCAATTGTGGTTTTTCCACGTTAAAATCGTTGTGTCAATTTGTCTTGATTGTTTAATTGCGATTGTTTTATTGTTTTAAATTGATACATAATCACAAATCAATATCTAGCGGATTTCTAGATTTTTCATTATATATCATTGTCCATAAAATATCTATAAGCATAAAATTGTTCACAAAAGATCTCAAATATAGAAATTAAGATTTGGTGAATTAAATCTCCAAACATAAGACTTATTGGAATATAAGAATTTGGGATACATGTACATGGAAGCAAACTTTTCACTAAATTCCCCTTTTCTTCATGAGTAATAAATGATATATAAGCTGATGTATAGAGACTTTTAATACGAAATAGACATTTTTATTCAAATTCAAAAGTTAAACTCACTTTTCAAATCTAATAATGTGACAATCAATTAAAATATTTAAGGTAATTTTTTTCTCATATCTTCATTAATCATCAACCAATCATCTCATTTACACATAATTGACTCTAAAAATGAGTCTGAAAAATGAACTTATATATCATTATCCACAATAAAAAAAATTTAAAACACACACACACACAATAGCATAAAATCAGAGAAATTATCAATCTTAGATTAGTAATGATTGATTCCTGACCTCCCAAATGAAGAGCATAGTGGTGGCCGAGCTAGCAGAGTTAGTTGCCAAATATTTATAATTACTGATGAAATTGTCATGTATAATTTATTTTCATTCGTCAAATAAGCAACAAAATTATATTTTTCTTGCAAAATTATTATAATTAGTGACAAAATGGGATTTTATCTTTAATATTCATCGCAATAAAATATTCTTATTGTACTACATTGAAAATTTATTATCATAAATTTAGGATTTTTTTTCTTGCAAAATCATTATAATTAGCAACAAAATGGGATTATATCTCTAATATTCACCGCAATAAGATATTTTTGCTGTACTACATCGAAACTTCATTTGAATTTAAGATTTTTGTTGCAAACTCATTGTAATTAGCAACAAAATGGGATTTTATCTCTAATATTCATCACAATAAGATATGTTTGTTGTACTAAATTGAAAATTCATTATCATGAATTTATGAATTTTTTTTCCCTTGCAAATATTAGGGTTATTTACACAGAGACTCCATAAACTATTAAGAAATATCACTTTAACCCCATAAACTATTAAAGTGTACAAATAGACCCCCTAAACTATTGAGAAGTATCATTTTGACCCTCTGTACTATAAAAGAATACAAATAGACCCTTAAATATTGACATGTTTCGCTTTGATCCCTTCTATTATTACCCTGTAAGTTAAACCAAATTTTTAAACATTTTTTTTATATGAAAATACCCTTCAACACTCTACATATTTACAGTTTCATTATTATTGCTTTTTAATTTTTTTTAAATATAAGAATTTATCCATTATTATTGTTTTTCATTATTTTTTTTAAATATTCTTTGTAAATATATTTTTGCAAAAAGAATATTTAGAAAAACAATAATAAAATAGAAAACTGAGGAAAATTGAGAAAAAGTGTTGTTTGGTGTGTTATATATAGTGTTGAAGGGTATTTTCATCTCAAAAATGTCAATGCAGTAACAGAAGGAATCAAACTGAAACATGTCAATAGTTTATGATGTCTATTTGTATGTTTTTATAATTAATGGGATCAAAATAATAATTCTCAATACTTTAAGAAATTTCTATGTAAATACTCCAAATGTTATCTAATTCCAATAAGATATTCCAATGCATCACAATCATAGTCCGAAACTTGATTTTGTATCAATTTTTGTATAAATGTAATGCAGGTTTTTTAAAATTTTATTTCATGTAATGTTGCTCCTTCCACTATCGTTTAACAATTTTATTTTTTTAATATTAATTTAAATTAAATTGATTTAATTTTTTATTACCTTATAAATATAAAAATCACATTTTCATCGCTGTAATAAAGTATGAAGCAATACTTTAAGACCACGTTTGTTTGGCGAATTAGGTTGGATGAGATTATTAATGAAAGGATAGTTAATGAAGAGATTGTTAATGTGGGAATTGTTAGTGGGAAGATTAAATAAAAATGTGTTTGTTATGTTGATAGTGTTGGAGATGATTAGTAATGAGATTGTTAAATTATTTTTATATAAAATAAATAAAAATTTTATTTTTATATTAGAAAAACTAAAATGAATAGGTGCACTTAATCAAAAAAATTATATAAAATAAATTTAATCCACTCACTATTTTTCTAATCCCATCTAAAATCTAGTCAAGCTAATCCCCCTATTGAGGGGAATTACTAAGCGCATCAGACTATTACTGTTGGAACAATCTTCTATGTAAAGTAAATAACTTGAAACCAAATCAAACAAATAAAATAAATTGCTTACAGAATTTATTTACCAAAATATATAAGTACAAAAATAGATCAAATCGAGTGTGTGACACGCTGTCCTTAAGACAAATTCGCCTGCTTTGGTGCTTACGAATAAATGACGGATAAATGACGTCTATCTTCCAGGAAATAATGATCTTTACACAAATTGTAGTAACACAGCAAACAATCTGTACGGCGAACAAAACCTGTGTTTTATACTCTCTGAATTTTCCCTAAAACTAATATGAAGAAAATCAATGCACAAAAGCAAAAACGGGAAGCAAGATAATTTTTCTTGATGTTAAAAATGCTAGAAATGGTCTGCTTTTAAAGATAGATTGGTGACCAAACAGATCTGTCCGAATATGTAAGAATTTCAAATGAACAGATCTGTTTTTGAAATGAACAGGTGCAGACCAAATTTGAACAAATAACTGCTGGGTAGTTTTGACCTGAGGAAATTGTTGATAGTTTTAAATCTATTACAGGAAGAACTGAATTTGTCCGGTGCAAAAACAGGTTGAAAACTGCTTGGCCTGGTTTTGGGAAAGACATACTGGTTGGAAGCAAAAAATTTGAATTCAAAAACTGGTGCAAAATTCAAATTTTTCCTGTAAGAATTTTTGAAAAAATTCAAATAAATTTTGTTCAAAAAATTAAAGTTAGGACAGACCTGACCCACCACCAGCACCCGGCACGGCACTACCCGGCCGGATAGACGGCGGCAGTGCGCGTGTGTGTGGTGGTTTGAACTAAGGTTCACTTTATCCATAACTTCTCCCTTCTACAAACTTGGAGTGCCGCTTGGGGCCCAACCTAAGTGTTGCCACCTAGAACTTATATACACACATAGCTCTTTTAAGTTTCCAATGTGGGACAAGCCTTGTGTAGACCGCCCCGAACTCTCTCCACGCGTCGCCCTTTTCGGAGAGGGCGCGAATTGGGTTCTAGCTACTACAGTTCGGACTCCTGTCATGGTTTTGAATCTAATCTCACAAAGTGCAATGTAAGACTGATAAATCGCCAAAGAGTCAAATCCGAAAAATTGTTTTGGAAAATCAGATTTTAAATCAAATTATGCCAAAATTGGACTGCTTTGCCAGATTACAGAGTCCCCACCTGTGACAACCCTCACCACTGATTACTGCTAAACTGTGACTGAACATGTTAAGTGACTGATTAGACTGAAATTCTGAACTGATTGATTGAGGGTATTAGTTGAAATGTATAGCGATCTCGGGTTTACCCTTGTTATACCGTGATCCGGACATGTGTCCGTGGATGTTGGTAGTTGTTTATTATTTTGTTTACATCCTTTTACTTCGTATTTGAGTTATAGGATGTGTTACGCGGATTTGTTTCAGGTTGGTTGAGTTTACGTATTCAAGTAAGTAGCAAATAACAATGATAGAATGATGAACTGAACCCAATGCATGCAAAGAATGGATATTAAGCATGGAAATGATATGAAACGAAAAATATGATGCTACCACGGTAAGCAAGTAAGTAAAAGGGAGAAAGAAATGGGGGTTGGAAGACATACAAATATTACAAGTTTGCCCCCCGTACAAGAGGGTCTGAATGAATGTCCTAATTAAACTCATTATTACAAACTCAAACGAATTAACTAAATTAATTAATTATTACGAGTCTGAATAGAAACAAAGCAACTAATTAATTACAACATACTAAAATTAAAACGCTAATTTAATATACTTGGACGGGAGGCGAGGAGCTACATGCGCACAACTGAGAACATCCTCTCGAAAATCTCAAATTGAAAGCCTTATCAGCAGCTGAACCAGAAATTGATTAGTGTTTTGTGCTAATTAGAATTTATGTGATTTTATGGCATGTTTAATTGAAATGTGATTTGGTATGAGTGAATTAGATTAATTATTGATAAATTACATTAGTTGGCTTATTTACCCTTTTGTCATTAAGTGACCATTTCCTACAACTTTGACATGGACTCAATTGTTGCATTACAAACACCATCTCACCCTTTTGCATCTAGAGCTAGCCGACTAGAGAGGGAGAGATAGGAGATAGAGTGATTTCATCTTGTTTTGGCTTGGAGATTAAGAGATTTGAAGGTAAATTGCATAGTTGAGCTTCTACACTTGAAATACAAGGTTTAAGGTAGAGAATTCAACCTCTCATTGATGTATTTATGTATTGTCTTGCTTGGTTCATGAGAGTTTAGTGATCTAAGTCAAGTTTTGGTCTAAAAATGTTGAATTGAAGCTTAATCCATGCATGCATGTACTTGCTCTAGCATTTTGAGGCTGTTTTCAAGAGAGATTGTTACATTCATGTTCATATCTTGAGTATAGTTCATGAATTCATCATGTTCTTGAGGAAATGGACTCTTTTGAACAAGTATTTAAAGCTTTAAAGTTGTTTAATTTCTTGCATGTTGCATACACTTCATGTTCTTGAAGTTTTGTTTGAAAATGGGTTTAATTGACTCACCTTTGGGCCTTGATTTTACAAATTGAGCTTTGAATCATGTTATACTATGAATTTACAAGTGTCTTCCAGAAAATTGGCCCAAAAGGACCGAATTTGATGCATTAAAGTTGAGTTTTGAGCTTGAGATTCAAATCTGAAAATTTCAGATTTTGGACTCACGCTCGAGCGAGGAACTCCACGCTCGAGCGTACGCCTTGTGTTCATGCAGTCCACTCGAGCGAGGAAAGTGGCATTCAAGTGTGAAATGCGTGTATCCAGTACTTTGCATGTGTTTACAGTCCGCTCGAGCGAGAGAGTTCACGTTCAAGCAAGGACTTGTGTCTCACGCTCGAGCGTGGATTGAGCGCCCGTCAAGCGTGATTTTTGTGCATCTAGTATTTTTACTGTAGCTTACAGTCCACTCGAGCGATGGAAGTCACGCTCGAGCGGAGCTCCTTTGTCTGCATGTCCGCTCGAGCGTAGAAAACCACGCTCGAGTGAGGCCCCTGTTTTCTGAAAATTTTGAAAAGTGTTTTTAAGTGCATCTTTGCATCCTCATTCCATCCTAGGCATTCCTAGGCCTAGTTTAAGGCATCTTAATGAGGATATTGATGTAGAACCACACTGAGGCAAATTAGGGATTAAGTTATTACTCCCAATTGTGTAGCTTATTGTATGTTCATCCTGTAACTGTGTAGGGTTGGCATCCGAGGACGCATAGTAGCTCATCTGTAGCCCAGAACTCTGTGAGTAACAATGTTGTAAAGATATGTTCAATCATGAATATTTTCTGAATGAACAACTGTACTACTTTCTGAAATGATATTTCTTAATGAATGAATGTTTGTCCTATTTGTGAACTGTATTCGTGGCATCCATAGCAATTTACTGTTACTACTACTGTTGCAGAGATCTCTGTCAGTTCCCATGTTGGAACCACTACTGTTTACTGATATAATGGCCATCAATTGACTGTTTGGTCTGATAAGACCTACTGTACTGTTTGCTATTGGATGTACCACTTATGACTGCTATGATTGAATAACTGATATACTGTTCAAATGACTGTTTTAAATACTGAAAGGACATTCATTCTTAACCTCTTTACGCATATGTTATTCACTGGGCTTTAGCTCACTGCTTATATATATATATATATATGTAGGTGTACAGGCGCCAGACCGTTGCTAGGAGCGTCGGGCTAAGCTCCCGTTTTGTCAAAGCCAACCACTGTGCCTCACCTCGAGGTTCCAAGTCCTTCAAGCTAGGGCTTTTGGGGGTGTTTGAGTTTTCCCCCCTTTTTGTATCTGGTTTTGTAACATTGTATAGACTGAATGATATGTGTATCTGTACTGTATTGTTATGGTAGGGATTTGGTCCCTAACCTGAATACCTGTATATGATGTATGTACATACTGTTTTGTTTCGAATGTGAATATGTATGAGAAGTCTTTTTGGCATACAGACTGTCACAGCTCATTGGACATCTTTTAATTATTGTTTTGGCTTCCACCAGCCCTTGTACTCTGTATTACTATTTTACTGTTAAGCAGGCTTTTGGTAATCTCAGATTACTGGCCGATTACGGTGCTAAACCCATAGGGGCGGGTTTGGGTCGTGACACCACCTAAATATTTTAATTTTGAAAAACTTAGAAAACCTTGACTCGTGCCAAAGGCCACGTGTCTGTCATCACCAAAGTTGTCTCGGCTCGGGAACTTGGATACGAGAGGCGAAAGTCCTGAAATGAGCACCTCCGCTCGCCCGATCAAAGATCGGCCTCTACTAGAATGATATGCTGTTTTAAAAACACATGTTTTCTTGTTCTGATTATTAACTAACTTACTACATGATGCGCTCAGCATACAAGTATAGACTCAATCACGCAGTTTGGAACAAAACAACTCATGTTTGTTTTTGAAAATGGTTTGAAAGTGCTACTCGCAAGTAGGCTAAAGCGCGGATTTGCCACCCTCAAGTGGGCTTAAAATAACATGATTTTGCCACTCCACAAAGTGGGCTTAAAACTCACAATCATCGAGTTGTTCGAATTCAGGCAATCAAGCCTTCACCCACAGGCATTCATGCAGTTTATCAAATAAGCACATAGCCTCATGGCAACACTCACACTCATGCAAGGATGCTAAAGGATAAACACTTACAGTGTACTCCGAGCCAAAACAAAAGCTAGTCAGAAATCAATGCATGATCATAACTATACAAGATGCCTAATGCAACACATGCAAAATGCAACTAAATAGGCTCGACTATCTAATCATGGCATATGAATGAAACACTTGATACATGTATTCAAATAGGAATTGAAATACAATGTAGTTTGAATGATGAGCCGAGCGCAGTGCATGCAAGACAAATGGATAATGCATGCATGTAAGCATAATGTATGCTAATCGAAATATGCCCTAAGCTAACCATCAAAAGCTGATAAGTAAAAGGGAGAAAGAAGTGGGGTTTGGAAGGCATGCACACACACACGCACCCTTATTACAACATTTGCCCTCTCGACGGAGGGTCCAAATGAATTTGCGCTAAGCTAAACAACTAATCTAATTAAGCTAATTAGACTAATTATTACAACACTTTAACTAATTAACAAATTAATTAAATAAATTACAAAACCAAGCTAACTAACAAGTAAAGCTTTAAACTAAGTTGCCTCAGCAAGTTGAAGAAGTTGAACATGCATGCTCGCATTCGGTTTCTCGCCCCGAAAAGCTCTCCGGTTTGCTAGGCTCTGTTTGTAGGGTGTCTTCAAGAACTTGCTGCTGGATCTCACCAAAACAGAGCTGGGGAGTGCACCAGTGGCCTACCGGTCATGAGAAGCTTCTATCGGCCACTTGCTGGCCAAGGATGGACCACTGCCGACCAAGGATGCAAAAGTGCTGGCCACTGGTGTGCTGTGACACCAAACTGCAACAGAGCACAAAACAGAGGAAATTGAGGGTCTCTCGAGGGTATGTGTGTACCCTGCCTCTCCTTATCACCTCAAAACATCAAGGGAGAGGCACTATTGGATCCAAAACCATGAATCAAGCGTGCAATGCATGATGCCAAAGATCCAATCTTGCACAAATTCAATAAATGCAATACAAACAAGACTCTAAGACCACAACCTTATGATTAGAGGATCAAAGGCAATGGAGACAAAGGGAATTGGCCCATTTTCTTCACTTTGAGTATGAAATGGACCAATTCACCTTGTGTTCAATATGACGTCCGATTGAACACCATGCAAGGCAAACAACATGCTATGCTTGGCATGAAACAGAAGACTCTAATCATGTAAACAACACATGCATGACATGTTAAGGGACCAAAACACTAAGGCTAGTGAAGAACATCATGCAAGAGGCATGAAATACATAGCCCAAACAACCACACTAGCTCTGGACAGAGCTCAAACATGCCAAATCAGAGGCTACAACATGCTGAAATTGAAGCTCAAAGGACTAGACAAACATGCATACATGTTAGGCCACAAACAAGGCATAATACACAACCCTCAAAAGCTATAAAGAAGTGAAGTATATGAGAGTGTGACTACACTATATGCACTAAAATTACATGTCAAATGGTGCCATATCATGCAAACATCACATGCACAACATGTTAAAGGCCCCAAAACTCAAAGCTAGTTAAGGCCATTTGCACTACAACCATACCAAGCAATACTCAAATGACTTTAACCACTCAAAACAGACCTAAGGCAGGTCGAAACAGTAGCAAAACATGCTAGACCTGCAGCATAGATGGCTAGAAAAATATGCTTAAGTATTGGCTCATAAACAAGACATGATGCTTAACTTCTCTAAAGTATTGAAAGAGCAATACATATGAGAGTATGACAGTGAAATATGCTCTGAAATCACATATCAAATGATGCCATATCATACAAACAACCCAAGCAAAGCATGCTAGAGGACTCAAAACACAAAGCTATCAAAGCCTATCATGTTATAGCAATACAAAGCAAACCTCAAAGGGCCAAGACCACTCTAGACAGAGGTAAAGCAGACTAAAACATGAGTAAAAACATGCTGCTGTATAGCCAAAATAAGCTAGAATGATGGGCTAGAGTAGCAAGCATGCAAGGCTAACAAGTAGGATTACACAACAAGTGTATGAAGCATGTAAGAGGTGACCAAACCAGCCAAAAACAGAGTTATAGTAGGTCCAAAAAGTCACAAAAAAACATGCTCAAACTATGCCTCAAGAAGGGAGAAACACATGCTCATTTGGTAGGCCAACAGCATATGCTAACAAGACAAGAGGGGAGGGACCACCCCCTCCTATTTGGGACCTCAAAACAAGTTTTTCACCACTGAAATTCCTCTGGAATTCAGTGGTTTTAAGGCCAAAAAAGGATTTTTTCAAAGGCCTCAAGAGAAAGCACAAAGCATAGCAAACAAGCCACAAAAGAGAGGGGGGGACACCCCTAACCCCAGCAAGGCCTTAAACCACTATTTTTAACACTTAAAAACAGTGATTTTTACAGTTGAAACTTAGGCCAAAAATAGCATGCAAAGGTGGCCAAATACTTAAGCAAAACAAAGCTTAAAGAGGGCAACTACTCACCCTTGAAGAATCACAGCAAAATAGGCACTTCTAAGCCAAAAACCAAGCTTTAAGAGCTCAAATAAAACCTCTAAGAGCCTCAGCAACAAGATAGAGGTGTTTGATTAAGAGTCCCTTTGCAAAAGTGTAGAAAAATTCCACTTTCAAGCACTTTCAAGCACTAAAATATATATATATATATATATATATAGAGAGAGAGAGAGAGAGAGAGAGAGAATTTTCAGCTCTAAAATTTCAAAACCTCTAACAAGGGGGAGGGACCTCCCCTTATATAAGCAAAGTAAGGAGCTCAGTGAGCCACAGCTGGCTCAAAATATCTAAAATAATATCTGTTGAAACATGGTGGCCGGCCGGCCATCAGTGGTGGCCGACAGTGCCTCATTGATGGCCGGCAGGCCTCATCAATGGCCGATAGGGCTAAATTGATGGCTAGCAATGCCAAAAAAATGGCCGGCTGTACACCACAAAAAACATGCTGAAAAGACCAATACATGGTCCAAAAATGGAGCAGAAAGGACACAGGGTTTGGAAAGCTCAAACATGTGACATTCTGCCATGAAATTCGAGTACTCGACGAGCAATCAAACTTGTCATTGGATGTACCTACAAGCATGTCCAAGTCTTGAGGATGGTCAAAAATGGGGTGTCTACACCTTATAAGGAAACCCACATTTTATTCTTTATTTGTCAATTCCATGAACCTGAACACGACGTCAACTTCCCATTCACTCACAAATGGTTTGACGAACCGTTTGCACCGTGTGACTTGTTACGCGACCCCAAAAGATGTTTGAGACCCACTCAAATTTGGGCTCAAAGTTGGCCCAAAATAAGCCTATAAAACCATATTTTTCCAACAATCCCCCACATGAATTGAATTTGACGGAGAAAAAATGCAACAACATAATCTAATTACAGAGTGTGTAGAAATTGCGAATATTCTACAAAGGATAGGTAGCGTTTGGCTTTGAACCTTCCCTTGTAAGACACTATCGGATTTACTAGCTAACCAGTGAACATGATGTCTTAAACTGTTCAGCCATTTGTGTAAACCAAGACAATAGAACTCACACAGTATATCACCAGACACAGTTTAGTTCTCACTATTGTGTTCATTTTGGCCCTGAATAACCTAGTCTTTCATGAGTACTCTAGAGAATTGTAACCTTCACAAATCTCATAAAACCGGCGCAGTTTACACTCACATGGGTGATTTTTATGAAGAGTATCCTGCCACACTCCACTAGGTATTCCTGGATATAAGAATCATTAAAAGTTTTACTTAACCTAAAACGCAGCAGACATCACTATTTCATCATAGAAATGGGTAGGGGTTTGACTCCCCAGTCATCCTTATGAGTCATACACAACTCATTTGTCCCCTTAAACCTAGATCTTGAAATCTCTAGTTAACTAGGTTGGGTTGCCATTGTGGTAACTCTTATTTAATAGGCTTAAGTCCTATTCCTCTCAATGAATTCTCTTACTAACCTTTTGGTTAGTGGATTTGCTATGTTGTCTTTAGACTTCACATATTCAATGGAAATAATTCCATTAGAGAGTAGTTGTCACATGGTGTTATATCGACGGCGAATGTGTCGTGACTTACCGTCATACATATGACTCTATGCTCTACCTATTGCTGATTGACTATCGCAATGTATGCATATAGCAGGCATCGATTTTGGCCACATTGGAATATCTTCAAGGAAGTGGCGAAGCCATTTTGCTTCTTTCCCAGCTTTATCTAAAGCTATAAACTTTGATTCCGGAGTAGTCCTAGCAATGCAAGTTTGTTCGGAAGATTTCCAAGATACAGCTGCCCCACCAAGAGTCAACACATACCCATTGGTGGATTTTGAGTCTCTAGTATCCGATATCCAGTTTGTATCACAGTATCCTTCAAGTACTGCTGGATATCTAGTATAATTCAACCCAATGTTACGAGTAAATCTGAGGCATCATAGAACCTTTATAATTGCTTTCTAGTGTTCTATTCCTGGGTTACTTGTATATCTACTTAATTTACTTACTGCATAATTTATATTCGGGTGAGTGCAGTTCATCAAGTATATTAAGCTTCCAATAATTTGGGCATACTCTAATTGAGAAATACTTTCTTGTACATTCTTAGAAAGAAACAAATTAACATCCACAAGTGTTGTAGCAAGATAATCATCATCTTTGCTAAATGTGTCAAGTATTTTCTCAATGTAACGTGATTGTGACAAAGCATAACTTTTTGATGTTTTGGTAATTTTCATACCAAGTATTACATCAGCAATCCCGATGTCTTTCGTGTCAAAATGTTTATTCAACATTTTCTTGGTAATTTTAATCACATAAGTATTACTACCTATGATAACCATAGCATCCACATAAAGACATACTATAACATAACACTTGCTTGTGTTTTTTATATAAACACATTTGTCACATTCATTAAATAGGGATAACCCGTGCCTGAAGGCACGGTCAATAATTTTTTCGGTACCACACATGCTACGGAATTCAATTAATAAATCAATTTAAAATGATATATCACTCCAGTTTAATACTTCACAAATAAAAAGTTGAAATTACTTCTACACAGTAAACTGGCAAAAACATTTAGCGTAATCATCCTATCTAACTAAAAAATAATAATTAATCATCCAGCGTTTCTAATACGGATCAGTGACCTACAACAAAAGCACTCGCTTAAATTTGCTTTAAAAACCCAATAGCTATGAGGAATCAACAAAATGAGAAATCAACAAAATGATTCTTCAAAAGCAACTCTAATTTGACAACAAAATGAACTCAAATGATTCTTCAAAATAATAAAAATGATTAAGAACAATAAAAATGCATGAATAGCTTAATATAATATTTATTGAATCAAATGATTTCACGGTTTCAATTTGAACAATACCAAAAAAATGCAGCAAAACCATATTTAAGAGTGATAATTGCATGTTTCACAATTTTTTGCAATGGGACTAAAGGCTTGGCTTGATTTGGTTTGGCTTGGTTTGGACATTGTCATAGCAACAAATAATCTTCTTTCAATTTGTTTTGTAATTAATCCCCTTCTTTCGGCACAAAATTCATGTACTTCTCTAACAGCTCTGAATATACCAGTGGCAAAAAAAATGCATGAATAGCTTAATATAATATTATTGAATCAAATGATTTCATGGTTTCAATTTGAACAATACCAAAAAAATGCAGCAAAACCATGTTTAAGAGTGATAATTGCATGTTTCACAATTTTTTGCAATGGGACTAAAGGCTTGGTTTGATTTGGTTTGGCTTGGTTTGGACATTGTCATAGCAACAAATAATCTTCTTTCAATTTGTTTTGTAATTAATTCCCTTCTTTCGGGACAAAATTCATGTACTTCTCTAACAGCTCTGAATATACCAGTGGTAAGCATAATTCTGACCCCATCATTGGCTGAAACACATATGAAGAATAGCATTGAGCAAAGATTCTAAACATGAATGTAAGAAAGAAGTTTACACAGGTTTTACATAGTGAAACCTAACAATAAAATGATAACTCTTGTATAGAAGTCTTCCTAGTTTAACCGGGGAGCAAATTTCAACAGCAGCTAAAATATGAATTAGGCAAACCTCTCCAAACACTTTGATCTAGATAATAAATTACTACAGTGAAGCAAACATAGAACACACATTGATAAACTCCCCATTTTTTCAATTATCTAAGCACTGTAAATAGATCAAATAATAAAAAATAAAATTAAAAAGCCCTAAAAAAACACAAACTATTCATTGCAAAATTCACGAAAAAATCAAAATTTTGTGTCATCACTACTACTATATAAGTCCAAAACACAAAATCTTTAATCTTTGAAAGACATGATGAGGCCACAATTTTATATTCCCAACAATGCATGAAGCAACACATGACAAATAAATTGAGGAAAACAAAAAGAAAAAAAAACTGAGATGATATGAAACACATAGCTTGTATTGGCCACAACAAACACTAAAACTAATTTGGAAGGAAAAAATGAATCTGAACAATAATCCCGCAAGTAAAAATCAGTTTTTTACTTTGATATAAAGGACCAATCATCACTTCACAAATAAAATCAAATGTTGCACATAGAAACAAAATGAAGATTCCATCTAAGTTTGAATGAGACATGAGAAATTGCCTTTTTACTCATAAAGACTTGAAAACAATATTTAAGTGATAGCTATCATAAAAAAGAATCTCATGGATGACTAAATTAGTGCATCGAATCTTTAGTTAGTGTATGAATATTACTCAGTACAACTGTATAAATCATTCTCCCATTTTTTCTAATTTATTGTATTTTGTCTTCTACAAAACGAATTGCCGCCCTAAACATTTAGAGTTTTCAAGTGCTTTATGTGGTTCAGGCCATCCCCAAACCCATCCAGAGAATAAAAAAATTACCAAGATAAAATGTGGGAAAGTGAATGACAACATAGCTAAAACCAGTTAATAAAGATATTCAATCTTCTGACTGTACACCTAAACTGAGACTTGAAGCAGCAAAGAGCTATACATAACCATAAAGAAAAGGACAATTAAAATACAACTAAATTATGTACAAAGCACAATCCCAAAGACAGAAACCCTCAACGAAATTCACAAAAAATTTCCATTATCGTCACTTGCAAAGAGATTGTGTGTGTGTGTGTGTGTGTGAGAGAGAGAGAGAGAGAGAGAGAGAGAGAGAGAGAGAGAGATAGTAAACTAAGTAGAGCTCTTTCCGTTCTTCAAATTATGTTGTAAAGAAACTAACTTTTAAGGTAATCCCACTTACATCAAAACCAATAGAGCTCTTCTCCTTGTTTAAGTCTAGGAATTCAAACTAACTTTTTAAGGGGGAGAGAGATGTTTGTGATAGACAGAGGTACTGGTAGGCGAGAACCAGAGGTCTAGCATCAACACACATTTTGTTCAACTTATACTTTTAATTGTTAAATGTTGATTAGGATTGATCTTAACCATTAAAAACAATTGTAAGACATTTTCAAAAACCCTTGTGGTTTATTATATAAATAAGTGAATTTTCATTTTTGTTTTGTGGCCTATCGAAAGATTTAACCCACTTTGAAATCAACCATCAAAAGTATTCCTACGCAATTTTCAAAAACCCTTGTGGTTTGTTATATAAATAAGTGGATTTTCATTTCTGTTTTGTGGCCTGTTGAAATATTTAAGCCACTTTGAAATCAACCATCAAAAGTATTCCTACGCAATAACAACCTTTATTGCATCAACAAAGAAGCCATCCTAAAGGGCTTTGGATCAAGAGCTAGTGGAGAGAGGAAGAGTATGCAGATGTGAGAGAGTGAAAGGGGTTTGTATATGTATGTATATACAACTATTTATAACAATTGCAAAAACTAAAGTCATTAAACAGAAATAAAAAGTTCAATTTCAGGTTCTAACCACATTAAATCTTAACTCTTAAACATGATTTCAGAAGTTCAACTTTTAGCCTCTAAACACTTGTTTTTGTAACAAAATAAAATCTGTTTTTATTTATTTATTTTTATTTCGAGTTTGATTTTTGTAATCAAACAAATTCTCTCCTTTTCTTTATTTCTTTAAATTCTATTTGTTGTTGTGTACACAATAGAATTAAATCTTTTAAATACAGTGAAGATTGTCCAACATCATCTTTTAAACTAAATCAAATCCATTAATTCAATTGCAAACCATTTCCCGCTACGTATCCTCCATATCTTTCCCTCACTGTTCTATTAATTTATTTGTAGTTTTTTTCTCCCTATACTTCCATTTCCCGTCATCCCACAACCTGATTGCGCAACCACACACCCTCTTTCTTCTTTTTGCTTAAGTTCTCTCTCACCCATGACATACCAATGCCATGAAAATGGATTTTCAAAAGTAGACCAACTAATATACTTCAAACAAAAGTAGCTCTTTGAATTGACGCTTAAGATGTTTAAATTTGGATTGAAGTTTTTCATAGTCATGCTCAATCTAATTTTAAGATGTTTATATTATCCAAAATAATGCACGCAAGATAAAAGCTCAATGTAGTTTTGTTATCATGAAAGAGTAAAATATGAACAATTTATCAAATAAAACAGTACTCAAGATGTAAAAAATGTATTTATGTGATAAAACATAACAATTGCTCCAATTATAGACTGAGTATAAAACAGAGAAGCTGCATTTTGAAAGAAAAAAATAACATGAAGATGAGGTTTCTTCGTGCCTTATGCTAGTGACCATAGAAATTGAATGTCAACCGCAAACTAAATTGATCTAGACGTAAATCGTATTGCACAACCACCACCCTCACTGTATTCCCCTCCGAGAATGTCATTTTAAATTTAGATAGGAATTTAAAAAGGAAAAAGAAAAGATGAGGGAAATATAAAGTTATTATGATTCAAACACAACCTTACATACATAAGCAAAAATTATTTTTGTTGACGAAATGGTACCAATAAATGTTTTATAGAGGGGCCAATTTGAGAGAGAGAATAGACAAATGCATGCTCTTTACAACTATCAATTAGTAAGCAAATTGATACGTATGTAGTTCCCCTAATAAACCAGTTAATTGAGAGAGAGAATAGACAAATGCATGCTCTTTAATTATAATTCATAACTACACAACTGAGTGTGTAATAGGCATGTGAAACTGGGCAAAACTTTGTCTAGCCAAAATATTATTTCTGCCACTATACCCATTGGCAATATAAACTTAGGTTTTTGCTTAATGTTACCCCCAAGCCAAAATATTATTTCTGCCATTATACCCATTGGCAATATAAACTTAGGTTTTTTCTTAATGTTGCCCCCAAGCCAAAATATTGGTTTTGCCACTAAACCCATTGGCAATCTAATTTAATTATGAGGCTAGGCTTAATTGTTCTAATGCTATGCCCTGAAACCATAATGTTGAAACAATAATAGAAATATAAAATTAGAAAATATTGTTCTAATGCTATGTCCTGTGAAGACTAATATATTGAAAGCATAATATAAATATAAAATTAGAATAAACAGCACCAAGAACAAAGAGACTATCATTATGTTTAGGGACCAAGTTTAAAACATTAACCAGCTTTTAGGAAGAATTGTCTCAGTTTACGGGTGATGCTACATTCCCTCCTAGCAAAGGAACAATAAGGAGGATGTGCTCCTAGTAGTGCTTGATCTACCCACTTGGCATCTATAGGTTACTAAGTGGAGTAAATGATCTTTGATAAAATCATAGAATCCAAAAATCAACTCAATAGAAAGGATAACAAACTGAGTGAATATTAAATTAAATTGAGTGAATATTATATTGTGTTGTGTCCTACACATGGCATGTTATGTTGTATGGTAGGATAACAAACTGAGTGAATATTTATGTACAAATTAAACAACATAGAAATTAAAGCTCTATTTCTTTGTATAAAAAAAATGGTCTCGTCAAATGGTTCAAGTTCAACAATTTTCATCAATTTTCACCAAATGGTTTAGCAATTAGAAACTAACCTCTCCGTATCTCCTAATGGTTCATCAATTTTCATCTCTCTCTAACCCATTTTTGTCAAATTGATTGTCTCTCACAATAAAATCTATAAATTATGTCCTACTTCAATTTAAAATATCAAATTTAGTAAATAATAATTTGAATCTGAATACATAAAAATATCCAATTAAACTAATCAATTATCCAGTTAAACTAATTTGAATCTGAATAAATATACATAAAAATATCAAATTTATCAAATGCCCCATCATCACCCTTGTTTTGTTATATAGATTTATTGAATTAGCAAAGACTTCAATGGAGAACTAATCAATTAACTTAGGCAATAAACATAAAATTACTAAACCATGTGGACAAAGGAGAACTACTCATCTTAAATTGATAACAGATTGTGAAACTTTCACGCAAGCAATAACCAATGCATCTATCTTTCATTGAAGACTGGGAACACTTTTCCTTTCTGAATCAAACACAAAAGTATCCGAAAAATATTGAATAAAAAATCAATTTGAACCTATGAAACCCAAGAAGAAAGAATAAGAGAGAGGGGTGGGGGGAGACCAAATAAATTGCCCTTTTTTTCAAAGAGTAGTGAAATTTATTTGGATTTATGCATGTAGCATTTGCCATTATCATTATTTTTTGCACTCACTACCTAATTATAAAGCACACAATAATTACACATCATCCAAAACATAATAAGAAAAGAAAGGAACATTAATTTTTTACAAAAATCCAATAGTACTCGTTTTGGAGGAAGAGAAGCATGACAATCAACACCCTTGATTTGTGTCCTATTATGCAGAAGAAAAAATCAAATTTGCATGTGTTCTGTTTCTGTGTTGTTGTGCCATTTTGTGGCTTTTTTTTCTTTTTAATGATTCTTGAGCATGCGTTTGACACTAAACGCCCCCAACACAGATTTATAATTAAAAATCAGATTTAACACCATCAATAGATACAATAGCTCTGGAAAAAGAAAGGAAAAAAAACTCAAATAGCATCAACAATATACTTCATAACAAAAAAAAATTAAAATCCCTTCATTGAACAATAACCAAAAAACTCAAAATTAGTCATCAAAATAAAATAGAAGAAAATGAATTATACCAGCAACAATGAATCTATAACAGATTGAAAGAAACTTGTTAGGTTTTATTCTTGGCAACCCCGTTTGACAAAACTCTTTTCAGTTGTATTTGTTTTCACACCTTTTATTTCAGTGAGGCTATGAGTTTATTAGATGCGAATCCAACCCGAATCGTGCCTTTGTCAATTTCCATGGATCAAAACCGAGGTTGTAATAGGATCAAGTTTTCCAGATTTTCCAATTTTGGTCGTCCCGCTCGAGCGGGGATTGCAAGCTTAAAGCATCTCTGTTTCGCCTGAAAAAGTACTGGATGGTGTGATTCGACGCTCGGGCATGGAAACTTTCACTCGAGCGTGAAGCCTATATGAATCACACAATTTTGAATCCTCCGCTCGAGCTGGAATTACCACGATCGAGCGGATCGTGCGAACATAGATTCTTGGATTTCTATAAGGAATTGGTTTTCTTCCAAAACTGGGATTACTTTGGATTTCTATAAGTAGTTGGTTTTTCTCCCAAAACTTGGACAAGCCCTCCAGATTTTTTTTTTGGATTCTAAGGTTTATATCCGGGGATATTTTGCTAGTTTTCTTTGATGTTTTCATTGAGTATTCAACTCATGGTTTAAACAGTATACATCAAAGGTTTGTTTATTCATTCTACACAAAAAAGAGAGTTGTTCTTCGGTGGATTCTGAAGAATTTGAGCCTGAAGCTTTGGTGGATTCCAGAGTGGCTCGTTGTCAAGACAATTCCGAGGTGAAGACGGGGTTGGAAGAGGCACATAGAGGTTGGTTCAATTCGGGCGTGGATTCGCTAGGTAATTGAGAGTATACCTGTGTAATTCAATTAGTCATCAAAATAAAATAGAAAAAAATGAATTATACCAGCAACAATGAATCTATGACAGATTGAAAGAAACTGACCATATTTATAGTGATGCATCTAAAAGTAACAAATAATAGACACACAATACAACAAAAAATAAAAGCTAATCGAGAAAGTAGATATAGAGACATACCTTGACACATATAGCGGAGATATAAAGGCATGGAGAGAGAAGACAATTGAGATGGTTTCTTTCCTTACAATGGTTACTCTTTTTATTAGGCAATAATTAAAATAAACACAACAGAAAACACAATAACCAAGCAAGTTATCAACAATACAAAAAATAATTATTATAAACTCAAGGATACATCAACAGCTCTACAACAATCTCCAAAATCCCAAACTGCAAGTTAGTTTCACAATAGATCTAAAATAATATATATATATATATATACAATGCTGATAATAAATGTAAAAATAAATAAATAAATAAATAAATAAATTAGAAACACACAGGGCAAAAAAAATATGTGGAACCACAGCTCATAACCAAAACACAAAATTTCAATTAAATGGAACTCAAAAAATTAGATCGTTACCTCCATAGCGTAGTGGGTTCTACAGTAGGTTGAGTCCAAAAGAGGAATAGTTGACCCTCATATCTAACTAATGGGAGAAAGGGAGTGTTTTGCTGGAAGAAAATCTGACTTGTTGAAATCTGAAATTTAAGAAAATCTGAAATTGACTGTTGTAATAGGTTGAAATCTGAAAATCTGAAATTGAAGAAAATCTGAAAATCTGACCTATTGAAATCAGTCTCATCTGTTGTAATAGGTTGACTTGGTCGAAGACGACTCGCAAAGCCCACCATTTGATTGATGACACTCGCTCGACTTTGAACGATTTAATGGACTGGTCGGGGTTGAAATGCGCAAAACCAAGAATGAATAGGGGGTTGGGGTTGGGTATCTCGCATAGGATGGACTCCAATGGGGGGAGAGCGGGAAAGGAGACAGAGAACCAGAGTGTGTTTGACTATGAGAGAGAGAGAGAGAGAGAGAGAGAGAGCGGCATCAAACCTAAATTGTTTGAAATTTGAAATCTGAAAAGGCAGAGCCTGAGAAAATAAATAAATAAATAAAAGGAAAGTGTGATCTCAGCCCGTGAAATTTATGTGAAGAAGTGTTATCTCAGCCTTTAATTTGTATGCCATCTAGGACAAATGTCCCATCAACACCCTTGTTTTGTTATATAGATTGGCACAGGTTCTTTTAGACATGGCTTCTCAATATATATATACATACTGGAATCATACATAAATAAGGGGTTTAGGGTTAGAATCATATATATACAAAGGGTTTAGGGTTTGCAATCATATATATAGATATATATACATCTATATATATATACATATTGGAATCATAGGTGTAGATATATATACATCCATAATCATATATAAAATAAAAATAAAAGATTAATTTAACTCCTATCTATATTGGTTAAATTTGAAACATTAGCTAAAAAGTCAAAAATTAATACAAAAAACCAACCCATTCTTTTCTCATCCCACAAAAAATGTATGTTTCTTTTCTTCTTCCAATTTCCATTTTTTTTAAAAAAAATAAAAATACCCTCTGTTTCATTATGTAAAATTAGAATTCTTTACTCAGAAAGACCCACTTTAGTCTTTGTTCCATAGAAAATCTTTTTATAAATCAAAAGCTTTTCAAAACCATGGAAAATCAACACCTATTTCCCATTAAAGAATCAAACCCATTTCATAAATCAAAACCATGTGAGAAATCAAACATTTAAAATTAATTTTATAAATGCAGAATTCAATGTATATAAATATCAAATTGCGATCAAACATATCAGATTGGGATCAAAATGCATATAAATAAAGTAAAACTCAATGGATACAAATGAAAGTACAATCAAAGTAAAGCAGAAATCACAGTACACAACAAAGGTCCAATAATTCAAACCTTGGTGCCAAAAGGTCCAACTGGATAATTCATCTCCAGAACATTCCTTCCCTAAATGAAAGAATTGGATTAAATTCAGATTCAATTCTCTCTCAAACTATCAAATGCATATGGTATTACACATACGTATCAGACACATGAATTGAACTGAATAAACAATAGGATACCTCGAGTTCGGCCTCAAGTTCTTCACGTTCATGACCTGTAGCAATTGGCATAACTTCTGCAACTCTCTTCTTCCCTTTCAGAATAATACCTGTCATCCATCAACAACTAAATGATATTTCGAATCCTTACTTTTCTTTTTTCATCAAATTCAATTGAAATCTTGGTTAAAAACTTAATTTGATAGGAGTACTCCAATCCTTAATATTTTTCTCTCTTTTTTTCAACAAATCTTTTTGAAAAATTCCAAACTTATCCTAAAATCAGCTTTAACCATTTTTAATAAAAGAAAACCATCTTCAATCCTTACTCTTTTACAAATTAAAACCATTTCAAAACCCATTTCAAAACCATCTTCAAAACCCATTTTAGATTAAGTAACCATAATCGTATCTATATATAAAAGAGTTGATTCAATATTTGGGATATCTACATTCTCAATATTTGCATTGTCCCTAATCATGTATAACCAAATGTCATGTGGACTTGCAGTTCAATTTTCAAGTTTTGGCCCAAAAACATAAAATTGATACACTAATATGGAACCAATTAAGGCCATAAATAAGTTTCCCACAGCAGAAGTCATTAAATGGGAAGACTTGGAACCTATTATGATTATACCACATGTAAACAAATACATATAATTGTTTTACATATTTGATAATACATTCCGATATGTATTAAAACTTCATAAAATGGATGCTTAAATCTGTTCATTAACATGCTCAAATTTAGTGCGCATTCATACGCATTTATCAAAAGAAACACCACAAAAAAATGTCAATTTTGTTTATTACTAGCAACATATCGATGGCTCCTACATTATTGTTAGGAATCAAACATATCGATGGCTTAAGCTTTCTTAAATTTTATTGAACTAAAAGAGGTTTAAATGGAACTACAAACTAGTAACCTACCAATCATTTTCCATGAATAAAATATCTCATTCAATGAATTAATAAAAAATCACATAGATATGCAGACTCCAAACTAATAACCTACCAATCATTTTTCGCCACCAAATTTTACTAAAATTAAACAATTTATCAAAAATGAATTGTGTTTCCAACAGAAACTACCAATAAAACACATCAATCACTTAGTACTTTACTTCCAAGAATCTATTTATTAAAACTAACATATAACAAAAGATTTGCACATCTACACAATTTTAAAATAATAATTTGACTCCAACCATTAAATAAAAATAACGAATCAGTCTAATATGAGGACATTTTCAGGTATTGGTAATACAATCTAACTCCAAACAACATGAAAAGAAAATATTAATGAATCTTACCATTTTTCTTACAAATTAATAAATCCTAAAATTTTTAGATATGCCACATTACCCCAACCTAGCAAAGGGTGCAAATGAGTAGAAATATATGTAGTAGTAAAGTCAACCAATATATACTTCTACACATAAAGTGGACAAATAGATAGAAAAGCAAACAAAAAATATATATAGAGACAATGTTTAAGTAAGAACACAAATCAAATTCTTACCACAATGTTTCGATATGAAAGGTCTTAAGGAAGTCCACAATGCTTCAGACACAATGTTTCAATCACAAACTGTAAACATCAATAAAGCAATTAAATTGGAAAACCTGTTGTCAATATTATTGAGTAACAAACCTGCTGGAATTAAAGATTATTGAAACAAAAGATATTCACAAATTAGAGTAAAGATTAGTAAAGCAAAAGATGCTGAAATAGGTGAGGTTTAAAGAGAGAGCAAGAAAGAAGTGGCATTGCCTTGATGGTGGTTCGTTAAAGAGAGAGCAAGAGAGAAACAGGAAGAGATGATGCTGCAGAGCCACTGAAATGGATTTCAAATGTGATGAGCTTGCAACTTTGAACAGTACAATTTCGTTATTAAATTGAATTGTAAACTGAATCAAATGTCTTGTCAAAGCTATCTAAGCTAAAATCATCACCATCAAAAATGATATAGACAAATGTCCCTTCAAAATTAAAAAAACGGAGCTTTAAATAATCAAACTACTCCAAAAATGCTAATAAGATGTGGGTGTTTCACAAAAGAAACCAAAACTCAACATTTGAAACCAAAACTCCACTGCCATAATCACATTGTTGAAATAAGAGCTTCAAACACGTCATGATCAATTCAAGAAAGGCAACACCCAACTCACAACAAAAATAAATAGAAGGATATGATTCTAAGGTTTGAAAAAGGTATTTTAGGAGAACAAATAAATAGAGAAAAAGGTATTTTAGGAGAAAAAAAAAAATATGTGATCATCGAATACCCACTTCACTAAATGATGCTGAGACATTCATTCTATTTAAATACCCACTACTCTAACATCCACCAAAATCACTCACAGTAAAGCTACGGAGACTTTCACAATACACTTTGGACAAAAAAGATAAAGAAAACCAATAAAAGAATGCGAAACTTATGGAAAAAAGTGACCAAACTTATGGAAGAAAGTGACCCGATGGTTGAAGCAAAACATAAAAAATAAAAATAAAAAGTTCTAGCAATACTATTTTTTATCAGGAGCTACATTATTGGCCACTGCTCCAAAGTTCCTTCCACTTCTAATTTTTCCACTACATACCAGTCCTATTTTGCTTCATTGCTCATATTCTCTTTTATGCAAATGGAAAGGGGGAATTTTTTTAAATAAAAAATCAAGTGGCTAAAATAAAAATGAAATGAAGATAAAAATACAATAGTGAATATATACAACATGAGAGCAAAATAAGATCAAAAGGAAAAATAAACATGAGAGCAAAATAAGATCAAAATAAAGAAAACATTTACTATATGACCAATGAATAATTCTTCATGAGATGCAAAGCAAGTTCACCTTGATTTATCAATAACTTGATTACCAACAAAAATAGAAAAGAAACCAAAGAAATATTAAACTTACATTCAGAACTATAAGTTTAATGTTGAATTCCCTGTCAAAAGACTCTGTTTTCCAAGCTGAAAACTTACTATATCACAAATAATTTTTAAGAGTTAATTAAAATAAACGTTGAAAAATTCTTTGATACACATGGTGTTTATGATGAACTTGGTTATTAGACTTTTTGTAGTGTTTATGGTTATAACCCATGGTGGTTTTGGTTATGAAATTTTGTGATGTTTAATTATAAATTTAAGTGGCCTTAGGTATGAGGATTTATGATATTTTTTTAAGATTATGAACTACTATGATTAAAACTTTGGATGCATATCGTTAAAAAGCTTTCGAGATGTACATAAATTTAATATGACTTATTGGGTCATTCTATCAAACATTTGAAATACATGACTTATTGGGTCATTCTATCAAACGTGTGTAATGATCATAGTTGATTTGAGTCCAGTAAACTCACACCAAAAAATAAAAAAACAAAACAAAAAAACATGATTGGTTTATTTCCTGAACACGTGTTCAGGAAATGGGTTCTAGTTGTGTGCCTATATAAAGAAAACTTATTGGGTCATTTTATAAGATCAAAAAGATGAACAAAAAATAAGATGAAAAAAAAATGACAACAAATTAAGGGCTTAAAAACTGCCTAACCCAGAACAGAAATAATAAATAAATAAACAGAACTGTCTAGATTAATATGCTAAAAAAGAAATTTAAAAAAAAAGAATGAAAAAATAGGCAACCCAAAACAAATCTTCCCTACCACAACAAAAAACTGTATAGATTAATCCCCAAAAAACTATCTAGATTAATCCCCAAAAATGTCCGATTTGTTGATCATTCTATCAAACACATGTGTAATGATCATAATTGATTTGAGTCCAGTAAACTCGCACCCAAAAAATAAAAAAACAAAGCAAAAAAAACATGATTGGTTTATTTCCTGAACACGTGTTTAGGAAATGGGTTCTAGTTCTATGCCTATATAAAGAAAACTTGTTGGGTCATTCGATGAAACACTTGCAATACATGACTTATCGGGTCATTCTATAAGATGAAAAAGATTAACAAAAAATAAGATGAAAAAAAAAATATGACAACAAATTATGGGTTTAAAAACTGTCTAACCCAGAACAGAAATAAAAAAAACCAGAGCTGTCTAGATTAATATAGTAAAACAGAAATTAAAAAAAATAAATGGCAAAATAGGCAACCCAAAACAAACCTTCTGTAACGCCCTCAAAATAAAACCATGAATCATACAATCTTGACATGCTTAGACATAAGAGAATAAAGCATAATTTCATTCATCAAAGTATTCATTATAAAAAATATTACATGTTGACATCAAAAGTAAATGCCCCACGGGCTTACAACTTTCCAAGTCAACACTTGGTTACAAGAAGGAGAGTACTAACTCTACACAAAATAAGCCCTTGGCTTGATATACATGTAATACAACAAAAACAACAAAAAGAGTCTAACAGCCTCAAGCCTCCCAAGCTACGTCCTTGGAGGTGGCATAACACCTGTACCTGAAAATGATGTCCCATATAAGGCGAGCCAACACCCAGTAGAGATATGCTAAACATAATATGAGCAAAGACTACAACATTAGCATTTGATAAATGTTTAACTCACATAAATCAATTCATAATTCGTTTCAATTACATGACAAATATGTCCATGTTTCATTTCTCTTTCCTTTACTTAACCGATTCTCAATTCATAACCGTGGCTCAGAACCTGGCCAAACTATTTAAGTGAGATTACATCTCTTATCAACAATACTTCCATGCATCACAATAGATACACATATTCGCTGTATCAATATTAAACAAAACACTTCCATACTTCACAATAGATATACATATTCGCTGTATCAATACTTCAATAGATACACATATTTGCTGTATCAATGGAGTACATCCCCTATCTCCTCCCAAACAATATCCCGTTCAGGAGTCCATCCCCTATCTTCTCCTAAACCGTGGAGTACATCCCCTATCTCCTCCTACACAACACAATGTATATAAGCATCTATCATATACATGTTCAATCAATACACAAATTTGATGTATTATTCCATTCATCATAACCAATGACATACAACCGATTAGTTTTAATTCGCCTAATCATCATGCAATGTCTACAACAATCAAGACTATCCTCCACCGATAGCCCAAAGAAATTATTTCTAAACAGACAATAATTATATCAACAGATAGTTTATCAACATTTTCAAAGGTGAGTGATTAAGGAATCCAACTCCACCATTCTACCTCATAATGAGCCAATTTCATTATTTCCACTCAATTTCATATTTCTATAATAAATGTCATTAATTACACTAATGACCCAAATATACCCAAACATGGCATTTTCCCCATTTCCTCAACATTGACCCAAAGGTCCAAATATTACCAACAACATCAATAACCTCCTTTTTAGACCCAAAACACAAATGTTTGAATCAAAAGAATAAAACCCCACTTTTCAATATGACACATCTCAAACCCTAACTTCCCAAAGCAAACCATTTATACAAAAAACTCAACATTTAGGTTAAAGCTCATAAAAATGACTAGTTATCCCTACCTCAAGAGATGAAACCAAGTGGAGAAGATGAAGAAATTTGAAATGCTCCAAACTCCAAGATTTTCGGATTGATAGATAGCCCACACCAAGCTTTACACTTTTTACAAAGGGACAAGGGTGGGGGATCACTCAAACTAGATCAAGCCTTAGAGAGAAGTTGTGTTTTTGGAGAGAGGAGCTCTCCAATGGAGGTTTTGTAAGAAGAGAGAGAGAGAGAGTGTGTGTAAAAAAGCGATTTAAAGTATCATAGTCCAGATCTGATATAAGCATGACCCGCTCGAGAGGACAATAGGACGCTCGAGTGTTAAACACAAAAACTTGACCCGCTCAAACGTCAAGGCACAAAACAAAACACCACCTGCTCGAGCGCAAAAAAGGAATCTGCTCGAGCATAGATTACATCCTCCCAGAACTTTTACAGACATTGATCACCCGCTCGAGCGCAAAGATACCCGATCGAGCGTAATGAAACCCGCTCGAGCATGAAAAACACATCTACAGTAGTTTTGTAGACGCACAAGATACTGAAAGTGTGCAAACTCCGCTCGAGCGACCAAAAACCTGGGCAACAACACTTGAGACCAAAACTCAACCCACCTGTTTGAAACATGCCCAAAACAATCTAAAACCCAAATATATGGAATTAAAGGTTGACAACAAGACATATACAACAACCAACTCTACGGAACCTAAGTCCGGATACAACAATCAAAGGAAAAAGAATCAGGATCGCTATAACCTCCCCCCCTTAAGGAATTTCGTCCCCGGAATTTAGTACAAGTTTTCAAAAACAAGTTTTCCTCAATTCTTTGCAATATTACACTCAATATTCAACAACCTGACCAACTACCGATCATCTCATCTCTTTTCAAGAGGCAAATCACAATATATAACTCAATATGTATTTTCAACATGCTTTCCTTGAAATTCAACAAATTTCAATACATAATCCACAATTCAATTTCACATTCAATGCCAATAATATATTTGCATTTCTAAAAGAAAATTAACATACGCAATGTTAAAATAAACTTCCATTTCAAGGCAAGTTCCAAAATACTTCCACAAATCAAAATATATACAATGTTTTACAGCTTAAGACATATTCCATGCTCTTAAAGTTCATCAATATTACAAAATTCCCAATACATGATTACGCATTAACAAACAAGTTCGGATATTTCTCGTGGACCTCCAACTCACGTTCCCAAGTGGCTTCCTCCACTCCGTGATGTTTCCACAAAACTTTTACCAAGGGAATGGTCTTGCCTCGCAAGACTTGATCCCGTCTATCCAAGACCCGAACCGGTCTCTCCTCATACGAGACATCCTCATCTACCTCTAAGTCGGTCCAATTCAATACATGCGATGGATCCGGCTCGTACTTCCGAAGCATACTGACATGAAACACGTCATGCACCCCGGACAACTACGGCGGAAAAGCTAAACGGTAGGCAACCTCGCCAATCCTCTCAAGGATCTCAAAAGGGCCTATAAACCGAGGGGACAACTTCCCACTCTTCCCAAACCTCATCAAACTCTGCCTGGGTGATATCTTCCTAAACACGTGATTACCCACCTCAAATGCCAAAGGCCTCCTCTTATGGTCGGCATAACATTTTTTACGACTCTGGGCTGTAACAAGCCTCCTACGGATAAGCTCAACTTTCTTCGTCGTTTCCCTCACCAACTCCGGGCCTAACAAAGGTGCATCACTCACCTCGGCCCAACAAACCGGAGACCTACAAGGTCGACCATACAAGGCCTTAAACAGTGCCATACCGATACTCGACTGAAAACTGTTGTTGTAGGCAAACTCCACCAAGGGCAAATGCCTCTCCCACGACCCACTAAAGTCAAGGACACAACCTCGAAGCATATCTTCAAGGATCTGTATAGTACGCTCGGATTGCCCGCCAGTCTGAGGATGATAAGCCGTGCTAAAGGTCAATCTAGTACCCAAGGTACTCTACAAACTCTACCACAACCTAGCAGTAAAACGTGGATCTCAATCTGAGACGATCGACACTGAGACCCCATCCAACCTCACTATGTCCCGAATATACAAGTCGGCAAGATGATCTACCGAATCTCTCACGCGTATAGGGATAAAGTGCTCCGACTTAGTCAACCAGTCTACAACCACTGAAATAGCATCACTACCCCGCTGGGTCCATCGGAGACCCACAACGAAGTCCATAGTGACATGCTCCCACTTCCACTCGGCGATAGGCAAGGGCTGTAACAAACCCGCTGGCCTCTGATGCTCGGCCTTCACTTGCTGACAAGTAAGGCACTTCAATACGAAGACTGCCACATCTTTCTTCATACCCCGCCACCAAAACTGGCGACCCAAATCACGATACATCTTGGTCCCTCCCAGATGCACCGTAAGGCGTGAATGATGAAACTCTCGGAGTACCTCCTCTCGACAAGACTCCGACACAAACAAATGGTCTCGGTCTCTCACACTCAGGTCGTGATACACCGTCAAACCCTTCTTAACCTCCCACTAGAGATCTTCTCCCGGAGGGATTCTATCTCAAGGTCACCTCCCTGTGCCTCTAACACTCGAGTCACAAGTGTAGGCTGCGCAACAACGGAAAACAAGGCTGCAGCCTCAACGGATTCGCCCAGAAGCAAATCAAACTTGCCAAGTGCACCCAACATCTCCCACTCCCGGATGGCTATACAAGCTACATCACTAATGGATTTCCTACTAAGGGCATCGGCCACAACATTGGCCTTTTTCGGGTGATAATGCAACTCAAAATCGTAGTCCTCAATGAACTCCATCCACCTCCTTTGCCTCAAATTCAAGGCTCTCTGTGTAAATAGGTACTTCAAACTCTTATGATTCGAAAACACCTCGAATCTCTCACCATAAAGGTAGTGCCTCCAAATCTTCAAGGCGAAAATTACTACTACTAGTTCTAGGTCATGTGTAGGGTAATTCCTCTCGTGTATTTTCAACTGACGTGAGCCATAGGCAACCACTTTCCCCTCTTTCATCAACACACAACCCAAACCCTCTCGTGAGGCATCACAATAAACCGCATAACTCAATCCTCTCTTCGAAATAATCAAAACCGGAGCGGTGGTCAATCTAATTTTCAACTCTTGGAATGACTGTTCACAAGTCTAACTCCTTACAAATTTGACCCCTTTCCGCGTCAATCTAGTCAACGGCGAAGCTAGTTTGGAGAAATCTTTCACAAACCGGTGGTAATACATAGCTAATACCAGAAAACTGCGGATCTCAAAAACACTCTTAGGTTGTGCCCAATCTTGCACTGCCTCAATCTTGGACGTATCAACAGACACCCCTTCCCCGGAAACCACATGGCCTAAGAACTTGACCTCTCCTAGCCAGAACTCACATCATCAACACACAACCCAAACCCTCTCGTGAGGCATCACAATAAACCGCATAACTCAATCCTCTCTTCGAAATAATCAAAACCGGAGCGGTGGTCAATCTAATTTTCAACTCTTGGAATGACTGTTCACAAGTCTAACTCCTTACAAATTTGACCCCTTTCCGCGTCAATCTAGTCAACGGCGAAGCTAGTTTGGAGAAATCTTTCACAAACCGGTGGTAATACATAGCTAATACCAGAAAACTGCAGATCTCAAAAACACTCTTAGGTTGTGCCCAATCTTGCACTGCCTCAATCTTGGATGTATCAACATACACCCCTTCCTCCAAAACCACATGGCCTAAGAACTTGACCTCTCCTAGCCAGAACTCACACTTCCCAAACTTGGCATACAGCTGTAGACGTCCCCGAACGTCCCAGGAGAGAATCCCGTTTTGTTTATTTTGGGCTCTCTATAGTTCGGACTCAAATGTCACCGTCCTGTATCTAATCTCGCAGAGTGCAATGCAAGACCGATGAATCATCAAAGAGCCCAAATCCGGGAAATCATTTTTGAAAACAGATTTTTTTTTGAAAGAAGTGCCAAACATGGACTGCTTTGCCAGATACAGAGTCGCCACCTAAATATTTTATTTTGGGGAATTTAGGAAACCCTAACTGATTTGCCTAAGGCCACGTGTCTGTCATCACCAAAGTTGCCTCGGCTCGGGAACTTGGGTACGATTGGGGAAGGTCACTTCATAGGCACCCCCGCTCGTCCGATCAAAGATCGGCCTCTACTAACCATGGTATCGAGTTTTGAAAACATTATGTGTTCTTATTCCAGTTATTAGCCTAGATTTACTACGTGATGCACACAGCATACAAGTATAGATTGGATCGCCTGAATTGGAACAAAACACCTCATGTTTGCTTTTGAAACGGTTTGCTACTCGCAAGTAGGCTAAAATGCGAATTTGCCACCCTCAGTTGGGCTTAGAAAACAAGATGATTTGCCACTCTCAAGTGGGCTTAAAACTCACAGTCAATGCTTTATTCCAATTCAGATAATCCAACCTTCACCCACAGGCATTCAGGCAGGTATATCACATAAGCAGTCAGCCTCATAGTAAACATGCTATCATGGCAGTCACTCACACGCATGCAAGGATGCTAAAGCATAAACACTTACCGAGTACTCCGAGCCAAAACAGAAACTAGTTAGTAATCAATGCATGATCCTAGTTCATGTTAAGGTGGCTAATGCAACACATGCAAAATGCAACTAGAAATAGGCATGGCTATCCTAAGAATGGCATATGAGATGCTACAGCTAACACGTGTTCAACTTGGAATTGGAATACAATGCAGTTAGTATGATGCGCCGAGCCCGGTGCATGCAAAACAGATGAATGAATGCAAACATGCAAAGCACATTAGGTACACAACCTAAGCAACAAGGCAAACAAGCATGCCACAACTATGCAAACTACTTAGAGCATGCAATATGTTAGTAATTTGACCAAGGGAATGCATGCCAAATGCAAATGATTCCAAGCATGCAACACATGCAACCAAAGCATGCATACTCTAGCTAATTAAATATTACAAAACCCTAATTAATTAACAAATTAACTAGGAAAGCAAAATAAACTAGTATGCAAATCCATGGATCGCTTCAGCTCTGTTCCGAATGATGAAAGATGCATGCATGCTCGCGTCGCCTCGTCCGAAAATTCCTCGCGATGCCCCGATTTGCCTCTGCTTGCAATTAATCCCGGAATGTTCTGCAAAGCTCTAGAAGGCTGCTGATTTCTAGTTTGTTGCAACAGATAGCAAGAAAGGGGCATGGCAAAGTATTTTCATATATGTATGCACACCTCAATCCTCGTGCCACCAATCACACATCTCGATGCATGATGGCCGATGAGTCGAATTGCATTACTTGATGTGAAATGAATGCACATGAAAACACAACAAGACCTAAACTCCATGATGGGTAATCCGGAGTGTCGACGATAGGGAATTGAGACACGTTTCATCACTTTGAGTACAAAACGTCCCTCGTTTCCAGTGTTTGGGCTAACTCCTATCCCAAACACAATGCAATGAGATGGCATACACAATGCGACTAACATGCAACCTAGCATACACAATGCAATGGACTAAAATGGCATACACAATGCATGATGGACTTACACCAATATGAGTGGACCCCAACCACACTCAAATCAGCAGCCATACAATGAAAATGAGACAACCGAAATACATGCAGATGTGCACGAATGCCAAGGACCGATCCTAAGGCATCAAATGCCACTCTACCAAAGCATGGCAAGGGATGAAGTATGGCATACAAACACACATGACACAGCTCTAAAATGGCATAAAAGATGATCCCGAAACATGCGAATATGCCACACAATGCATGCTAGATGGCCCGAGTACCGAAACTAGTGAAGCGGGTTACACTAGAGGTACACAAAGCAATGTACCAATGTCAAAATTGACCCCAAACAGACCCTAGGCAGGTTTGAAACAGTGGGGAAATGGCCTACAATGATGGCTCGCAATGCAAAGAAATGGAGCTCATTCAATGGTCCATAAATGAGGCATACAAGCCTGACTCTCAAATGCATTTAAAGAGTACTAAACATGGGAATATGACATTCACATAAGCTCTAAAATATGATGTATAATGGCCCCAAAACAAGAAAACATCTCAGTATATGCATGTAGTGGACCTCAAAACTCAAAGCTAAGCATGGACATTGAACTACAAGCATGCAAAACAAGCATCATTCGACCATGAGACCCAAAAATAGAGCCAATGCAGTCCAAAATATGCACAAAATCAATTTAAGGCATGGCCAAAAAGTGCTAAAATCAAGGGTCAACAAAGCATGCAAAGAAAGCTAGTGAACCCTGAGTTGTACTACAACTATATGAAGCATATGAGAGCTCACCAAACCAGCCAAAAACAAAAGTATGCCATGCCAAAATATGCCCAAAAACCCACTGAAACTCAGTCAATGCATGCAAGAATGATAGGCTCCTTTGGAAGGCCATGCAAGGGGTTATTCTACACATGTATGATGGACACACAAAATGGCAAAACCACCTTTGGAAAGAGGTTACGAGGGTCCTAAAACCCACCAAAAAGGTCCGGAAATTAGTCTAGGAAGCATGCAAGTGAAAGCCCTTTAAAAGGCCTTGAATAGGACACATGCATAATAGACACTTTATATGGAAAAATGAGCTCTGGACAGAGCCTATGCAGACCTTAAAAATCACCAAATAGGGCCTGAAATATGGCTTTGAAACGTGCAAGTAGGAGCCCCTTTAGAAGGCCAACAAAGCTAGTAAACAAATCAAGGGGTGAGAGGGTCACCCCTCTCTGATTTTAGGGCTAAAAAACACATGTTAGCCAATCGTGGCTAAAAGGCCAAACCAAGGCCAACACAAATGCTCAAATGCATAGCCCTAAACATGAGGAAATGAAGCATGCAAAGGGGAAGATGACCCCAAACAGAAAAAATGTCTTAAACAAACATGTTTATAAGCTCAAAAAAAAAAAACGTTTTTCAGTTTATGACAAAACCTAGAAATACTTGCAAATAAGGCTAAAGAATGAAGCAAAATAAAGCTACAAAGAGGGAAATCGTGACTTACCCTTGTAGCATAGCAATGCAGCAAGCTCTGGACCAAGAAAGTGAGCCGTCAACCTCTAAAAAACAACTCCAAGGTACTTAGGATCGTAGTGGAGGTGTTGTGCTTAGAGGTGTAGTGCAAATGGCCAAGAACCATGGAGCTATGGAGCTTGGATGTAGAGATATAGAGGGAGAGTATATGTAAGCCTCAGCCAAAAATGTTTAACCCTTGCAAATGGAGAGGAGAGCCTCTCTTATAGAAGAAGAGGTCCAAGGTTTCTTGGAGAAGCCTCAAGCAAAGGGACCAAGCTTCTAAAAGAAGCTAAACCAAAAGGGTCAAGCTTCTTGAGGAAGCTAGACCAAAGGGCTCAAGCTTCCTCAAGAAGCTTGACAAAAGGTCAAGCTTCTCTTAGAAGCTAAGCAAAAAGGGCCAAAGCTTCCTTAAGAAGACAAACAAAAGGGTTAAATCTCGGAGGATGGGGCAAATGCCTCCCAGCTGGCACAGCTGTATGCAACTCAGGAAGGCCAAAAAGGAGATGGCTGGCCGACCAGGGGTCAAAAGCGTCAACAAGAAAAGGTGGTCGGCCATGCCAAAAAGGTGGCCTCCCGGGTGAATGCAACATAGTGGTGGTATGGGAGACTAGAAAATGTGGCTCAAAAGTGAGGGAGACCAAGGGGTCAAAAGGGTCAAGCACCAAAGGTGGTCGGCCATACCAAATAGGTGGCCTCCCAGATGAATGCAACACAATGGTGGTATGAGAGACCAGAAATTGTGGCCCAAAAGTGAAGGAGACCACCTCTCTAACAAGAAAACTGGGCGGCGAAAAGAAAAGTGGTCTCCAAGAAAAAAAGGTGGTCTCCCACCATATTACCACCTTTCTAATAATGAAGCTAGGGTCCATGCCAAAAATGAACCCTAACCGATGCAAAACGAGGGTTCAGGGGCCAAAACGCGCAGCCGGGGGCCCCGAAAACTGACTGTTAAGCGCCGGAAGTGACGTGCGACCCCGAAGGTGGTCTCCCGGGGCATAGTGTCCCTCTAGGGAGAGGAAACAAGGAGTGTGCCAAAAATCGGAACAAACGGACGTAGTTAAGCGGTCCCGGATCGAGGCGCAAGGTCGACGGCTTCGAAAACCAGAAACTGGTCTTTAAACGGGAAAAGTGGTTTACGACCACGAAACGTAACCTACGCCCGCTGAGAGATGGTCTACGAGACCTCTCCCTCCCTTCGGGAAGAGAAAAATGGAGAAAACAGGACCTGGTTTGCAAACCGAGGCAAAACACAAAAGAGCCCCGAAGTCCGGAGGTAAGGCTCTCAACCGAGACTCCGCAACCTCAAAACGAGCACAATATGCGTCATCACTGAGCGCTCAATCGGTGACCTCTGAGTCTTAAGGTCGGTCAAAAATGGGGTGTCTACAGTTGCCCCTCTTTGACAAAACTCGAAAGTCATACGTGACGGGAGTGAATGTCAAAGCCCAGAGATCATCTATTTTTGACAAGGCCGAAGACTTAGACAAACAGGCAAGATAAAAAAAGATGTGCCCGCAGGCAGGGGGCGAAATGCAAAACGATATGCACCAAGTCGAACGTAACTCATGATCATACAAAGCAGCAAGCTGTAATGAAGCACATATTCACAATAGATGCAACAGTTTTAAGCAAGAATGCAAAGCAAAACTCCATTTCATGCAGTTTCAAAAAAAGCGGAGAATTTATTCAATTCTCGACACGTTTCACACGGAGAAGATACAATACCTATGCGGTTCGTCTGGTCGCACCAGTCTCAAATGAACTGTACATACAATATCGTACCTGCAAAATAAAGAAACTTAACAAGCACAACATAGTTAGCAACATATGTTCAACGCTATATCGAACGTAGACGAAATGTGCGCGACAACGCAAGTTAAGCATGGAGGTATGAAAATATCGGTGAAACATGCACAATAATGTAAGTGATGTGCATAACAATACACGTGACGTGCATAACAATGCATGATAAGTACAACTTCGAATGCACATTTGACACAAAACAATGAGCAAAGAAATGCAAGTTTCGACGAGGGCGACTCAATCGTGGCCTCCAGTTTACCTCCCAGAAGGGTCACAACGTACTCAAAAAGGATACATCTTGCTCTTGACGAGTAACAATGAAACATGCATCGAAAGTTGGAGTTGAAGTTCCCGCGGAGGGATTTCGCGACGAAAAGTGCACTTTTCTTGTACTTTCTCGAGGGCCGGGGACTCCGTTCACTACCAAATTTTGCAGGGAGCTCAAAGAGACATTGGAGACCACCATGGGAACACCACCGACCAGGTTTGGAGGCCACTGACCAGGTTTGGTGCAGGGGGTGGTCGGCCTAGTAGAAAAGGTGGTCAGCCAACCACCTAGCCAGAAACAAGGGCAGTTTCGTCCTTTCACCCTTGTTTCTTTAAATACACATTGCCAAACACTTTTTGGCTCACACCTTCAGATCCGAAATCATCTCCCCTTGCTTCCTAGATCATTTTCTCTCTCAGATCTGCGCTCTATACACGTTTTACAACGTCCTACGCAAAGTTATTTCGCGAAAACTTTCAGTTCTCTTCATTTTGAATTGATTAAATTTTGATTTTAGTGCTTCTTTCTCCATTTTCACCACTTGGGGTAAGTTTGTCTCAATATTTGGAACATTTTCTCGGGAGTTGACTTTTGTTGAGTTTTTTTAATTTTGGCTCATTTTGCTCATTTTTGCTCCTTTTTGCAGATCTCTCGAAATGGCAAGTCATTTTCCTCAGGGCGGAGGTCCTCTAGGTCCGAGGGTGAACCAGACATTATGTCTTTGCCTCCGAGGGTTCAGCCATTCGATCCCGAGAGGTATCACCCTCGAGAGCACATCCTTCCTCGGGCCGTTTCTACCATTTTACCGATTTTGATGATTGAGCATCTGTGGATCTGCTATTGCGGGAGCCGGAGTCCCACCTCTCTCATTAGGCACGAGAGGTATGTACTTCGCTTTTACATTTTCCGCAATGTATTATGCATTTTTCGTGCATTTTATGCTTTCGCTATGCTTATCTGCTCATTCTAGCACACAGCTTGTTCTGAACACTTAGTCCATAACACAATATTCCGTTTGCATCTTGAACACATAGCTCAATCACTTGAATTTCTGAACACACAACCCACATATTGATTGTGAACACATAGCACACACTTGTTGAGAGTTGAACACGCAGCCCAAACTATTGAATTTCTGAACATGCAGCCCATTGTTGATTGTGAACAAGCAGCACACACTTGTTAAGAGTCGAGCGCGCAGCCCAAACTGTTGAATTTCGGAACACGCAGCCCATTGTTGATTGTGAACACGCAGCACAAACTTGTTGAGAGTTGAACACACAGCCTAAACCGTTGAATTTCTGAACACGCAGCTGTAGCACGTCCGCGAGGGACCCGCTACAGTTCAGACTCAATTTGTGTCACGGTTCTTAATCTGAACCAAAGAGTCCAAATCCGGCAAATCGTTTTGAGAAAAACAGATTTTTAGAAAGAAGTGTCAAACATGGACTGCTTTGCCAGATATAGAGTCGCCACCTAAATATTTTATTTTGGGGGAATTTAGGAAACCCTGACTCGGTGCCAAAGGCCACGTGTCTGTCATCATCAAAGTTGCCTCGGCTCAGGAACTTGGGTACGATTGGGAAAGGTCAGCTATGAGCACCCCCTCTCGCCCGATCAAAGATCGGCCTCTACTAACCGTGATATCTTGTTTTGAAAGCATTATGTGTTCTTATTCCAGTTATTAGCCTAGAATTACTATGTTATGCGCACAGCAAACAAGTATAGACCAAATCGCCTAAATTGGAACAAAACATTTCATGTTTGTTTTGAAAATGGTTTGCTATTCGCAAGTAGGCTAAAATGCAGGTTTTGCCACCCTCAAGTGGGCTTTTTAGAAAAGATGGTTTTGCCACTATCTAGTGGGCTTAAAATTCACAGTTTTAATACATTATTCCAATTTTAGGTAATTCAACCTCCACCCATGGGCATTCAAGCAGTTATATCACATAAGCAGCTAGGCTCATGGTAATCATGCTGTTACGGCAACACTCACACGCATGCGGTATGCTAAAGCATAAATGCTTACCTAGTACTCCGAGCCAAAACAGGAACTAGTTAGTAATCATATGCATGATCCTAGTTCATGTTAAGATGGCTAATGGCAACACATGCAAAAAT
>NW_021025457.1:2327-35847 GCF_004153795.1 Camellia sinensis | reverse complement strand
CTAGCTGTTCGGGCGTGGTGTCTATTGAGAGCTTGGCCTTGTCCATGGCCGATAAGACAGCTTGTCGATGCACTCGCGATGCCATAAGCAGTCCCCAGATGGAGATGTCTGCTTGTATCTTTTTCAACTACTTCAGTACAGCCTCTTCTTCGAGTTGCTTCTCTTTCTGTCTCTCAGCCTCCTTATCCTTCCCAGACGCCTCTAGCTGATCTAGGTGCGGGGGCTTGAAGTACCGCCCGCTTCTAGTCATATGGTCGACTTCACCAATGTACCAGGTATCGTCTGGCTGGTTACTCCCCCAATCTTCATCTGTGTGGGCAAGTCATAAATCATCGTCCTCCCACCACATTCCATCAGCAGCCAACAGACACCTGTTCGGCTCCGGTATAATTGTACTTACAGTATTTTTCATCCACATGCTCGCAGCATTATCTGTATCCGTGCAGACAGCACTTTCAGTCCCCACGGGGGCTTTAGCTTTGCTGATTCTCTTAGAATCTCCAAATCTTTCTTGTTCCAACTGCGTCAGTATAGCTGGCTGTTCAATAATTCCTGTATTCAAAATGCCCAGATCCTGAGCGAAATTCTTAGCACTGGCGCTCTCCGGCGATGCATTTTGGTCTCTGGCCCTTCCGGCCACAATTAATGCCCTTGCCCTTGCCAGGCCCTGTTCCAACTGAGATTCTTCGATGACGTCTAGTAGGTTATCAAGCCACCCGGTGACCTCTGCTGATTCCTTAAAATTAGACCAGTTGACTGCCACGTCCCCTGGATCTTGTTCACTAAAAAACTGGAGGTTAGCGAAGTCCCTTTCCATAGCCACTAAGTCATTTATCCTCTGACCAAATTCATCCCCTTGTATCACGCAAAGCTCTGCCCCTGCCAGTAATTCCACATTTGGCCCAACCTGGCCCACTGATAGAATGTAGTCACTCGGACTGTATACATCCTCAGCAAAACTTCCAGATTCCTCGGATTCTGACTCAACAATCCCATTCTGCCCTGAAATCTCCCATGTTCTGTCTTCGACAGTCACCATCATTTGTTCGGGTTGGGTTCTGGAGATGTCCAACTTGCACAAGTCAGTGCAGTTAGGAAGGAGCACCTCCGGCTTGGGTAGGTGGGGCGGGGTGATATATATGCTAGGGTCGTAAGATACGACCCCAGTCTGGATAAAGTTGATATGTTTGGGGAGTGGAGCTTGGTTGTGCGGTGGGAGAGGGTTTGTTGTGATATTGGGTTTTTCGGGAGGCACAATCACCTGCTTGTCAATGAGATCTTGAATCTCATGACGCAATCTAAAACATTGGCCAGTGTCGTGGCCATGTTGTTGGTGATATGCGTAGTATTTTGCTGGGTTATGAGAGGGAGGGAGTGGATTTGGCAATGGCCTCGACTCCAGGGCCTTTAAGTGCCCTTTCCTGATTAATACCCCCAGAGCCTTGGACAGGGGCATATATAATAGGGTGAAGGTTCTCTGGCCTCGAGGTTGGTATTTGGTGGTTTTTGTGTTGCTTCCGGACGCGCCAGAGAAAGGTGTAGCTGCCATGGGTCTTGGAGGGGGAATGGTGGTGACCATGCTTACTTCTAAAGCTCTAACATTTGCGGCATTGCTAGTGCCTGTATTGTTGTTGCGGTTGAAGGTTCTTCTGGGTTACTCTCTGTCATTATCAATCAAGCCCTGTTTCAAGGCATCCTCAATCTGTACTCTCATCTCATGCAAATCTAAAAAGGTAGGGAAATGGAGCACGATCATTTTCTGCATCAGCTTAGGTTGGAGATTGCGCACAATCATCCGGATTTGATCTTTATCAGTAGGCCTTAGGGTCATCATTGAGGCCTTTGCCCTCCATCTGGCTACGAACTCTGAAAAGCTCTCCTTAGGCTCCTGCCTTGTTGTCTCAAGATCACAGGTTGTAATCTCGATATACGTGTTATAGGAATACTGTGCAATGAAAGCCTCGGCCATCTCATCCTAGTTCCGCTTAACATTGTCTTCTAATTTTGCGTACCAGATAGCAGCCACACCCGACAGGGTCCGGCCGAATAATGAAAGCTTCTGCGGTCTAGTGAGGCCCATCGGCCGTAGTATATCTGAGAACAACCGGAGATGCACCATGGGATCCCCAGATCCGTCAAAGCGGTCGATTTGTGGCATTTTGAACCTATCTGGCAGCGTCACAACCACGTCAGTGTACCCGTTCTCAATGTCTGGGATGGACTTTACCCTTTGGGATTTCTTGAACAACTTCTCAAGCTTGCTCAATTTCAATGCTGTAGGGTCGACCTCGAATTCGAAGGGAGAGTCCGGTAGGTTGGTAGGTGTTTTGGACAGCTGGGGTAAGATTGGGGGCGGAGTCGGCCCTATCGGAATGTTCGTACCCTCCTGGACATTTGGTGTTTCCCCGGGTGTCTAAACCCCTGGTGGTGGAGGAGCTTGATGCGAAGCAGATGCTCCGTTTTGCTGTTGCAACCTGGTGATTAGCTTGGCCTGCTGGGCCATGATTGCAGCCTGCTGCTTGGCAAATTCCGCTTGGCGGACGGCATCCTGCTGCATAAGTTTCATACTTTCTTGGAGTTGACGCATCATTGCCTCCATCCCTGACGTGTTCTGTTGATCCATTTGACCGACTGGTATATCTATCTCTATGGCAACATTTGAGACCTCAGCCTGACTGTCCACTGATGGGGTAGACCACTACTCTGGCAACCTTTGCTCAGATACACTGCGTTTTCTCTGCCTCCATCTGATAACCTGGGGTAGAGAGTGGAACACTGGTTGTCCGTCGACTAGATCCTCAGATCGATTGAGTCGACGACCTCTTGTCCAGAGTGCTTGGGGAATATCTGCTTGGTCTGAAGCAATTGTGCTAAACTACCCCCTAGTAAAAAGATAAATAAAGCAATAATAAGGAAATAAACAACCAGACAAATGGACAGCATAATGGCTTTAAATAAATACGCAACACACAGTTGGGCATCACAACACACAGTCGATAAGCTAAAAATACTGTTCTCAAACACTGATTGTTATTCTCAAATCACTGCCCCCAAAACTGAATCTGAAACCCGCAGATAACTTATTCCCAAAATACTGAACTGGTGCCCGCAGGCCTGATGCCCAAACTTGCAAACTGATACATGTATTCCTGTAGAGACGCACTCTAAAAGCACATAACAAGCAAATGAGAGCCAAAACACCCCTATGTTGGGGTAGGGTTTCCCTGTCCTATTTTGTCAGGAGCAAAGGTTTCACTACGCACGCAGCGGTTTCAAACAACCTATGATCGGGTAAGTAACCTGTCCTAGCTTAGAATGGTCACTATGGATTCCGAATATGCACTAGGTCGAATGGTCAAAAAGGGTGCCCCGGTAAAACTGGGGTTTGTGTTCCCGTTGTGGCAGAGCCCACAACCGGTCACCCTTATGGCACGCTTCTCGAAGCGAGCCTCCGGCAAACTATTCAGGAATAGCATACGGAAAACATGGTGTCCTAGGTGCCCCAATACAAATGCAATCCAAAGAGACACATAAGTGTAATCAAAACAAGATATCATGAGTTCGAGTCAAGTTCTGTAAATCCCTAGCAGAGTCGCCAGAAACTGTAGACGTCCCCGAACGTCCCGAGAAGGAATCTCGTTTTGTTCATTATGGGCTCACTACAATTCGGACTCAAATGTCACCGTCCTGTATCTAATATCGCAGAGTGCAATGCAAGACCGATGAATCATCAAAGAGTCCAAATCCGGCAAATCGTTTTTGAAAACAAATTTTTTTTTAAAGAAGTGCCAAACATGGACTGCTTTGCCAGATACAGAGTCACCACCTAAATATTTTATTTTGAGGAATTTAGGAAACCCTGACTCGTTTGCTTAAGGCCACGTGTCCGTGATCACCAAAGTTGCCTCGGCTCGGGAACTTGGGTACGATTGGGGAAGGTCACTTCATAAGCACCCCCGCTCGCCCGATCAAAGATCGGCCTCTACTAACCATGATATCGAGTTTTGAAAACATTATGTGCTCTTATTCTAGTTATTAGCCTAGATTTACTACGTGATGCACATAGCATACAAGTATAGATTGGATTGCTTGAATTAGAACAAAACACCTCATGTTTGCTTTTGAAACGGTTTGCTACTCGCAAGTAGGCTAAAATGCGAATTTGCCACCCTCAGGTGGGCTTAGAAAACAAGATGATTTGCCACTCTCAAGTGGGCTTAAAACTCACAGTCAATGCATTATTCCAATTCAGATAATCCAACCTTCACCCACAGGCATTCAGGCAGGTATATCACATAAGCAGTTAGCCTCATGGTAAACATGCTATCATGGCAATCACTCACACGCATGCAAGGATGCTAAAGCATAAACACTTACCGAGTACTCCGAACCAAAATAGAAACTAGTTAGTAATCAATGCATGATCCTAGTTTATGTTAAGATGGCTAATGGAACACATGCAAAATGCAACTAGAAATAGGCTCGGCTATCCTAAGAATGGTATATGAGATGCTACAGCTAACACGTGTTCAACTTGGAATTGGAATACAATGCAGTTAGTATGATGCGTCGAGCCCAGTGCATGCAATACACATGAATGATACAAACATGCAAGCATAAGTGTGCTAATTGAAACATGCCCTAATCTAACCATCATAAGCTGGTAAATAAAAGGGAGAAAGACGTGGGGTTGGAAGACATACATCACACACACACGCACTTATTACAATTATGCCCTCGCTCGGAGGGTCCGGATAAATAATACAGTCCCAATAAATAATACAGTCTGAATAAACAATTAACTACTCTAGCAAATTAAATATTACAAAACCCTAATTAATTAACAAATTAACTAGGAAAGCAAAATAAACAAGTATGCAAATCCATGGATCGCTTCAGCTTTGTTCCGAATGATGAAAGATGCATGCATGCTCGCGTCGCCTTGCCGGAAAATTCCTCACGATGCCCCAATTTGCCTCTATTTGCAATTAATCCCGGAATGTTCTGCAAAGCTCTAGAAGGCTGCTAATTTCTGGTTTGCTGCAACAGAGAGCAAGAAAGGGGCACGGCAAAGTATTTTCACATATGTATGCACACCTCGATCCTCGTGCCACCAATCATGCATGAAAACACAACAAGACCTAAACTCCATCATTGGTAATCCGGAGCGTCGGCGACTGGGAATTGAGACATGTTTCGTCAATTTGAGTACGAAATGTCCCTCGTTTCCCGAGTTTGGGCTAACTCCTATCCCAAACACAATGCAATGAGATGGCATACACAATGCGACTAACATGCAACCTAGCATACACAATGCAATGGACTAAAATGGCATACACAATGCACGATAAAATGACGGCTCGGAATGCAAAGAAATGAAGCTCATTCAATGGTCCGAAAATAAGGCATTTATGCACAACTCTTAAGCACACTTAAAGAGAATAAAACATGAGGATATGACATTCACATAAGCTCTGAAATATGATGTATAATGGCCTCAAAACAAGAAAACATCTCAGTATATGCATGTAGTGGACCTCAAAACTCAAAGCTAAGCATGGACATTGAACTACAAGTATGCAAAACAAGCATCATTCGACCATGAGACCCAAAAACAGAGCGAAGGCAGTCCAAAATATGCACAAAATCAGTTTAAGGCATGGCGAAAAATTGCTAAAATCAAGGGTCAACAAAGCATGCAAAGAAAGCTAGTGAACCATGAGTTGTACTACAACTATATGAAGCATATGAGAGCTCACCAAATCAGCCAAAAACAGAAGTATTCCATGCCAAAATATGCCCAAAAACCCACTGAAACTCAGTCAATGCATGCAAGAATGATAGGCTCCTTTGGAAGGTCATGCAAGGGGTTATTCTACACATGTATGATGGACACACAAAATGGAAAAACCACCTCTGGAAAGAGCTTATGAGGGTCCTAAAACCCACCAAAAAGGTCCTGAAATTCGTCTAGGAGCATGCAAGTGAAAGCCCCTTTGAAAGGCCTTGAATAAGATTGTTCTACACATGCATAATAGACACTTTATATGGCAAAATGGGCTCTGGACAGAGCCTATGTAGACCTTAAAACTCACCAAATAGGGCCTGAAATATGGCTTTGAAACATGCAAGTAGGAGCCCCTTTGGAAGGCCAACAAAGCTATTAAACAAATCAAGGGGTGAGAAGGTCACCCCTCTCTAATTTTAGGGCTCAAAAACACATGTTAACCACTGAAAATCCGCTGGATTTCAGTGGCTAAAAGGCCAAACCAAGGCCAACACAAATGCTCTAATACATAGCCCTAAACATGAGGAAATGAAGCATGCAAAGGGGAAGATGACCCCAAATAGATAAAATGTCTTAAACAAACATGTTTATAAGCTCAAAAAAAAATTCAGTTTATGACAAAACCCAGAAATGCTTGCAAATAATGCTAAAGAATTAAGCAAAATAAAGCTACAAAGAGGGAAATTGCGACTTACCCTTGTAGCACAGCAATGCAGCAAGCTCTGGACCAATAAAGTGAGCCGCCAACCTCTGAAAAACAGCTCCAAGGTACTTAGGATGGTAGTTGAGGTGTTGTGCTTGGAGTTGTAGTGCAAATGGCCAAGAACCATGGAGCTATGGAGCTTGGATGTAGAGATATAGAGGGAGAGTATATGTATGCCTCAGCCAAAAATGTTCAACCCTTGCAAATAGAGAGGAGAGCCTCTCTTATAGAAGAAGAGGTCCAAGGCTTCTTGGAGAAGCCTCAAGCAAAGGGACCAAGCTTCTCTTAGAAGCTAAGCAAAAAGGGCCAAAGCTTCCTTAAGAAGACAAACAAAAGGGTTAAATCCTGGAGGATGGCGCAAATGCCTCCCAGCTGGCACAGTTGTATGCAACTCAGGAAGGCCAAAAAGGGATGGCTGGCCTACCAGTTCAAGTGGTCGGCCAACCACTTCCCCTGGTCGGCCGACCAGGGGTCAAAAGGGTCAACAAGAAAAGGTGGTCGGCCATGCCAAAAAGGTGGCCTCCTAGATGAATGCAACACAGTGGTGGTATAAGAGACCAAAAAATATGGCTCAAAAGTGAGGGAGACCAAGGGGTCAAAAGGGTCAAGCACCAAAGGCGGTTGGCCATACCAAATAGGTGGCCTCCCAGATGAATGCAGCACAATGGTGGTATGGGAGAGCAGAAATTATGGCCCAAAAGTGAGGGAGACCACCTCTCTAACAAGAAAATCGGGCGGCGAAAAGAAAAGTGGTCTCCAAGAAGAAAAGGTGGTCTCCCACCATACTACCACCTTTCTAACAATGAAACAAGGGTCCATGCCAAAAATGAACCCTAACCGATCCAAAACGAGGGTTCGGGGGCCAAAACACGCAGTCGGGGGCGCCGAAAACTGACTATTAAGCGCCGGAAGTGCCATGTGACCCCGAAGGTGGTCTCCCGGGCCACAGTGTCCCTCTAGGGGGAGGAAACAAGGTGTGTACCAAAAATCGAAGCAAACGGAGGTAGTTAAGCGGTCCCGAACTGAGCCGCGCGGTCGACGGCTCCGAAAACTAAAAACTGGTCTCCAAACGGGAAAAGTGGTTTACGACCACGAAACGTTGCCTACGGCCACTGAGAGATGGTCTACGAGACCTCTCCCTCCCTTCGAGAAGAGAAAAATAGAGAAAACAGGACCTGCTTCACAAACCGAGGCAAAGCACAAAAGAGCCCCGAAGTCCGGAGGCAAGGCTCTCAGCCGAGACTCCGCAACCTCAGAACGAGCACAATATGCGTCATCACCGAGCACTCAATTGGTGACGTCTGAGTCTTAAGGTCGGTCAAAAATGGGGTGTCTACAACAGCCTATGGGCTCTAAGCAACTCAAGCACCACTCTCAAGTGTTCCTCGTGCTCCTCCTCTGAAGGCGAATAAATCAAAATGTTGTCCACGAAGACGACCACAAAACGATCTAGGAATTCCCGGAAGATCCGGTTCATCAAATCCATAAATACTGCCAGTGCATTGATGAGCCCAAAAGGCATCACCAAAAACTCATAGTGGCCATACCGCATACGGAATGTCGTCTTCGGAATATCATCCTCCCTGACCCTCAGCTGATGGTAACCCGATCTCAAGTCTATCTTAGAAAAACAACGGGGCCCCTTCAACTGGTCAAATAGATCATCTATACGAGGCATCGGGTACTTATTCTTAACCGTAGCCCGATTCAATTTCCGATAATCGATACAAAGTCTCAAGGCACCATCTTTCTTTTCAGCAAAGAGGGCCGGTGCTCCCCACAGCGAAACACTGGGGCGAATGAAGCACTTATCCAGCAACTCCTAAAGTTGAATCTTCAACTCACTCAACTCGGCTAGGGCAAAACGATAAGGTGCCATAGAAATCGACGTCATGCCGGGCACTAAGTCAATAGAGAATTCGATCTCTCGATGTGGTGGCAAACTCACAAGATCTTCGGGAAAAACGTCCGAGTACTCACAAACCACTCCCGGTAATATAGTCTGGGTCTCATCACACTCACCACTCATAAAGCTAGCGAGAAGACCACTAAGCTCACTCCGCCCTCGCGAATCATACACCGGTGGCAACACACTACCAACCCGATCCCCCAAGAAATGGAAACAATCCCCGCTCAAGGTACATACTGTGACCCGCCGGCGGTAACAATCAATAACTGCTCGGTATGACGATAACCAGTCCATACCCAAAATAACATCAAAACCCGACATAGCCATAACTACAAATGAAAATGGAAGCCAGCGGTCAGAGACCTCTATATCGCACCCTCTGCACCCTTGTTTCAAAATCAATTCACCCCCAACTGGTGATACTACACAAATAGGAGATGCTAACTGTGCCAACTTCAACCCCAAAACAGATGCAAATGCAGCAAATATAAATGAATGAGATGCACCGGTATCAATCAACACATTGGCAACCGAGTTGCAACACAAAAAGGTACCTCTCACAACAGATGGAGCCGGTACTAGATCCTGCGCGGTAACAACATACGCACGCCCTGTAGGCTCCTGATCTACCTGCTCACCTCTCAGAGCAAAAGACTGCTGCACTAACTGGGACGATGAAGCCCCCTGATTCATCCTCGAGGCCTAAACTGATTGAGCTGGCTTAAAACTCGACCTCAACCCAGATGTGCCACTTAACTGCGAGCAAAACCTCTTCAGGTGCCCCGCCTGACCACAGTGGTAGCAAGAAAGCGGCTGGCCTCTGCCCTGACTCTGGCTCTGAGGTCGAGCCGAAGATGAAGCTGCTCTCTGACCTCCTCCCCTCTACGGGCAAGCCGGAGACTTGTGGCCCAGCTGACCACATTTAAAACAGGTGATGTCTCCCTGACTGCCCCTCCCAGAGCCTGCACTCGGTACTGGAAAGGTCGATCTAGAAAAAGCACCCAGGGACTGCTGAGGGTTAGGACCCCTCTGCCACCTACCGTCCCCCTGACCATCCTGACTCCTCTTGGAGCCCCTCTGTCTCTCATTCTCCTCCTGCATCATAATCTCCATATGGGCCACAGCATCCACAAGGCGCCCATAGTCCCGGGTCATAGAACCCCCAACTCTCATCTTGAGCCCGTGCCTCAACTTCCTCTCAAACTCAATACAACGGCGTTCCTCAGACGCCACAAGCTCAGGTGCAAACCTGGATAAACTGGTAAATGCGGCCTCAAACTCGGCCACTGATAAACTCAGCTGCTTGAGCTGACAAAACTGGTCCCTCAACTTCTCCCAGACAGCTGGAGATAAGAACTTCTCCTGGAAAGCATCTACAAAAGCCTCCCATGTACCACCAACACAACTTCTCATGAACTTCCACCACTGACCCACATCCCCTTTAAGCTGGAAAAATACCAATGTCACCTTCAATGCCCCGTCTTCGATGCCAAGCATCTCAAACATCTTCGTCATCTGCTCCAGCCACTCATCAGCCTTAAGTGGCTCCTTAGGATCCCCAACAAACTCATCCGGATTAGATCGGAAAAACTCTCTCTTCAGAAAGGAAGGCCCTGCCTCAGCAACATGGGCCTAGACCTGATTCTGAGCTCTGAGAATGCCCAAGGATTCCCTCAAAGCTCCTGCCATCTCACGGGCTAAGGCGCCCATGGCCTGCTGACCTACTGGCTCGGCCACATTGGCCTGGCCAACACCCTCCTGCTGTGCCGGAACCTCATCTGGTATAGGCATCTCCTGCCTACCACGCCTACCACATCTACCACCTCGTCCTCGTCCTGACATCCTAATAAAGGTAACGAAGACATTAGCACATTCACAAATGTGCCGAAGCTATAACACTAGCGTCCTAAAACATTGGACAACTGTAATTCATTCCACATAAGCACATAATCACATAAGCACCTACGAATTTCATTTCTGGATATTGATAGTCTCGAGGCGTTATTAGAGTTTCGGTTAGAAACAGCATTGATCAAGTCCTTTTCCAACAAGACTCACAGAAACCCAAGGTTCCAATCAACATCCTAGAAACTAAATCTCATACCCAAATAGTCACGTAAACATGTTATCACATAAGCATATAACACTACATCTAAGTCTCTAATAAGCGAGACGAACCCATTGTGGTACTAACCACTTCCCCCATACCCAAAGTATTTGAACCCGGTACGTTCTGATACCAAGTTGTAACGCCCTGAAAATAAAACTATGAATCATACAATCTTGACATGCTTAGACATAACAGAATAAAACATAATTTCATTCATCAGAGTATTCATTACAAAAATATTACATATTGGCATCAAAAGTAAATGCCCCACGAGCTTACAACTTTCCAAGTCAACACTTGGTTACAAGAAGGAGAGTACTAACTCTACACAAAATAAGCCCTTGGCTTGATATATATGTAATACAACAAAAACAACAAAAAGAGTCTAACAACCTCAAGCCTCCCAAGCTACGTCCTTGGAGGTGACATAACACCTATACCTGAAAATGATGTCCCATATAGGGTGAGCCAACGCCCAGTAGAGATATGCTAAACATAATATGAGCAAAAACTACAACATTAGCATTTGATAAATGTTTAACTCACATAAATCAATTCATAATTCGTTTCAATTACATGACAAGTATGACCATGTTTCATTTCTCTTTCCTTTACTTAACCGATTCTCAATTCATAACTGTGGCTCAGAACCTGGCCAAACTATTTAAGTGAGATTACATCTCATATCAACAATACTTCCATACCTCACAATAGATACACATATTCGCTGTATCAATATTAAACAAAACACTTCCATACTTCACAATAGATACACATATTCGTGTATCAATACTTCAATAGATACACATATTTGTTGTATCAATGGAATACATCCCCAATCTCCTCCCAAACAATATCCGGTTTAGGAGTCCATCCCCTATCTTCCCCTAAACCATGGCGTGGAGTACATCCCCTATCTCCTCCCACACAACACAATGTATATAAGTATCGATCATATACATGTTCAATCAATACACAAATTTGATGTAGTATTACATTCATCATAATTAATGACATACAACCGATTGGTTTTAATTCGCCTGATCATCATGCAATGTCTACAACAATCAAGACTATCCTCCACCGATAGCCCAAAGCATTTATTTCTAAAAAGACAATAATTATATCAACAGATAGTTTAGCAACATTTTCAAAGGTGAGTGATTAACGAATCTAACTCCACCATTCTACCTCATAATGAGCCAATTTCATTATTTCCACTCAATTTCATTTTTCCATAATAAATGTCATTAATTACACTAATGACCCAAATATACCCAAACATGACGTTTTCCCCCTTTCCTCAACATTGACCCAAAGGTCCAAATATTACCAACAACATCAATAACCTCCTTTTTAGACCCAAAACACAAATGTTTGAACCAAAAGAATAAAACCCCTCTTTCCAATATAACACATCTCAAACCCTAACTTCCCAAATCAAACCATTTATACAAAAAGCTTAACATTTAGGTTAAAACTCATAAAAATGACTAGTTATCTCTACCTCAAGAGATAAAACCAAGTGGAGAAGACGAAGAAATTCGAAATGTTCCAAACTCCAAGATTTTCGGATTGATAGATAGCCCACATCAAGCTCTACACTTTTTACAAAGGGACAAGGGTGGGGGATCACTCAAACTAGATCAAGCCTTAGAGAGAAGTTGTGTTTTTAGAGAGAGGAGCTCTCCAATGGAGGTTTTGAAAGGTAAGAGAGAGAGAGTGTGTGTGTAAAAAAGAGATTTAAAATATCACAGTCCATATCTGATATAGGCATGACCCGCTCGAGCACAAAAGGACCCGCTCGAGCGTCAAGGCACAAAACAAAACACCACCCGCTCGAGTGCAAAAAGGGAATCCGCACGAGCGTAGGTTACATTCTCCCAGAACTTTTACAGACATTGAACACCCACTCGAGTGCAAAGATACCCGCTCGAGCGTAATGAAACCCGCTCGAGCGTGAAAAACACATCTGCAATAGTTTTGCAGACACACAAGATACTGAAAGCGTGCAAACTCCACTCGAGCGCAAAGGGACCTGCTCGAGCGGATCACCAAAAACCTGGGCAACAACACTTGAGACCAAAACTTAACCCACCTGTTCGAAACATGCCAAAGACAATCTAAAACCCAAATATATGGAATTAAAGGATGACAACAAGACATATACAACAACCAACTCCACGGAACCTAAGTCCGAATACAACAATCAAAGGAGAAAGAATCAGGATCGCTATAACCTCCTCCCCTTAAGGAATTTCGTCCTCGAAATTTAGTACAAGTTTTCAAAAACAAGTTTTCCTCAATTCTTTGCAATATTACACTCAATATTCAACAACCTGACCCACTACCGGTCACCTCATCTCTTTTCAAGAGGCAAATCACAATATATAACTCAATATGTATTTTTAACATACTTTCCTTGAAATTCAACAAATTTCAATACATAATCCACAATTCAATGCCAATAAAATATTTGCATTTCTAAAACAAAATTAACATACGCAATGTTAAAATAAACTTCCATTTCAAGGCAAGTTCCAAAATACTTCCATAAATCAAAACATATACAATGTTTTACAACTTAACACATATTCCATGCTCTTAAAGTTCATCAATATTACAAAATTCCCAATACATGATTACGCATTAACAAACAAGTCCAGATATTTCTCGCGGACCTCCAACTTACGTTCCCAAGTGGCTACCTCCAAACCGTGATGTTTCCACAAAACTTTTACCAAGGGAATGGTCTTGCCTCGCAAGACTTGATCCCGCCTATCCAAGACCCGAACTGGTCTCTCCTCATACGAGACATTCTCATCTACCTCTAAGTCGGTCCAATCCAATACATGCGATGGATCTAGCTCGTACTTCCGAAGCATATTGACATGAAACACGTCATGCACCCCGGACAACTGCGGCGGCAAAGCTAAACGGTAGGTAACCTCGCCAATCCTCTCAAGGATCTCGAAAGGGACTATAAACCGAGGGGACAACTTCCCAGTCTTCCAAAACCTCATCAAACCCCGCTTGGGTGATATCTTCAGAAACACGTGATTACCCACCTCAAATGCCAAAGGTCTCCTCCTATGGTCGGCATAACATTTTTGACAACTCTGGGTTGTAAAAAGCCTCCTACGGATAAGCTCAACTTTCTCCGTCGTTTCCCTCACCAACTCCATGCCCAACAAGGTGCATCACCCACCTCGGCCCAACAAACCAGAGACCTACAAGGTCGGCCATATAAGGCCTCAAATGGTACCATACCGATACTAGACTGAAAACTGTTATTATAAGCAAATTCCACCAAGGGCAATTGCCTCACCCACGACCCACAAAAGTCAAGGACACAACCTCGAAGCATATCTTCAAGGATCTTAGTAGTACTCTCGGACTGCCCATCAGTCTGAGGATGATAAGCCGTGCTAAAGGTCAATCTAGTACCCAAGGCACTCTGCAAACTCTGGCATAACCCAGCAGTAAAACGTGGATCTCTATCTGAGACGATCGACACTGGGACCCCGTGCAACCTCACTATGTCCCGAATATACAAGTCGGCAAGATGATCTACCGAATCTCTCACGTGCATAGGGATAAAGTGCGCCGACTTTGTCAACCGGTCTACAACCACCCAAATAGCATCACTACCCCGCTGAGTCCTTGGAAGACCCACAATGAAGTCCATAGTGACATGCTCCCACTTCCACTCGGCAACAGGCAAGGGTTGTAACAAACCCGCTGGCCTTTGATGCTCGGCCTTCACTTGCTGACAAGTAAGGCACTTCGATACGAAGACTGCCACATCCTTCTTCATACCCCACCACCAAAACTGGCGACCCAAATCACGATACATCTTGGTGCCTCTCAGATGCACCGTAAGGCGTGAATGATGAAACTCTCGAAGTACCTCCTCTCGGCAAGACTCCGGCACAAACAAACGGTCTCGGTATCTCACACTCAGGTCATGATACACCGTCAAACCCTTCTCAACCTTCCCACTGGAGATCTTCTCCCAGAGGGATTCTACCTCAAGGTCACCTCTCTGTGCCTCTAACACTCGAGTCACAAGTGTAGGCTGGGCATCAACGGAAAACAAGGTCGCAGCCTCAACGGATTCACCCAGAAACAAATCAAACTCCAAGTGCACCCAACATCTCCCACTCCCGGATGGCTATACAAGCTACATCACTAATGGATTTCCTACTAAGGGCATCGGCCACAACATTGGCCTTTCCCGGGTGATAATGCAACTCGAAATCGTAGTCATCAATGAACTCCATCCACATCCTTTGCCTCAAATTCAAGTCTCTCTGTGTAAATAGGCACTTCAAACTCTTATGATTTGAGAACACCTCAAATCTCTCACCATAAAGGTAGTGGCTCCAAATCTTTAAGGAAAAAATTACTGCTGCTAGTTCTAGGTCATGTGTAGGGTAATTCCTCTCGTGTATTTTCAATTGACGTGAGCCATAGGCTACTACTTTCCCCTCTTGCATCAATACACAACCCGAACCCTCTCGTGAGGCATCACAATAAACTGCATAAGCCAACCCTCTCTCCAGAATAATCAAAACCAGAGCGGTGGTCAATCTAATTTTCAACTCTTGGAACGACTGTTCACAAGTCTCACTCCATACAAACTTGACCCCTTTCCGCATCAATCTAGTCAACGGCGAAGCTAGTTTAGAGAAATCTTTCACGAACCGGCAGTAATACCAAGCTAATCCCAGAAAACTACGGATCTCAAAAACACTCTTAGGCTGTGCCCAATCTTGCACTGCCTCAATCTTGGATGTATCAACAGACACCCCTTCCCCGAAAACCACATGGCCTAAGAACTTGACCTCCCCTAGCCAGAACTCACACTTCCCAAACTTGGCATACAACTTATGGGCTCTAAGCAACTCAAGCACCACTCTCAAGTGTTCCTCGTGCTCCTTCTCTGAAGGTGAATAAATCAGAATGTCGTCCACGAAGACGACCACAAAGAGATCTAGGAATTCCTGGAAGATCCGGTTCATCAAATCCATAAACACAGCCAGTGCATTGGTGAGCCTAAAAGGCATCACCAGAAACTCATAGTGGCCATACCGCGTACGGAATGCCGTCTTCGGAATATCATGCTCCCTGACCATCAGCTGATGGTAACCCGATCTCAAGTCTATCTTAGAAAAATAACGGGACCCATTCAACTGGTCAAACAGCTCATCTATATGAGGCATAGGGTACTTATTCTTAACCGTAGCTCGATTCAATTTCCGGTAATCGATACAAAGTCTCAAGGCACCATCTTTCTTTTTAGCAAAGAGTGCCGGTGCTCCACACGGTGAAACACTGGGGCGAATGAAGCCCTTATCCAGCAACTCCTGTAGTTGAATCTTCAACTCACTCAACTCGGCTGGGGCAAAACGATAAGGTGCCATAGAAATCGGCGTCATGCGGGCACTAAGTCAATAGAGAACTCGATCTCTCGATGTGGTGACAAACTCACAAGATCCTCGGGAAAAACGTCCGAGTACTCACAAACCACTCTCGGCAATACAGTCTGGGTCTCATCACACTCACCACTTATAAAGCTAGCGAGAAGACCACCAAGCTCACTTTGCCCTCGCGGACCATACACCGGTGGCAACACACTACCAACCCGATCTCCCAAGAAATGGAAACAATCCCCCCTCAAGGTACATACTGTGACCCGCTGGCAGTAACAATCAATAACTGCCTGGTATGACCATAGCCAATCCATACCCAAAATAACATCAAAACCTGACATAGCCATAACTACAAATGAAAATGGAAGCCGGCAGTTGGCGATCTCTATATCGCACCCTTTGCACCCTTGTTTCAAAATCAATTCACCCCGAACAGGTGATACTACACAAATAGGAGATGCTAACTGCGCCAACTCCAGTCCCAAAATAGATGCAAATGCAGCAGATATAAAGGAATGAGATGCACCCGTATCAATCAACACATTGGCAACCGAGTTACAAAACAAAAAGGTACCTCTCACAACAGATGGAGCCGGTACTAGATCCTGCGCGGTAACAGCATACATAGGCCCTGTAGGCTTCTGATCTACCTGCTCACCTCTCGGAGCAAAAGACTGCTGCACTGACTGGGACAATGAAGCCCCTTGATTAGCCCTCGAGGCCTGAACTGACTGAGCTAGCTGAAAACTCTGCCTCGACCCAGATGCACCAAATGTGCCACTCAACTGCGGGCAAAACCTCTTCAGGTGCCCCGCCTGACCACACTGGTAGCAAGAAAGCGGATGGCCTCTGCCCTGACTCTGGCTCTGAGGTCGAGCCGAAGATGAAGCTGCTCTCTGACCTCCTCCCCTCTGCGGGCAAGCTGGAGACTTGTGGCCCAACTGACCACATTTAAAACAGGTGATGTGTTCTTGACTGCCCCTCTTAGAGCCTGCACTCGGCAGTGGAAAGGTCGATCTAGCAAAAACACCCTGGGACTGCTGAGGGTTAGGACCCCTCTGCCTCCTACCGTCCCCCTGACCATCCTAACTCCTCTTGGAGCCCCTCTGCCTCTCATCCTCCTCCTGTATCATAATCTCCATATGGGCGGCAACATCCACAAGGCGCCTATAGTCCCAGGTCATAGAACCCCCAACTCTCATCTTGAGCCCGTGCCTCAACTTCCTCTCAAACTCAATACAACGGCGTTCCTCAGACGCCACAAGCTCAGGTGCGAACCTAGATAAACTGGTAAATACGGCCTCAAACTCGGCCACTGATAAACTCGACTGCTTGAGCTGACAAAACTGGTCCCTCAGCTTCTTCCTGACAGTTGGAGATAAGAACTTCTCCTGGAAAGCATCTACAAAAGCCTCCCATGTACCACCAACACGACCTCTCAGGAACTTCCACCACTGACCCACATCCCCCTTAAGCTAGAAAGATGCCAATGTCACCTTCAATGGCCTGTCTTCGATGCCAAGCATCTTAAACGTCATCGTCATCTGCTCCAGCCACTCATCAGCCTTAAGTGGCTCCTTAGGATCCCCAACAAACACATCCGAATTAGACTGGAAAAACTCTCTCTTCAGAAAGGAAGGCCCTACCTCAGCAACATGGGCCTAGACCTGATTCTGATCTCTGAGAATGCCCAAGGATTCCCTCAAAGTTCCTGCCATCTCGCGAGCTAAGGCGCCCATGGCTTGCTGACCTACTGGCTCGGCCACATTGGCCTAACCAACACCCTCCTGCTGCGTCGGAACCTCATCCGGTATAAGCATCTCCTGCCTACCATGCTTACCATATTTACCACCTCATCCTCGTCCTGACATCCTAATAAAGGTAACGAAGACATTGGCACATTCACAAATGTGCTGAAGCTATAACACTCGCGTCCTAAAACATTGGACAACTGTAATTCATTCCACGTAAACACATAATCACATAAGCACCTACGAATTTTATTTCTGGATAATGATAGTATCGAGGCGTTACTAGAGTTCTGGTTAGAAACAGCATTGATCAAGTACTTTGCCAACAAGACTCACAGAAACCCAAGGTTCCAATCAACATCTTAGAAACTAAATCCCATACCCAAATAGTCACGTAAACATGTTATCACATAAGCATATAACACTACATCTAAGTCTTTAATAAGCGAGACGAACCCATTGTGGTACTAACCACTTTCCTCGTACCCAAAGTATTCGAACCCAGTACACTCTGATATCAAGTGGTAGCGCCCTCAAAATAAAACCATGAATCGTACAATCCTGACATGCTTAGACATAAGAGAATAAAGCATAATTTCATTCATCAGAGTATTCATTACAAAAATATTATGTGTTGGCATCAAAAGTAAATGCCCCACGGGCTTACAACTTTCCAAGTCAACACTTGGTTACAAGAAGGAGAGTACTAACTCTACACAAAATAAGTCCTTGGGTTGATATACATGTAATACAACAAAAACAACAAAAAGAGTCCAACAGCCTCAAGCCTCCTAAGCTACGTCCTTGGAGGTGACATAACACTTGTACCTGGAAATGTTGTCCCATATAGGGTGAGCCAACGCCCAGTTGAGATATGCTAAACATAATATGAGAAAAAACTACAACATTAGCATTTGATAAATGTTTAACTCACATAAATCAATTCATAATTCGTTTCAAATTACATGACAAATATGTCCATGTTTCATTTCTCTGTCCGTTACTTAACCGATTCTCAATTCATAACTGTGGCTCAGAACCTGGCCAAACTATTTAAGTGAGATTACATCTCATATCAACAATACTTCCATACATCACAATAGATACACATATTCGTTGTATCAATATTAAACAAAACACTTCCATACTTCACAATAGATACACATATTCGCTGTATCAATACTTCAATAGATATATATATTTGTTGTATCAATGGAGTACATCCCCTATCTCCTCCACGAAAAAATTTATCACTTCAGTTATTAAAACTGATAAATTTTATCACTAATTTGCAATTTATTTTGAAAAATTACACTAAATTTCAATTTTTTCTAAACTTTTAAGGATACAAAAGGAATATGCATACACCATGCCATCCCATTAACTCACCCAGTCTGAATCAACCCAACTATTGACTCAACTCACTTTCATAATCTGTTTTCATTCAACCCATCAAACACTCAACTCACTACCTTCACCAAAGCACAGCCCAACCCACCAAAATAATTTTCTTACAACATTGAAGGAGTAAAACAATTTGAAGAACCAGGCGATGCAAAAGACAGGATGAAACATTGTTAATCCTCTTATGTTTTTCTTTTTTCTTTTATGCTCTGTATTTTTTTTTTTTTCCTTTGGGTATTTTATTTTTGATGAGTTATTTTGTGAGGTGCACTTGGCCTTGTTAGGATTAGATTGGTGTTGTGCTGCATTTTGTGCTTTCTGGATGGAATCTTACTGTCCATGTGATTTTCAACTCAGTGCAGTAGGAGTTTAACAGGCCCTCTGCATCTTCTGCTTTTGCAACTATTCTTGTTTTCTTCTTATCTTCTTCTATGTCTCTTTGCTGGGGGAAAGGAGGGGAAAAAAAATCATTTCGTTTGACCCTCAAAACATTTAATCTTTCCATGGCCCCAAATTCTCACGGTTAGAAATGGGTTTTGAAAGTTTTGGAAAAATAGAATTTTTCCTCAACTTTGGTCTAATTTTTAAGTGGGACCTATGCTCCAAAATTGGCGGGTCTAAGTGGTAACGCGTTCTATGCCGCGTTGTAATTCACGTAGTATATTTGGTTGCTCAAAACCATTATCGAATGAATAGAAAATTGAAACCAAAATGAGCTCCATGGAAATTTCTTAAATGTGTGGTTTAATGCTTGTCTCACATTGATTTGGTGGGCATACTTTGAGTGGGTTTATAAGACTTGAGTTTGGAACTTGGGGTAGGCCCTAAGGGACACCCAAGTTTTGTAGAAAGGGAAGTTATGGACTCTACCCATTGATCCAAAATAAACACATACGCGCGCGCCGCTATCGTCATCTGTCTGGGCAGGCTTTCCTGGGCCTAGGCTCGTCGTGTGAGGTTAGGTTGGGCTTGTTCGGCCCAATACTTATCTTTTTGAGCCCAAAACATTTGAATTTATTTTATTTATTTAGAAATAAAATATGTCCATTTTTTATTTCAAATTCTAGTTGGAAATAAAATTCATATTTTGGTTTGCACCTCTTCAGAAATTCTTTACAGTTTCGTATCTGTTCAAACTGAATATGTTCAAATTCAAATCCACCCAAAACAGGTTTTTAACTATTTGAAATTCAAACTAAACAGTGCCTTACCTGTTCAAATAGATTTGTATCTGTTTAATTTAAATTGAACAGGTACTGTACCTGTTTAATTCAAACCAAACAGCCACCACTCCACCTATATAAATAGGCAGTCCTTCATTTGAATTTTTACTCCAATTTTCGTCCAAAATTCTACTTTTGCTCTCTGCATTTTTTGCTACATTTTTTTTCTTGTGAGAAAGAGCATAAACACTTAGTGTGTTCGTTATGCAAACAAATTGTTGTGCTGCTATTGTTTGCTATTGATCATTTTATCCTGGGAGAAAGACGTCCACAATCTGAAAGTACCGTGAAGAGGACGAATCTGTCTTAAGGATACAGTGTTAAACACTGGACTTGATCAGAAAATTTGTTCAACAAATTAATTTGGTAAGTAATTAATTTGCTTTTCTATTTTATTATTTTTCCTGTTTCAGATTTTGATTTTGTTTTTGTAACAAAATAAAAATATGTTTTATTTATTTTATTTTATTTTCTGGTTTGATTTTTTTAATCAAACTCTCTCTCATTTCCTTTATTTCTTCTATATTCCGTTTGTTATTAAGTACACAAACTGAATTTATTTTTTAAATACACAATTCACAATAACTCAAACAATTGGTCACCTTTAACATTCAAAATAAATTGGAACCAATTAAGCCATAAATATTTTGAGAAAAATACAAATTTGACCAATGGAAATTTATGACATAGCAAAAAAAATTAAAAATATTTACAAACATGAGCAGATCATGGCACACTACTAGTTCATGATATTAAGTTCACTTTTTGCCATGGCTGCTAAGGTGGTATTCCAAATGCCTGCACTTAAAACAAAATAAAACATCTATGAGAATGGAACAAGTTGTTTGGATATAATGCAAAGTGAAAGTGGATGAGGATTGATGGGAATATCTATATCCATCTACTAATAGCAAATATATACTTACAGCTTTAATCTGGTTATTTTTCACCCAATCCACAAACACATTAGAACCATCCTCTTCCATTGAACCTAGATATGCATCATAGCAATCTTTTCACCTTATCGTCACATTTGGTTCCTTCTCCAACCATTTCAAAGCTGCACATGAGAGAGAGAGAGAGAGAGAGAGAGAGAGAGAGAGAGCCTGAGAATTGAATTATAGAATGAACAGATCAAAAAAAAGAGAAAACATAGTGCAATTATACTAGGAACCAAATTAGATTCATCAATGCCAATGATGCAATGAGGAGGATAGGGATGTTTGAGTTTTCCAAGATAATGGGAATCAACAAATGCAAGAACTAGCCATTTTTTATTCCAAAACACTTTTGCCAGTCTTGTTGATTCATCAATCATTTCATTGATCTGACTGTTGGGTTCTGTGGGTGCCAGAAAAAAAACACTCAACCAACCAAACACAAACTGAACCATCATAACATAACAACTCAGTTTCAAACCACAAACAGAACCAAACAATCTGTCGTGTTAAAAAGCTCATTTGAGATTAGCTGGTTTTCTGAACAAGCTAAACTTGAATAGATTTTAAAATCACTAAGCTTTTTAAGCCAAGTTTAAACAATCTGCTGTACAAGTGGGTTAGCAGATAGGGACAAAATTGCTTGAATATTCTTCCATCTAGCGGAGATACTCATTTATTTAATATTGCACTATCAATAGCAGTCATATATCTATTTTATCAACTTATTCAATATTTTCTTTTGGCTGTCGTCTCATTCTGGCTTGTGTTAGTTTGAAAAGAGCAGCAAGCTACACCTGAAAAGCCAAGATCCAAAAATTATGTAGTTACAAATATCAAACCAAATTAATGTTTTCATAACTAATCTGCACATATAAACTTTAAACTTAGAAGATGAAGAAGTTAATTATCAAAGAGGGTCATGTTAGACTGATGGTCTAATCCATATCAATTTGAAGTAAAGAAAAATCTATCCATTACAAAATAATTGAAACTGGGTAATAATGAAAAGATAAAAAGAGAGAGGGGAGGAGAGAGACTAGATTTCCAGCTCCAATGATGCAGAAGCCATTGATGATGTCAAAGAGAACTAAACCAGTCTTGACATCTTCAGATAAAACTACTGATTCTTCCTCAAAGGGAATTTCATTCTTCAAAAGATGTACTATCTTCAACACCATCTTTGAAAACCCAAAAAAGAGAACCAAAAAACAATTCACAGAGCAATTTAATAATTCAACTGTCTTCAATACCATCTTCCAACTGTTATATCGATAACAAAAGGTGAACATCATATGAAAACATAAATCTGCATAGCCAGTCTCACTGGAAGATTGGAAAATCAAAAACTAAGAAAAAACCACCATTGCATGTCAAACAGGTTTGGTTCAATGTTAGTCAGACAAAGCCAATTCCATAAAAATGCAAAATATAAAAGATTTGGAAGGAAACTATAAGAATTTTTCCTAAATATGGCTTAATGTGGCTTATACATGGTTATACTAGATTCATCTCATTAGGCAAGATACATGTACATCAATTAGATGGTGACTAATTATTGATGATTATACCTATATATACATAATGTATAGAAGACTAATGGAAATAGTGTCAATGCATTGAATGTGATTGATTCATTATGAATAAATCTTAGAGAAGCATTATGTATCTCTTATGAATGTAGAAGATACATTAATCTATCTAATAAGTTCATTAATATAGAAGATGCATTATGTATCATGAATGTAAAAGATACATTAACCAATTTAATGAAGTTCATTGAATAAATGGATTCTTTGATGGGAAGTGTAAGATATATCAAAAATGCAGTGAGTAAAAAGATTCAAGCCATACCTTAGGTGCTAGAATTTGAAAGGATGAACCTTGTGGGTAAATCACGTGCTTCACAAACCACAAACTACGAACACCCAATAATGGAGTGATACCACAGTATAAGTATCACTCATACCAGTCACAGTGCAAAGGGCTTGATTGTTTTACAAATGAGAGAGAGTTAGAGAAAGAGTATGGGAAAAATATCAATCGTTATTCTAATCATCCCATATCCCATATATAACGTATCTGATATAAAGGCTATCTAACCATCTATCCATATCTGTTGATAAGATATGATAGATATAGATATAAGATAATGGGTTGTCCAAAACTAAGGATAGATAATAATTTAAATTCCAAAATCAAATTATTTAGATGATCTGTTATTGGTCATGGGTCATGCAACATGGGCACCGAAATCCGGGTCCAATACTCGGCCCAATTTCCAACATCTCTGACTCGCACATGAGTTAGCATGACACTGCCACATCTTTATCTCAATCTCTCCAGATATTTAACAATCACATACTAACCAATGAACAGTGCGACCGTTGAAAAACACCTGAATGTTGGAGCTCTAGACTAGAAACTCAAAATGAGCTAGCATGAAGACATCAACCCAAAAAGAATAGAAATAGTGTCTCATATATCCCAGACCCATCCAATTACACCGATCCAAAAAACATCTCTAATCGCTCAAAAAGGAGCATGTTTGACCCTCTCAATTCTTGCAATATATTCGCAATCAATCCACCTCTTATACAGAGCGATGTGAGTTGCCGACAGTGAATATACAACAGTGGTGTGATACTAGATGATCTTCCCTTTGCCCTCATGCCATTTAGTTTAGGATTGACCGTTTTCCCAGTGATGTCCCTTTAAGCCGAATCATACATGACCGCAGGCAGCATACCAAAGTAGCAGAACATCAACCCCTTACCTTATGACATAGTCAAAGGTCACAAAACGGTACATAAATGAAAGTCATATCAATAATGACACGTAAGACTCACACGGTGAGGAAATAGGGATCCATTCTCTCACCTCATTACTCAGTCACCAAGCACATGTAGTATAAATACATGCTACGATGGAGTAACTCTTCCAAAGAGTGTTGTCATACTCGATACATCGTACAGATCTTAGTCTTGTCGCTTTCTAGCGCCTAACCCGAATTCTCTATTTGCTCGCTTTCTAGGCGCCAAATGAGATCTCGTATCTGGCTAATCATAACAGGCACAACATGAAAAGTGGGTACTAACATCCATGTTTGGTCTTTAACACTACCTCATCTTGGTTGTAACCAAGGCAACATACATAGTGGATAATTTAAGCCTCTCTTGGCTCTAAATAAAAATAAACTACTAGTCTCATCCTTGCTTGCTCCCAAGCGCCAAGGGTGATTGCTCGTGTGAGTGAGCCAATCTTGCCTACTGACATCATCATCTACTAATCATTATGACACAAACCATAATAGTGTCAACATCCCATCATCTCACAACAAATAGGTGATCGATTTTAAAAAAGCATGACCACAGTCTACGCAATTCTAGATTCCAAGCATAAGCCTTATCAGCACCTCCTGTGATAAGTATATACAACGGAATCCACCATGTGCGCCTCACATGAAGTGGTTCAAGATCACTACCTCTTGCGCAATTACCTCTCCAAAGATATTTTGGTCACCAATCTGGGTTCATTCAAGATGCGCCCAACTAGCGCATTGAATCTTATAAGGGGCAAATTAGAATACTAATAGTAAAGCATTCTATTCACAGTCTAATGAGCAAGGTCAATGTCTCAACTAGTCAGTTGACCATTTACCAAAGATAACACTCATCATGCCAAATACACTCACATAGACAATCTGAGGATTCACTCAATAGCTAAGGCTCTCGCTTTCAATGGGTTTGCAATTTTGCATCTAGAATCATTCTAGGATATTCTTTATGTAAGTCATCAAAAGACAAACCGGGAATTCTCCCAAAACAATCCCTAAGGATCGTACATTCGAGCATATAAATTACATCACCCATGTCCATCATATCTAAAACAGAGGACTGCCCACCCTAGGTGGCGACAACCTTATAAATTTCTGGCTCATAATGACTAAGTAGGAAAAAAACTTCTTTTGGACCATTGATCATGCCTCAGTCATCTTCATCGATCATCGTTGGCCCATCATGGCTCAACGAAATCTAAGAACCATTATTTGGATAACTATTTTAGGTTGTAAAAAATTTATTGGAACTAGCAACCTTTTTGCGCTCCTAACTTTTCACCATAAAAACAGAAGGTAAATCCTTACAGATCTACTTATCCAATTCTCTAATGAGAAGTTGGGTCACAACATCCACAAATCAATGTTCCAAACTTATGTCAATCATAGCCTAAGTCAAAATAACCTCACTCCCCAGGAGGAAGTCTTCTCATGGTCTAAACCTTCCTTAATGGTGCGACTTTGTGGTATCTAGCGAGCCTTATGCCTCAACAATGACTGTCCAAATTGCACATAACTTTAGAACAGTTTTGCGTCATAATGGAAAGTCAACCAAATTATAGAAATGGTTAATCCTCAAAGACTTTGTCTTAAACTGTGCAATATTGATCCACTTTTTAAAAACAGGGGACTAGAGCCTTTGGCATTATCCTAGGCTCTTTATCATCTTACTTAGCAATCGTAAATGTTTCCCTCTCAATCTCCCGGTGATGACGTAGAAAATTTTCACATTCGCTACCATGCAACTAAGAATGTAGAGTATTCTTCTCTAATAGAGGCACATCGCTCCCACTGTTCCTCAGATATTGGAAATTTCTTTCCATTCTTAACTAGGCTACATAGAGCGCTATGCTTAGAATTCTCTATCTTATAGAGTTCCAAAACTCTATTCACGTCACCTTTACTAAGAAAACTTTATGTGACTTAGTTAGATTTCCACAAAACTGCTTACCTATATGCATATGACCCTGAGGGTTTACACGACAGCATACAATAATGCGCCACATGACCCTAAATGTTTACAAGACAACATACAATAATGCGCTATAAAACCCTAGGTCTTAATTTTGCAACCTTATGAGAAGTAAAGTAAAGATAAGCTGCTTAACGGTTACAGATCGCCCATAGATGGCTCTCCGCTAACCCGTTACTCAAATGGAGTGTAAAATCTAATATGGAGGGCACTTAGTTAGGGATATAGGCTACAAACTAGTGCAATTCTCAATTGGAAAACATTTTGCGCCATCATCCACCTAACATAAACAATACTTAATTCATTATCTCTACTAAACTATTGTGTTGCTGAGTACTAGGAATAATCAATTTTCCAGACATCTATTTCTCTTCACAAATCTTTCTAAAATAACTCAAATAGATACTCACTACCTTGGTCAAAACTAAAAGTACGAAATATGTTATCTAATTGATCTCAACCTCATATGTGTAATGTCAAAAATCATCTCGAAACTTTTGACTTGTGGGAGATCAAATAGTCTTATCTATAAATGCATATCGTAATCTATAAATGTGTCAAGATTGAGGCTTAGCTATCATACCCTCACACATATCTAGTCACAAATATTATAGTGAACTAAATGTGCTTACTTGTACGTAACCATTGCGAACAAAGTTACACATTCACATGAGAGCAGGATGTCACAAGCGAGTGGGCCTGAGAGGGCCTACTCAAACCATCCATGTCATCTTCTCATTAATGTGATTAAGTATAATAAGCCACCGGTTCATGACCAATGTCATAAACTAATTCCAATCATCCTAATGTGTGAGTTCTCGAAGACAAGTTTTAAAGGTTTAGGCCCAACTAGGTAATGACTCAAGACTAATTCTATCACGACCCGAACCCGCCCTTATGGGTTAAGGCCATGACAGGCCAGTAATCACGAGATTACCTACGGCCTCAAACCAAATAAGACAAAACTCATCAGAGTAAATGGGTCAAACGGAAGCAAATTTAAAACTTTGTCCATAGAGTTATGCTTATATGCACACCATAACATTCCAAACATTTATATGTTAATAACTCACATCAAAATATGTACTAACACAGAACACTGTACATACAAGATCATACATGTTTAAGTCAGTCGAACCCAAGACTTATATACAAAAGTAGTCCAATGCTTTCGCCAACATAACAAAACTATGAACAAAGGACAAAGGTGAAGACAGTCTCATGCGTGAGACGTTTGGGCTGATTCCTCAAAACTTTGACTATTTCTCACAATTTCACCAAGGTTGGTTCTGGACGTCCCTTGGCTCACCTACATGTACATGAATGAGTGTGAGCGAAAGCCCAGTGAATAATATCAATAAGGAAGATACATAAGCAATCTTTGAAACAGTTACAGCAGACGGCCTTTGGCCAAATCACTTGTATCAATCGGCCTTCAGCCCAATCATTTATGTCAATCGCCCTTCGGCCCAATCATTTATGTCAATCGTTGTCCACCATTCAAGTTAATAAACTTACAAAACTTACATATAAGTAAACAATTAGACAACAACATATTTCAAATATCTTGTAAGATATCACTCACAGTGATCGGCCTATGGATTTGCCCTGAAGCTTGACCCTACACCTCATATAGCACATATGGGTCACAAACGATTCAATCCATTCTTTAATTCACATATTCCTCTTTAGGCTTCATTCTTATCTCTTTAACTCAATTACAATGTTTAATGCATGCCTAAGAGTGCTTGCAAGTGAAAGAGAACGGAAAACGAAACACAGAATACACTTTCAAAATTTCAAAAAATAGGGTCCCCGCCGCTCGAGCGGACCCATTAGGTCTGCAAAAGTGCTGGTTATATCATTTTTATGCTCGAGCGCGAACTCGGACGCTCGAGCAGAAGTTCATCCTACATAGCTCCCCGCTCGAGCGTGAACTTCCCCGCTCGAGCGGACACCATGCCTGCAAGAAAATACTAGGAGCTCGAAATCCCCGCTCGAGCAGCGGTTCCCCCGCTCGAGTGGACATCAAAAATTTTGGGTTTTCCAAAATGGTTCTTGAGCTCAAATTCAACACTCTAACCAACATTTCTTGCATGCCATGGCTCAAATTTCACATATACATATACTAACATGATACCAACACCAAATTACAACACAGTGAAGCTCAATTTCTTGAATTACTTACATGCATGCCTCAAATTAACCCAAACTCATCACCAACTGTAGACACCCCATTTTTTACCGTCCTCAAGACTCGGTTGTGCTTGCAGGTACATCCGGACACAAGTTCGATTCCTCGTCGAGCATTCGACTTTCGCGGCGGAACGTCACAGGTTCGAGCTTTCCAGACCCTGTATCCTTTCTGCCCCATTCTTGGACCATGACTTGGTCCTTTCAGCATCTTTCTCCTGGTGCACTGCCGGCCATGGTCTGGCACTGCCGGCCATGGATTTGTTTCTGCCGGCCATTGAGTGAGCCTGCCAGCCATCAATGAGCCACTGCCGGCCTGTCTCAGCTGGTTTTACTCCAGATCTTTTGAGCCAGCTGGAATCCTTTTATTTGCCCTCCATACACTGTATGGAGGGATGGAGCTCTTGCCAAGCTTCTTAAAGAAGCTTTGCATTGCTTTTCTTCTATATAAGGAGAGAGCCTCTCTCCTTAGCAGAGGTTCAGCTCTTTGAAGAAGAAATATCTCTCTTTCTCTATATTTTGTTGTGTATTTGCGCCTTGAAGTCCATTTTCCTTGCACTTCTACACTACGAAACATAGATGAAGTTGCTGGTTTCGAAGTTGGACTTCAAGGGTGAGTATTTTCCCTATTTTAGCACTTTTTTGTATCTCATTTTGGCCATTCTTGCATATTGTTTTAGGCCTTCCTTTCAACTGAAAAAAGTCTTGTATTTAAGTGCTTTTAAAGTTTGTTTAAAGTCTTTTGGCTGTTGAGGGTCTTCAACCCTCTTGTTGGCCTTGTTTTGAGCCATGCCTTAAGGCCTCCGAGCTAGCCTTGGTTTGGCCTTCTAACAATTGAAATCCAGTGGATTTTCAATGGTAGGCATGAGGTTTTGAGGCCTCAAGTCAGAGGGGGTGGCCCCCCCCCTCTCTTTTGGTTCTTGTTTGCTTGCATTTTTGGCCTTCCAAAGGAGCATGCCTCTATGTATTTTTGAGGCTTGGTTCAGGCCATTTTTTGTGACTTTTAGGACCTTCCTTAAGTCTGTCCATGGCTGGTTTGGTCATATTTTACATGCATCTTACATGTGTAGTGTAATCCCATTCATAGCCTTACAAAGTAGCATGCTCTTCTTGCATGTTTTGGCTCCATTTCAGTAGGCTTTTGGTGATGTTTTACCATTCCTTAGATCTATTTTGGGTTGGTTTTGTCACCCCATGCATGCATCTTACACTTGTAGTGTAAATCCCATAAACTAGTCTTGTATGCTTCTTGCTTTAGCATGTCATTCTAGCTTATGTTGAGCCCATTTCAGCATGTTTTTGATGATGTTTTTCCATGTCATGACTGTGTCTAAAGTGGGTTTGGTCATCCTTTGCATGCTCTATATACTTGTAGAACAAATCTTGCCTGCTAGCTTCATGTACATGATGTTTTGACTCATCGTCCTAGCATGTTTTGGCTTTGCTCCAGCATGATTTTGTCCTTGTTTTAGGCTGTCCTAGGACTGATTTGGGCTGCCATGGCCATATCACTCTTGTTTTGTATAGCTATAGTGTAAATGCTTAGGCTAGTCTTGGTTTTTCAGGTCCCTACCATGACATACATATGATGTTTGCATGCTTTGCCATCAGTCTAAGTGTTATTTCAGTCCATGAAATGTGGTCATACACTTGCATTTAACATGCTTTTAACGCCTTGGAGGTTTGGCTCTTTATGCCTCAAGAATGAACTTTTGTGCATGCCATTAAGCCTAAACCCTTGGCTCATCATTTCAGTGCATTTTTGGTCTTGTTATACCATGATGTAACTCTGTTTTATGTAGTCCATGTCATGCCATGTTTGGTTCTAATAGGTATGGTGTAATGCCTCTTTGTAGCTTTATATGTTCCATGTTTTCTGACTTGTGTTCTAGCTCGTGTTGGCTAACTTCGAGTTTGTTTTTGGTCTTGTTTGGACCTGCCTTGGGACTATTTTAGGTCCCCTTGGCCCTTTGGAGCTTGCTTTGTATGGCCATGACTTAAGTCCCTTCACTTATTTTGAGCTTTGAGCATCCTAACATGCCATACTTGCATTGTTAAGTTGATTTGGCATCAATTTACATGAGATTTCAGAGCTTAGGGTGCTGTTACATATCCATGCTTATTACTCTTTAAGTATCCTTAAGAGTTGCATCATTGCGTCTTAATTCTTGGGCCCATTGGCATGCATGCTTGTCTAGCATTTTGTGTCATCATTTCAACACATATTGGCCACTGATTTGGTCATTTCTCACGTCTACCCATTTTGGTTTAAGTCCATCCCTTGCATGTTGTTTCATGCTTTCCTTGCATATTATTGTATGCTTGCTCCATCTTCGCATGTTGTTGCATGTTTATTACACTGCATTTTGCATGCTTTAGTCGTATTGCATGATTGCATGTCCAAGTTAGCATTGTGTATGCCTTCCTTGCATTGCATTGTTGTTTGGATTAAGTGTTAATCCGAGCACGAGAAACGAGGAACGTTTCATACTTCAAGTGATAAAACGTGTCTCAATTCTCGATCGCCGACGTTCTTGATTATCCATGATAGAGTTCTAGGCACTTACGTGTTTTATTTGTGCATTCATTTTGCATTGATTTCCACAAGTTGGATCTTTGGCCATCATGCATCGGGATGCATGATTGATGGTCGTGGATCCAATTATGCCTCTCCCTTGATGTTTCGAGCTGATATAGGGTGGCATAGTGCGTACATATCCTTGGGAGACCCTCCCTTTTCTCTATTTTGTGCTCTACTGCAGCTTGGTGTCCCAGCACATCAGTGGCTGGCAATGCCTTGCAGATGGCCAGCAGTCCTTCATTCTTGGCCGGCAGTGCCCACTCTTGGTCGGCAGGATGGTTGGCAGTGGCTCCCCAGGGCCGGCAAGCCACTGATGCACTTCCCAGCATGTTTTTAGTAAGACCCAGAGCAGGAATTCCTTGAGGACACCCTGCAGACAGAGCCTCTAAAGAGCAACCGGAGAGCATTTCGAGGCGAGAAACCGAATGCGAGCATGCATACCCTTCTGCTTCTGTGAACAGTGCTGGAGTGGCTTTATTTGTTGCTTTTCATTTGTAGTTAGTTAATTTGTTAATTAATTAAGTGTTGTAATAATTAGTTGTAACTAGTTATTCAATTTGGTTATGTAATAATTAATTATCTTGTTAGTTAGTTAATTAGCCGGCATGTATTATTTATTCGGACCCTCCGTCGAGAGGGCCAATTTTGTAATAAGTGTGCGTGCGTGTGTGCATGTCTTCCAACCCCACGTCTTTCTTCCTTTTACTTACCTGCTTTTGCTGGTGAGTTTTAGGTCATGTTTTAATTAGCATACTTATGCTCTGCATGTTTGCATCCATTCATCTGTCTAGCATCCTTATGCTTTGCATGTTTGCATACATTCGTCTATCTTGTATGCACCAGGCTCGGCGCATCATACTAACTGCATCGTATTTCAATTCCAAGTTGAATACATGTATCAATTGCTGCATATCATATGTCATCTTAGAATAGCCGATCCTATTTCTAGTTGCATTTCGCATGCATTGCATTAGCCATCTTAACATGAACTAGGATCATGCATTGATTACTAACTAGTTTCTATTTTGGCTCGGATTACACTGTAAGTGTCTATGCTTTAACATCCCTGCATGTGTGTTATTGTTGCCATGAAAGCATGCTTGCCATGAGGCTATTTACTTATTTGATATAACTACCTGAATGCCTGCAGGTGAAGGTTGGATTACTTGAATTGGAACAAATCATTGAAATCCGTATTTTAGCCTACTTACTAGTAGCAAACTTCAAACCATTTTCCAAACAAACAGATATGCGATGCTTTGTTCCAAATTAGGCGATCTAGTCTATACTTGTTTTGCTGTGTGCATCACATAGTAATTCTAGCTAATTAACCAGAATAAGAACACATGTGTTTTCAAAAACTAGATATATTGTTTAGTAGTGGCCGATCTTTGATCGGGCGAGCGGGGGTGCTCATAGATGACCTTCCCCAATCGTACCCAAGTTCACGAGCCGAGGCAACTTTGGTAATAACGGACATGTGGCCTTAGGCACGAGTCAACGTTTCCTAAATTTCCCTAAAATAAAATATTTAGGTGGCGACTCTGTATCTGGCAAAGTAGTCCATGTTTGGCACTTCTTTCTAAAAAATTAGTTTTCCAAAACGATTTGCCGGATTTGGACTCTTTGGTGATTTATCAATCTCACATTGCACATTGTGAGATCAGATTAAGAGTTGTGACATTATTTGAGTCCGAACTGTAGCATGAGGCCTAAGGGCGCGTCAACACCAAAACATCAAATTCAAACATGCAAAGCTCATACCTCCATGATCCACTCTTGCATGTGAGAAATATTCATTCATATCAATTTAATTGGTGAAGAGGTGATCAAATACATGGATTTCAAACAAGATTCAACATAGATTATACACATTGTGCTCAAATATGGAAATTCATAGTAATTTCCTACATGCATGCATCTATTGACTTTAAATTCAACACATACAACTCAATCTCCTCATAAACAATTTAATTCATGTTCTTAATCATTTTTCAACCTTCAATTCACAAAATTACTAATTACAATTCATGCACTCACTTACCTAGAGGCTTAATTCTCTCAAATCTATGGCAAAATCTTGAGTTTAATCCTCCAATTTTCACAAAATTGAGCCAAACACCCAACTCTCCTTCTTTCTCTCTCTCTAGCCGACCCCTCTCTCTTTTTTCTTGAGTTAGAATCAGCCAAGTAGAATAACAAAGAGGATGTTTGAGTACATAGTGCCCCACTAAATCACATTAATTTAATAATAGACAATTGAGCACTTTATGATTAATTAAATCAATTTAATCTGATCCGAATCAATTTTCAAATTAAATTTCACCGTAGGTTCTAAAAATTATGTCAATCACAATGGCGTAATCAATTTTGGGTTCTGTGGCCGATAAGGCCTTTAATTTAATTTCCAAAGCAGATAATTAAACAGACATTCCTATGGTGAATAGATAGAAATTCAAAACCACATATTTTCACATAATGGCACACAAAATCATATAAAACACATAATCATATTCGTATTAAGGACCAATTATCATACTACAGGACAGGGATATTACAGTCTTTCCCCCTTTAGGAAGTTTGGTCCTCCAAACTTAATTTACCTTCGTCGGGAAATAAATGTGGATAGCGTAGTCGCATTTCCTCCTCTTTTTCCCATGTAGCATCCGTCCCATAA
>NW_021025456.1:385381-472685 GCF_004153795.1 Camellia sinensis | reverse complement strand
ATTTCAGCAGATTTTAAAGTACAATATTTATAACTAGGGGGGTATGGATGGCTACCATGTGATGGTGAGATTGGATGGACATGTTTATATATTATATTTGTACAAATCTTGGAAATTGTAAAATATAATATTAAAAAGATTTTTGGGTAAAAGTGTATATTATATAAATATATAATAGTACTTGTTGGGTCAATTGTGATTTAATTAAAAATGTGCGGGCTTGGCGTTCAATTAAAGTATCTATTTCAAGTGTAAAATAATTCAGTTTTTATCTTGCTTCCCTTGAATTTAAAGGTCTAATACGAACGATGACTGTACAAAAATTGAAAGTTAATTTAGAGCGATTAATCTAAAATTTTGAAGTTAAGATAATTAATATTAGAGTTAGAAGTGACTTCTAAGCTTCCAGGATCGATTAGGGTTTTATGATTCCGCCCGTGATGCGTTTTCGTCCTAGGGCTTAATTTGCGTTAATCGACGAACACTAAGGGCTTTATTTTATAATAATTCAAAATTTAGGACCCTTAATAAGGTTTTACAAAAAGTCAGGGGCCTCACCACATAATCTTCTGGCAAATCTATGACTTTGGCCGCGTGCCTTGCCCACTAGTATTTAATAAATGTGTCCTCATCACCAACAAACATACAAAATCTTAGACTTAATACCATTACACACCCATCAATATGGATTTATCAACAAGAACATAGCCGAGTAAAATATTACTTCTTCGGCATTTTAGAAGGAGAAAAATTATTTTAATTCAAACTTGCATAATCTATGATGCCCCTTCAATTAGATTAGGACTGTTGAATTTAGATTTATTGACTATCCTTATTTTTTAGCCTAATATAGTTTAAGATTTTAAAATTATATATTTCATTCAGGATACCACCAAATGCGATGTATTTAATCCCTGAACCAATAAAATATGTGACAAATTCACCTAACAATCACCAGACCAGCGTCAATAAATAATCCATTGTTGTGTACTTGTCCAATGTTTGGCATCATTAATTTATAAAGAAAAAAATAAGATCCCAAAGTGAAAAATCTAAACATTATTAATCTCTCTCTCATTTTTTAAAAATCCAAATCTGAACTCAGGAAATGATATCACATGAAATTCACAAACATGTTTGAATCTCACATTCTAAACAACTGATTTAAAAACTATGCACAGCCTTCTAAGCCAAATCTATGACTTAATTGCCATCGCGGCCTTGTCCCTCACCAATATAATTTAAATAAACGTATCCTTATCACCAACAAACATTACCAAATTCTTAGACTTAATACTGTGCACACCCATCAATGGATTTATAAAACAATTTCTTATATATGATTTTGACTAGGTTAACTCTAAAATGTTTGAAAAAAAAAAAAAAAAAGACACTATCATAGATAGAAGTGGACATTGAACTATTAGCTACCCAACCGGCCCGACTGGACTCTATTTTTTTAGGACTTGAAAAGATTAGTTTAGCCCGTAAGGCTAGGTTAAACCAATATTTTAGGCACATTTAATAAATGGGCCAAATGTATTCAAATGTGTAGCCTTTCTCAACCGGAAAATAATATATTTAATATTTTATTATATTATTATATATTTATATAATATATTAAACAATATATAAGTCACTCTACTTCAACCTATATATCCAAAACAACTTTACAAATCATTTATGAAATATTTTGTGTCAAGTGAGACCACTTTGTATATGCCACTCCCTACTAAAGAAATGATACTACAAACTTCCAACACACCTTGACATGGGTAGGCCCATAAAGGCTAATAGCCCACTATGAACAACCCAAGCCTACCACTTAGGGCCCAACGCATAATTCAACTGATGAGGCCCAACATAGCTGGAAGTCAACATGGCATCAAGAACCAATGACATTCAGACACGTGGCTGGTGAAGGACAAGCCACATAAGCAGACAAAGATCCTACAAAGTTATTGCCACGACACATCGTCATTAATGAAGCCCCTTGCAGCATTTATTGTGACAACCCCTCTCCGTCGGGACAGAATGGCTTCACCAGGAACAAGGTGAGCTAGAGCATAGACTTTCGGCCAAGGTGACAGGTCGGAAGGGACAACGAAATGATGACCAGAGGATATAAGCAGACGTCGAAGACAAGAAGAAGGTTAAGCTTTTCTATCTCTAATCTATCTACGCATTCCACTCTTCTCTCTCTAACTTGCTCGTCGGAGGGTTCGCAGGGGGACTCCCCATTCCCCGTTGAACTTCTGTGTAGGTCTCCTGGTGGGTTTTGTCATTCGGACATAGGCTTAAGGAGCGTGAATCAGTCTGACCCGTTCCGTTTGGAACGAACAGCATCATCAGTTGGCGCCATCTGTGGGAAGTCTCTTACTCCGTGCGCCAGTTGTGCTCATTGTCGCCGGAGGCCTTTTCCCGATAACCCTTTCTTACCACCTGCGAAGGTGGATGGTCACAAGTAGATCCATGGCTTCCTACCCCAATGTTCCCGATCACCAAGCCGACCTTCCTAACCCAAACAACCCGCCACAGTACTTTACCAAGCTCACCAACAGCATTAACCGCCTGGCCGAGCAGAACCAAGCCCTGATTAATGCTCTACTCCAAAGAAATCCTCATATGCCTCCTCCACCACTTCTGGATATTCCACCCAACCAAGAACGAGCCCCGAGCCATACTATCCTGCAGCCTAATCCACCCAACTTGGAAGGTTTGCAACCACCTCCCCCAGGTATAAACCTGCCACCTCGGGGCCCACAGCCATCAATCCTGGCACCAACCTCGGAAGGAGAGGCCAGCAGCGTCTAGCCCCTGCTACCCTCCGATGGTGATAACATCCCTCTCTAGGACGCAGAACTCCGAGCCATGAAGCTCCAACTCCAAGGGGTCATGCAGAACATACAGCATAAGCCATCTACCACAGCCAATTCCCCGTTTGTTGCCTCCATCAGGGACAAACCTCTCCCTCCTAAGTTCAAAATGCCTACCGTCGACTCTTTCGACGGCACAACGGACCCAGTCGACCACTTGGAGACCTACAAAACCCTCATGCTCCTCCATGCTTTCCCTGATGAAATCATGTGTCGGGCTTTCCCCGTGACACTCAAGGGGTCAGCTCGACTTTGGTTTAGCCAACTACCAGCTGACTCTGTCTCTACTTTCTAGGACCTCAGTGATTCCTTCCTCAGCCATTTCATTGGAGCCCAGCGCCAGCGGCGTCCAGCAACCCAACTCCTCAATATCCGTCAGATCGACGGGGAGTCGCTGCGCAGCTTCGATACCCGCTTCAACACCGAAGCCTTACAGGTAGCGGAAAATGATGACAAGGTCATCGTCACAGCGTTCATGGCCGGTTTACGATCATCTGATTTGCTCTTCTCCCTCTCTAAAAACCCCTCTACCTCCATTGCAACCCTACTCTCCAAAGCCCAAAAATTCATGAACGCCGAAGATTCCCTGGCCGCTCGACAAGACCCTATAGCCAAAAATCCGAACCCCAGAGAAAAGAGAAAAGATCCAGAATCCAGAAACACCCAGTACCATAACCAAATACCACATTATACCGACCAACCGCCCCGAGCCGACCGGTCGGTACCGGCCCGACCGTCGGCCGGTTCGAGTGGTACACACCCCTCAATTTCCCCATGGAATAAGTCCTCAATCAGATCCAGCGGGACTACCCCCTCAAATGGCCCCAGCCGTCACGAACACCTTCCAATCAGAGAGACCAATCTAAATATTGCCGTTTTCACCAAGACCACGGCCACAATACCGAGGAGTGTGTTAACCTCAGAGATCAAGTCGAGGGTTTGATTCGCCAAGGCCGTCTTAGTCGATTCAGGGAAACTCGCCCTCAGGAAAGACAACAGACTGAACCCATCAGAAACAACCACCGATGCACCCCTCCCCGACAACCAGCACAACCTAACCCAGGTCGTGATCGCCCTCCACAGCAACCTCAGGCACAAGGTCACCCCGCCCCACCTATTGGAGAAATCAGAGTTATTTCCGGAGGCCTTGCTTGTGGAGGACCACCCCGCTCGTCTCAGCGGCCAGAACTCAGAAAAATAAGGCAGGGTTCAGACAAAGAAGTTGCCACATTGGACCAACCGTCTAAACAGCCAAGGCAGTGGACCGAGCCTATCACCTTTACAGACGCCGACTGGAGAGGCATCCGTTCCCCCCATGACGACCCTCTCGTCATTTCGGCCCTCCTCTCCAACTACAAGGTCAGACGGGTTCTCGTCGACAATGGCAGTTCTTCAGACATCATCTTCCTCAACTGCTTCCGCTAACTCAAGATTTGGGAAGAAAGTCTGTCTCCTCTCCAAACCCCTTTGGTCGGTTTCACCGGCGACCGGGTGACCGCCATCGGCTCCATCGACCTTCCTATCACAATCGGTGAGTACCCGCGACAGACCACAAAGTTGTTCACCTTCCTTGTTGTCGACTGCCCCTTTGCTTACAATATCATCCTTGGCCGCACCGCCCTAAATGCTTTCCAAGCTGTCACATCCACTTTCCACCTTGCCATCAAGTTTCCCACCGATCTTGGAGTTGGCACAGTGAGGGGAGAGCAGACCGTGGCCAGAGAATGTTATGTCGCCTCGCTTAAAAAAGTCAAGCTCAAGGAGGCTATGATCATTGAAGGGCTTGACGTCAGAGATGAGGATGAGCTAATCAGAGGGGAACCAGTGGAGGAGCTTGTCGAAGTCTCCATTGATCCAACCAGCCCTACAAAAACTGCCAAGATCGGTAGCCAATTGTCCCCCCAGGCCAAGGCTGACCTTACGACCCTCCTGACTGAGCACAACGACATGTTTGCATGGACTCACTCTGACATGCCAGGTATTGACCCCTCCTTCATCACCCACCGTCTTAGCATTGAGCCCCATTTCCGACCTATCCGCCAGAAGCAACGCATCTTTCACCCAGAGCGCAATAACCTTATTGCTTCCGAAGTAGATAAGCTCCTTGAGGCACAATTTATCACAAACGTGGACTACCCCAGATGGCTGTTGAATGTGGTTCTGGTTCGTAAAAACAATGGTAAGTGGTGACTCTGCGTTGATTACTCCGACCTCAATCGAGCTTGCCCCAAAGACAGTTATCATCTTCCTCGCATAGATCTGCTGGTTGACGCCACGGCCGGTCATCAAATGCTCAGTTTCATGGATGCTTTCTCTGGATACAACCAAATCCTGATGCTCCTGTCTAACCAGGAACACACCTCCTTCATCACCGACCGAGGAACCTACCATTACCGTGTGATGCCATTTGGGTTGAAAAATGCCGGAGCCAATTACCAACGATTGGTCAATGCTGTGTTTCATGATCAGATAGGTCAGAATATGGAAGTATATGTCGACGACATGCTGGTCAAGAGCAAGCTCTCCACTGATCATCTAGCCGACTTGCGAGAGACCTTCGACACCCTACGAAAGTACCCAATGAAGCTCAATCCGGAGAAATGCGCCTTCGGCGTAGGATCTGGGAAGTTTTTGGGTTTCATGGTGAGTCAGCGGGGCATCAAAGCTAACCCTAAAAAGCTCAAGGCCTTGATTGAAATAAAGTCTCCCAGAACGGTTACGGAGGTTTAGAGACTTACTGGCCGAGTCGCCGCCCTCAACCACTTCATTTCCCGCGCAACGGATAAGTGCCTCCCCTTCTTCAAAGTTCTTCGGCAAACTTTTGAGTGGACGGCCGAATCTGAGGAGGCCTTTCAGCAGTTGAAGCAATGCATGGCCAACCCCCCCTCCTTTCTCAGGCAATCATGGGCGAACCCCTCTTCCTCTATTTAGCCGTGTCTAATACCGCAGTCAGTGCAGCTCTTATCAGGGAAGACAACTCCATCCAACGGCCAGTCTATTCCATCAGTCGGGCTCTTAGGGGAGCGAAACAAAATTATCCATTGTTAGAAAAAATGTCGTTGGCCTTGGTCACTGCCTCTAGACGACTCCGTCCTTACTTCCAAGCCCATTCCATAGTGGTCCTCACTGACCAACCATTGAAGAAGATAATGCAACAACCAGAACTTTCTGGTAGACTTATGCAGTGATCGGTCGAACTGAGCCGGTTTGACATCTCCTACCGGCCTCGGACAGCGATTAAGGGACAGGTTGTTGTCGACTTCATCCTGGAATTCACTAACCCCACTCTAACCACAACTCCTCTACCTCCACCAACCCCTACCGAGCCAGAAGACCCCCACTCTTGGACCCTCAACGTCGACAGATCATCCCGCAAAGAAGGCAGCGAGGCTGGTCTTATCCTCACCACCCCTGAGGGTGGCTACTTCAAATGTGCTCTCTGCTTCTTGTTCGATGCAAGCAATAATGAGGTCGAGTATGAAGCATTGATAGCAGGTCTCTGCCTAGCCAGAGACATTAGTGTCAGCCATATCCAAGTGTTCAGCGATTCCCAGCTCATTGTCGGCCAAATCACGGGGGAATTCAATGCCAAGGACGACACAATGCGGGCTTATAGGGATATTGCACTCCCTCTCGTTCGCCTCTTCAGTAATTTCCACATCAAGCACATCCCACGGACAGAAAACTCCAAGGCAGATGAAATGGCCCAGTTGGCTTCGGCAGACCAGTCAGACCTTAGCCACAGTGTTCGCCTCGAGTACCTAGCCCACCCTGCCATTTCCCCAAACCAACAGGAAGTTCACTTCCTCCAAAATGAACCTATCCCGTGGGCGGCCGACATCTTCCTGTTTCTGACAACGGGGGAACTGCCAGATGACAAACTGCAGGCCGCCAAAGTCAGGGCCTGGTCGTCCAATTACATTCTTGTCAATGGTCTCTTGTACAAACGTGGTTTTTCACGCCCGTATCTGCGAAGCCTCAATCCTGCTCAAGCAACCTATGTGATGCGGGAAATCCATGAGGGTATCTGTGGTAATCATTCGGGCGCCCGGTCCCTAGCCACAAAGTACTTCACACCGGTTATTTCTGGCCTACTTTTCATCAAGATGTGACTGACTTCGTGCTCAAATGTGACAAGTGCCAACGCTTTGCCAACATCCCTCATGCTCTTCCTACAGAGTTGATCACACTTTGCAGTCCCTACCCATTCGCCAAATGGGCGATCGACCTAGTTGGACTATTGCCCACTGGCTGAGGCCAGACCAAGTTCGCTATTGTCGCCATTGATTACTTCACCAAATGGGTGGATGCAGAACCCCTTGCCATAATCACTGAACGGAACACAACCAGATTCATTTGGCAGTCGATCGTATGCAGATTTGGCATCCCTCAAGCCATCGTCTCCGACAACGGCAAGCAATTCGACAATGCCAAGTTTAGGAAATTCTATGCAGAACTTCAAATCCAGCCATGTTTCTCCTCCCCCGGTCTTCCTTAAGCCAATGGCCAAGTTGAAGTCACCAACCGTTCTCTTCTGAAGATCATCAAAACTAAGCTGGAAGCTGCTAAAGGACTCTGGGCTGAGGAATTACCGAATGTACTTTGGTCCTACCGCACTACCGCCCGAACTCCCACTGGGGAGACCCCCTTTCGCTTAACATACGGCGCTGAGGCGGTCATCCCAGTGGAAATCGGTCTGCCTACCCCAAGGGTTCTACATCCGAATCCAGAACTAACTGAAGAGCTGCGTCGGGCAGACCTAGACCTAATTGAAGAGCTCCGAGAAACCACTATAGTCAGATGGGCCTCATACCAACAGAAAATGAGAACTCATTACAACCGCAAAGTCCGACCAAGGGAGTTCGCCGTGGAGGACCTTGTTTAACGGGAAGTAACCCTTGCCACCAAAAATTCGGCAGAAGGGAAACTGGCCGCCAAGTGGGAAAGACCTTACATTGTTAAAGCCAGACCTCGTCCGGGTACATACCGACTTCAGGACATGGAAGGTCGAGACCTCCCCTATCCGTGGAACGCCAAACAGTTAAAGCGTTATTTTCAATAATTTCTCATTCTTGTATTGATCAGTTATTGTATTTTCTTTTTGGCAATCTATACACTTGAATGTTCTCGTTCTTCTCTCACATGATGTAAATTTCTGATCAAATGGGCTACACTTTAATACAAACAAACTTATATCTCAGTTATTTGTGTGATATTCCAATAACGCTTTGATTGCAGCCTCAGCCAGACTAAGCATGAAGAGCTCAGCCAGACCGAGTTACTTAAAGCCTCAGCCAGACTAAGCATGAAGCGCTCTGCCAGATCGAGTTACTTAAAGCCTCAGCCAGACTGAGCATGAAGTGCTCGGCCAGACTGAGCATGAAGAGCTCGGCCAGACTGAGCATGAAGAGCTCGACCAGACAGAGTTACTTAAAGCCTCAGCCAGACTGAGCATGAAGAACTCGACCAAATCGAGTTACTTAAAGCCTTAGCCAGACTGAGCATAAAGCGCTCAGCCAGACTGAGTAACTTCAAGCCTCAGCCAGACTGAGCCCCCAGTGCAACTTCATGATCGTAGCATTGTGGCCATACTTAGCCAAATTCCAGTTCAACGATTCTCCAGGTCAAACTTGCTTCTTGCTGGGTTGTGATTCACAACTTCACGTTTTTAAACTTCACTCTGCATTGAGGTTTTCTTACATTTTGCACTTCACTCCGCGTTGAGTTTTTCTCACATTTTACACCTCACAATGACTTATACTCATGCCCTGTGCAAGTCATCATTCTCATTCATTGCAGAATTACACACATGCAAGCAACAATATGCCAAACACAATTCATAATTTTATTCATTCACAAACTTGTACATAAGTTTATTACAGCAATTCAAAAAAAAAAAAAAAAAAACTAAGTACAAATCTTCTCCACCCCACTCACTCCTCTTCACTTGAGACGAGATCTTCTTCTTCAACGCCCTCGTCTAGGGGGGTCTGGGCCACATCGTCTTCATCAATCTTGACACTGCTAAAGTCTAAGTCTGGGAACAGCTCTTCAGCTTTACGCTTGAACATCTTCCACCCGCTGTCTCAGAACTTAGCCATCTCGTGTTTGTAGAAGTCCGACCGCTGGAAGCTTTGGATCACTTCTTCTTCACTCCTGCCCCCAGCGGTCGCCCTCGACGGGCCAGCCCCCTAGACCCTTCTCTCGCTAGGTGGCAGGCGATCGCAGCATCAATAGCCATCTGAAAGTCAGCAGACCCCTTGAATTGCTCTACTGTTGCAATGCATAAGTCGGGGTATGCTGCCCTCTCAGAGGTTGCCTTAGTTTTCTCCTCCTCCAACTCCTTCTCCACCGCTGCCTTTTCTGCTGCTGCATTGGCATGCTCGTCTGCAAGATCTCACTCCAACCCAGCGATCTTCAGGTCTACTTCTTCCTTTTCTTTGATCCACTGGCCGCGCAGATCCTCATTGCTGGTCATGGCCTCTTCAAACCGCTCGTTGGCGACCGTGCAGGCATTTTGAGTATCCTCCAGCTTCTTCTGCTCACCAGCCAGCTGGAACTCGAGTGACACCACCTTGCGGCGCTTGTCCTCCAGCTCTAACTTGGCCACGAGCAGCTCAGCATGGGCATGATCGGCAACGTTGCTCTGCACCATCGCCAGCACCTCCATCTTCTTTGCCTTCTGAGCCTCCTCCAACCCCCTAGCACACGCACCCCACGCAGCCCTTCTCTAACCTACACTCTCCTTCTTGAAATTTTCAAGCTGGGCCTCCACTTGCCCCAACCTCTCCCTCTCCTTCCCTAATTCGCCCTTCGCCGCCGCAGCCTTATTCAACAGGGCTCCCGCTAGGGCAGTCACCTCCATTTGGGCTAAGCATAATCCCTTCAGCAGCTCAGCCTCAGTAAATCCAGCCACTGAGCGAATGGCTGCGTCTTCCACCACCCCCAAGAGGCGATCTGCAGCCATCCTGGCTTCCCTCCCTTCTCCTTCCACTCGCCCAGACACCGTAGGGACGTGGTAGAAGGCGGTCTTCAACCCAGGCCTCTCTCCCTCTCCTTGGGACGCCAGACCCTCCTTAGGCTGTGGCTCTGCCCTCTGCTCAGCGCTGACAGCCCCACTTGGCCCTTGTCCATCAGGGCCAGTCGCCCCCTTCTCCGCCCCCTTTGCCGCTTCCTCCAACCCCATTTCAAGGGCCTCATTTGCCATCACCTCCTTCCTTCTCTTCAAGACGAGCTCCCCTTCAGTCTGACGGACTCTCTTCTTCTTCTTCAAACCCTCTATCTCCTTTTTGCTTCTCTCCTTCAGGGGATCCACTGGGGGCGGTCGTGGCTCGAAATCGCCTAGATCCTTCTCCCACAACGGCTTCAGGCGCGGTCAAATTCGCTCCCTCACGATTGGTTTCGGAGCAAGCCCAAGCTGTGTCTCCTTATACTTGTCCACTCGCGCAAATAGTCTCCTCTCTTGTCCCTCCTCCGCCTTCCTCTGTGCTTCCAGCTCTTTCCTTGTTGGGTCCTCCCCTAATAATTGTGGCCCCGATTTCAGGGCAAACAATGTTGACGGCAGGACCAACTCATCCCACATCACCCCCTTCTCTTCTCTCCATTTCCTCACCCTTTTCACTCGATCCTCAGCCTCCTTGTCTAGCTTGGGCTCGACTAACTTGGTTGGCACTCTCTACGTGGTGCGAACTCTCGCCCCAGCATTCGCCATCACAAAGAACCATCTCGGCCTCCACCCATTCACCGAAGACGAAAGACCCACCACCAGACCTTGCCCTGCTATTGCTTGCAGCGTCACCCATGTCTCCTGCTGACCGCAGGCCTTGTAGCACAAGAAGAACTCCTCTACAGTCACGGCCATTACTCCGGTCGCTTGTGTAGACCACCCGAAACTTCACTCCGCGCGCGAGGGCGCAAATCTTTGTTCTTAAGCTACTACAATTCGGACTCAATGTCACGGTTCTGAATCCAATCTCACAAAGTGCAATGCAAGATTGATAAATCACCAAAGAGTCCAAATCCGGCAAATCGTTTTGGAAAATTGATTTTTAGAAAGAAGTGCCAAACATGGACTGCTTTGCTAGATACAGAGTCGCCACCTAAATATTTTATTTCGGAAAATTTAGGAAACCCTGACTCATGCCTAAGGCCACGTGTCCGTCATCACCAAAGTTACCTTGGCTCAGGAACTTGGGTACGATTGGGAAAGGTCATGCAATGAGCACCCCCACTCGCCCGATCAAAGATCGGCCTGTACTAAGCATGATATCTTGTTTTTGAAAACACATGTGTTCTTATTCCCGTTATTAGCCTAGAATTTACTACGTGATGCGCACAGCATACAAGTATAGACTAGATCGCTTAAATTGGAACAAAATATCTCATGTTTGTTTGTTTGAAAATGGTTTGAAGGTGCTACTCGCAAGTAGTCTAAGATGTGGATTTGCCACCCTTAGTGTCACGACCCCAAACCCGGCCCTATGGGTTTAGCACCGTAACCGGCCAGTAATCTGAGATTACCGAAGGCCTGCAGAACAGTAATACAGTAAAACAGAGTACAGGGCCAGGCGGAAGCCAAAACAGTAAATAAACAATGCCCAATGAGCTGTGACAGTCTGTATGCAAAAAGACTTTTCATACATTTATGTGTAAACAGTACAGAACAGTACGCACAATTTATACAATCATTCAGACTAGGGACTCTGTCCCTTACATATCAGTACAGTAAACATTCAGTCTATACAGAACAGTAGGACGAAACAGAAGGGGGAATTGTAAAATGCCCCTAAGCCTTAACACGATAGGCTCGGAACCTCGCAGTGAGGCACATAGGCTGGCTTGACAAAACTGGAGTAACCCTGACGCTCCTAGCCGCGGTCTGGTGCCTGTACACCTACATATATATATGAGCAGTGAGCTAAAGCCCAGTGAATAACATAAAGCGTAAAGAGGTTAAGAATGAATGTCCTTACAGTATGAAAACAGTTCATTTAAACAGTGTTTCAGTTGCTCAGTCAGTACAGTCATATGTGGTACACCCAATAGCATAACAATACAGTAAACAGTAGGTCTAAAAGACCGAGCAGTAATGATGGCCATCAGTCAGTAAACAGTAGTGGTTCCAACTAGGGAACCGGTAGAGATTTCTGTCACAGTAACAGTAAACAGTAGGTGCTAAGGATGTCACAATACAGTTCAGAATATAGGACATACATTCATTCAGTTAACAGTAATCAGTTCAGAAAACAGTATAGTTCAGTTGTTCAGAAGATATTCATTTGTGAACATATCTTTACACAATCGTTACTCACAGAGTTTGGGCTACAGTATGCTAGAGCGTGCCTCTCCAGTCGCCAACCCTACACAGTTAATAGATTGAACACACTAAGCTACACAGCTGGGAAAGATAATAACTTAATCCCTAATTTGACTCGGTGTGTTCTACATCTATATCCTCAACAAGATGCCTTAAACTAGGTCTAAGAATGCCTAGAATGGGACGAGGATGCAAAGATGTGATCAGAAAACAGTTTCAGAATATTCAGAAAAATAGAGTCCCGCTCGAGCTCAGGTTTCCCCGCTCGAGCGGACATGCAACAAAGGTATACGCTCGAGCGTACAATACTCCGCTCGAGCGTACTGTAAAAGTACTGGATGGGTGAAATCTCCGCTCGACGCCCGCTCGAGCTTGAGACACATGACTCCGCTCGAGCGCCCATTACTCCGCTCGAGCGGACCGTAAAACAGTGCAAAGAAATGCTGGATGCTCGGATTCCACGCTCGAGCGCCACTTTACCCGCTTGAGCGGAAGTGCAAAATCTGGGAATTCTAGATTGCACCTCCAAGCCAATACCAGGTTCAAATGCAAGAAAACCAATCCTCTTGGGCCTATTTTTCTGGAAAACCTTTATAAACACATAAAATAACATGATTCAAAGCTCAATTTGAGAAATCAAAGCCCAAGGGTGTTTAATTCAAACCCAATTTCAAACCAATTTCATGAACAATATGAACATGCAACATGCATGAATTCAAATCAATTCAAAGCTTCAATTTGATGCTCTAAGGAGCCAATTGATCCAAAAACAAGTTGAAAACATGGATCATTACAAAAGTATGGACATGCATGAACCATTTTACCATGAAATCAACTCACAACTCAACAATTCAAACATGCAAGCATGAATTATGCACTATATCAACATGTATGAACTAAAACATGGCTTAGCTCTACAATTTAACATGGACCATGCAAGAATTAGTTCAAACACAAGAATGAGAAGATGAAATCCTTACCTAAGTCTTGAATTAGAAGACTAGGAACTCAAACATGCAATCTATACTTCAATCCAAGTAAGATCAAGCAAAAGAGATGAAGACACTCTCACTCCCCAATCTCCCTCTCTCTAGTCGGTGGTGTGCTCAAAGTGAGCTGAAGAAACGTGTATGTATGAGTGTGTACAAGGCTCAACATGTGTATAGATAGTGGCCCACCCAAGGGCAAAGTTGTAAATGAGTCAAACTCTACAATGGTCAATATTTAACCTAATTTAATCATACCTAATCAGTTTTCAGATAAATATACTACAAAATCACATTAATTATGAGGGTCGTAAAACCTCAATCAATTCCAAATTCGGCCGCCGATAAGGCCTTCAATTAACAGTTTAAACATAAAACACGAACAGATCAAATAATCAATCAAACAGATACAATACAAATTAACATACACACTCAGTCAATTCAGTTCCAGTTTTCAGTCAGCCAGTTCAGTATTTTTAATCAGTTCAATTATCAGTCATGATCAGTTCAGTTTAACGGTAATTAGTGTTTATCGGTAAGCAGTGGTGAGGGTTATTACACTGAGGTGGGCTTAGAAAAACATGATTTTGCCACTATCAAGTGGGCTTAAAACTCGCATTTCGATGAATTGTCCCAATTCAAGTAATCCAACATTCACCCCCAGGCATTCAGGCTGTTATAGCAATTAAGCAGTTAGCTTCATGGCAAGCATGCTATCATGGCAATATGTAATCACACTCATGCAATATGCTAAAGCGTAAACACTCACAGTGTACTCCGAGCCAAAACAGAAACTAGTTTGTAATCAATGCATGATCCTAGTTCATGTTAAGATGGCTAATACAACACATGCAAAATGAAACTAGAAATAGGCTTGACTATTCTCAGATGGCATATGAGATGCAACTTGATACATGTATTCAAATTGGAATTGAAATACAATGCAGTTAATATGATGCGCCGAGCCCGGTGCATGCAAAACAGATGAATGGATGCAAACATGTGAGCATAAGTATGCTAATTGAAACACGCCCTAAATCTAACCATCGAAAGCTGGTAAATAAAAAGGGAGAAAGAAATGGGGGTTGGAAGACATGCATCACACACACGCACACTTATTATGACAGTTGGCCCTCTTGACGGAGGGTCTGAATAAATAATACAGAACCAACTAATTAACTAACTATTCTCGCTAACTAATTATTACACAACCAAATTGAAACAAATATACATTCTAAGCTAACAAAAGTATTGAAATGGCCTCATGATGAGGGATGCATGCATGCTCGGACTGCCTTGCTCGGAAATCCATCGCGATGCCCTAACTTGCCTCTGTTTGCAATTGTTTCCAAAACATTGCACAAAGCTCTAGAAGGCTGAAACTCCATCATGGGAACCTGTGAGAGGGCTGCCGGCCAGTTTTTGACATTGGAGACCACCTGCCGACCACTTTCTGTGCTGAAGAACAAGAAAAAGTGGTCGGCCAACCACTTTATCTGGTCGGCCGGCCAGTTTCTGCTGCTGAACTGTACTTTTCTACAACAGAGAGCAAGAAAGGGCACGACAATGTATTTGCGGCATATGTGTGCACAACCACTCTCCCTATCATGTAATGAACTCAAGGGGGTGTGGTTCTCGACCCTCGAGCCACGTTTGTGTGATTTACACTACAAGTGCATTAGGCATGCATAGAGTGACAAAACCAAGCAAAAACAGTGGCATGCCACAGCAAAATAACCACAAATACCAGCTAAGATATGGCCAACGCGACCGGGAATTAAGACATGTTTCATAACTTGAAGTACGAAACGTCCCTCGTTTCCCGTGTTTGGGCTAACTCCTATTCCAAACACAAATGCAAGCAACATGGCAAACATGCAATGTGACTACATGGCATACTCAATGCAATGGACAATATAGCATACACAATGCAATACATAACATGGCATACACAATGCTAGATGCTAAGGACTAGATGGCATACTCAATGCAAGGTAACCCTAAGCTTCTAAACACAATGTGAAACATGCATGCACAATGCAATAAGGCCAACTTATGGATGCTAGAGCCATGCACACTCAATGCAAGGAACAACTTGGCATACACAATGCAAGTAACAACATGGCAAGCACAATGCAATGTAACATGATGGCATACACAATGCTCAATGACCACATAGCATACACAATGCAATGTAAGATGGCATACTCAATGCACAATGGACTTAAACCAGGATCGATAGTCCTCAGCCATGTCCAAATCAGTGGCCATTGGGATGAAATAAAGGCACATAAACACAAGGCATGCATGCACAATGCATTAGCCAATACAAGAGGCTCAAGAGCACAACTCTCAAGAGTGCTCAAAGAGTGACAAAAGTGGAAGTGTAACAACACTAAGTGGACTGAAGTGAAGTAAGAAATGATGCCAAATCATTCGAACAACATAAGTAAGGCATGTAATGGTCCTAGAACATGGAAGCTAGTGAAGAGGACTATAAAGGAGGCATGCAATACATGGCACAAATGCATGAACTAAGCATGGACAGAGGTCAAATAGGTCTAAACAAGAACCTAAACATGCATGAGATGAGGGCCCAAATACCTAGGCATGCAAGCATGCAAGCTAAGCCACAAACGAGGCAATGATACACAACACTCAAAGGCACTTAAAGCATGAATGAAGTGGGAATATGGAAATGCTATAGGCTCTGAAATGTCATGTTAAGTGATGCCAAATCATGTATACAACACAAAAGAAGCATGCAATGGTGCTCAAAGCTTGAGGCAAGCAAGAGCATTTATACTACAACTATACAAAACATGAAGCATGCGGTTAAGACAACCTAAAACAGTCCTAGAATATGTCAAAATGAATCTAAAACATGCATGGAAGGAAGCCAAAACAAGCTAGCATGGTGAGCATGAGGCATGTTGCATACAAGGCAAATAAGGTGGATTACACTACACCTAATAGGACCAAGTATGGGATGACTCAACTAACAAAAATCAGAGTTATATCATGGCATAATAACCCCAAAAATACACTGAAATGATGGCTCGCAAGCCATGGCATGAAGGCATACGCAATGGTTCATGTTGAGGCATAAAGGGAACAACCCTCCAACGCATTGAATAAGTGAAAAATGTGAATGCATGGCCATGAAACATGGACTGAAATCACATTACAAATGATGCCAAATCACTGAAATAGGCCAAGCAATGCATGCTAGTGGACTCGAAACCAAAGCTAACAAGCTAGAATGCACTATAGCTATACAAAGCATGGCATGCATGACCAAAACAACCAAAATCAGACCTTAGACATGGTAAAACATGAACAAAGTCTTCTCAGAGCTAAGCCAAAAGCATGCTAAAATGACATGTCAAAGCATGATGCATGTTAGGCTATTTCATGGGACTGTACCACAAGTGCATGGATCACGCAAAGGCTAACCAAACCAAACCAAAACAGAGTCATGGCATGGTAAAACATCACCAAAAACATGCTGAAATGGAAAGAAAACAAGCTAGAATGACATGCTACTTCATGAAGCATACAAAGCTAGTTTAAGAGATTTACACTACAAGTGTATAAGGCATACAAGAGCCAACCAAACCAGCCCAAAACATATCTGAGACATGTTAAAATAACACCAAAAACCTATTGAGATGGCCCCAAAATAAGCTAGAAACACATGCTCAAACATGAGGCATGCAAGACTAGTTTGTGTGATTTACACTACAAGTGCATTAGGCATGCATAGAGTGACAAAACCAAGCAAAAACAGTGGCATGCCACAGCAAAATAACCACAAATACCAGCTAAGATATGGCCAACATGAACTTAACAAAGGTGCTCACATATCAAGCATTCAAAGCAAGTAAACAAGACACAAGGGAGAGGGGATGACCCTCTCCTATTTAGGACTCCAAGACCACCTTTCCACCACTAGAAATCCTTTAGATTTAAGTGGTAGAAAGGTCATGTAATGGCTTCAACAAGAGCCTAAATGGATGGCTCAAAACAAGACCTAAGAGGGGGTAAACCACCCCCAACAAAAAAGTGACCTTAAACAACTATTTTAAGCACACAAAAATAGAACTTTTATCAGTTATAAGTTAAGCTCAAAACAGCATGCAAGATAGGCTAAAAGCTTAAGCAAGAAAGGGGGATTTAAGGAGTAGAAACTCACCCTTGAAGTCCTTCTTTATAACTGCAACTCCAGCAGGTTTTTCAAGCTCAAAGCCATCCAAGAACACCAAAACCAGGTCCTAAGCACCTCAGTAGCAAAAGAATGGTGTTTGAGTATGTGTTTGTGTGTACAAAGTGAAGGAACAACACCCCTTAAAACACAAAAATATAGAGATATAGAGGGAAATATATGCTTTGCCTTAAGAGAATTTTCTGAACCTCAGAAATGGAGAGAGGGCCTCTCTTTTATAGAAAAACAAAGCCAAAGCTTCTTGGAGAAGCTAGGAACTTGTGAAAATCCCTCCATGATATAGCCTGTGTCCTCCAGCTAGCAGAGCTGGCATCCACACAGTCTGCCAAAATAGGAGGAAGCTGCTGACCACTTGAAGTGGTCGGCCAGCTACTTTAAGTGGTCGGTCGGCCATCTAAAGTGGTCGATCGGAGAAGAAAGTGGTCGACAGGGGTAATTGGTGGTCTCCACACTGAAAGGAAGCCAATGGCATGGTGGGAGACCAGTATTGGTGGTCCAAAAGCCAAGAAAACCAGTTATCCGACCAAAAAACTGGCTGGCAGGAAGCAAAGTGGTCTCCAAGGAGAAAAATTGGTCTCCCAAGAAATAAAGTGGCCTCCCATGAAGAGAAATGGTCTACAACATGAAAGCAAGCTAATGGCATGGTGGGAGACCAGAAAAGGTGGCCCGAAAACCAAAAAAACCAATTTCCCGACCAGAAAATTGGCTGGCGGGAAGAAAAGAGGTCTCCATGGGAAAGAACTGGTCTCCCACCCTTGTACCACCTTCCAAATAAGGAAAACAAGGTTTGTGCCAAAAAAAAACCAAAACGGATGCAAGACGAAAGTTCGGGAGGCGAGGCGCGCGGTCGGAAGCCTCGAAAACTAGTCTACGGGCATCAAAAGTGGTCTGTGACCACAAAAGTGGTCTCCCGAACCACAGTGTTCCTCTAGGCCAAGGAAATGAGGTGTGGTTCAAAAACCACGGCAAACGGAGAACGTTAAGCGGTCCCGAGACAAGGCGCGCGGCCGAAGGCTCCGAAAATTGGAAACTGGTCTCCAAACGGGAAAAGTGGCCTACGACCACAAAAAGTGGTCTACGACCACAAAGAGATGGTCTACCAGACCACTCCCTCCCTCCAGGGAAGAGAAACAAGGCCTAGTCCGCAAACCGAACCGAAGCACAAAGAGTTCAGAGGCCTGGAGGCAAGGCACTCAGTCGAAACTCCGAAACTCTGAAACAAGCACAACATGTAGAATCACCGAGCGCTCAATCGATGACGTCTGAGTCTTAAGGTCAGTCGAAAATGGGGTGTCTACAGCTTGCTGCCAGGAACTCGCACACGCCATCAATATTTTCTAGGTATTCGGCATCAACTGCCCTGGCGCCGCCTTCAGCTTATTCAGCACATTCACCACCACTTCAGGCAAAGGAAGCCTCAAACCTCCCCACAACCCCTCCTTGTACAGACTGAATTCGCCCGGCTGCACATCCGACGCCCTCTCCGTGGATGCAGACAGCCTCAGCTCTATCTTTGAGGGAATTTGGTACTTCTTCCTTATTCCCTCTAACTCCTCCGCGGCTAGTACTGATCTATCCACCTTCGTATGCCAATGGTCCGGCTCCACCTGACTAATCGGTCTCGCGGCCGAAATTATTGTCCTGGGGCGAGCCCGCACCGCTTGACTCGCTCCCTCCCCCTCCCTACGCTTTATGTGGTACTGTTCCGCCAAATCAACCGCATCATCGTCGCCCAATGGATTAACCCTTGCGGTTGTTCCTTCCTCTTAGGCCATCTCTCTCGTACGTCTGCGAATAGCTTCGGATGCAGGCGCAAGAAAATTCAAAAAGTGTTGCAGGGGTGTATCGCTAGCAACGAAGGAGTTTACACTTGGAATGTTTTGATTTTTCGCAAAAAGGTAGGTAAAAGGAATAATACCAAAGGCCTAGGGCTTGCTTGCATTCCAGGGGTCGCAATTAATTTTTGCCAGTTTGAAAATTTTCAAATATCCGCCAAAACTGTCTTTTCAACACCCTATAATGACCTATCATTTCACTTCATGCCGAACGCCTAACCTCCCCCACTGCGAGATTCGGCCATGTGTACGAGCACGATTCCTGCCCCTTTCTCCCCTTGTCTTTTCCACTTCGCTTCAGCACGTGCCACGCCGCCTCTCGAGCCCCATGCCAAACCACCCACCCTTCGCGGTCGGCCCTCCTCATGGTCGGCCTCTCCACTCGGCCACCCTTCGTGGTCGGCCCTCCTCATGGTCGGCCCCTCCACTCGACCACCCTTCGCGGTCGGCACTCCTCAGGGTCAGCCCCTCTACTCGGCCACCCTTCGTGGTCGGCTTTCCTCATGGTCGGTCCCTCCTCGCGGTCGGCCCCCATTACGATCAGTCACCTCTCTTGGTCGGCCTTCAACCTGCCCATCTCCTACAACCCTCATTTTCTTCATTATTCCCTTCGTTGGACTAAAGCTGCACTTTGGAATAGGGGACTACTGACATGGTTTGACCCATAAAGGCTAATAGCCTACTATGAACAACCCAAGCCCACCACTTAGGGCCCAACGCATAATTCAACTGATGAGGCCCAACATAGCTGGAAGTCAACATGGCATCAAGAACCAATGACATTCAGACACGTGGCTGGTAAAGGACAAGCCACATAAGCAGACAAAGATCCTACAAAGTTACTGCCACGGCACATCATCATTAATGAAGCCCCTTGCAGCATTTATTGCGATAACCCCTCTCCGTCAAGACAGAACGGCTTCACTAGGAACAAGGTGAGCTAGAGCATAACTTTCGGCGAAGGTGACAAGTCGGAAGGGACAACGAAATGATGACCAGAGGATATAAGTAGACGTCGAAGACAAGAAGAAGGTTAAGCTTTTCTATCTCTAATCTATCTATGCATTCCACTCTTCTCTCTCTAACTTGCTCATCGGAGGGTTCGCAGGGGACTCCTCATTCCCCGTTGAACTTCTGTGCAGGTCTCCTGGTGGGTTTGGTCGTTCGGACATAGGCTTAAGGAGTGTGGATCAGTCCGACCCGTTCTATTTGGAACGAACAGCGTCATCACACCTCAAAAAATCAACTTCCAAAATTTTGGTATTTGCATAACAAGATAGAACAAGTAAAGCTTATTCATCACAAAATTATTAAGAATTTCAAGCTAGCATTGCATGGCATACATCGAAACTGGCATGAGCAGTTCTGGAAATGCAAGGCAATTGTACCAAATCTTGGTTGCGAGTTGCATCTCAAGCCTTCTTTTTCCTACCCAATGCAGGGACTCTGGTGTTCATTTTAGTCTGGCGAGAGCATGGTAACAAGCCGCGCAGAATAGCTAAGATTGCAAAACCCAGGAAAGGTAATTACATCATCATCAACACATTCGTGATTCTGGAAGACAAGATCAGTTCCGCTAATACAGCAACCTGAAGCATTAATAAAATCAAGAAGAGATTCAAACACCAATTTCAGACTCTAATGTTTGCTAAAACTACATCATCATCAACACATTTGTGATTCTAGAAGACAAGATCAGCTCTGCTAATACAGTAACCTAAAGCATGAATAAAATCAAGAAGAGATTCAAACACCAATTTTCAGACTCTAATGTTTGCTAAATCTACTTTATTAATCATTATTACATTCATCCATGTCCTCTAATTTGTAATAAAAAAAATATGAACCTTAAGTAAGATTTTATTGTAACCGAATACATCGAGAATCAGAACAGGCTCATGATCAGTAATCCTTAATCACCAGAGACTGAGCTGCATTAGTGGCTTATCCATTTTTTAAATTTATGCAAAATCATAACCACAATGCACCCATTGGCAGGAGTTTGGACCTGCTGACATGCAACATTATGATATCTTTGTTCCTTGTTCAAAGCCCCTATAAAATAATATAAATCATATAGAATATACATTTGAGCTTAAAATTCAAAGAAATGGCTAGCCATAAATCTGACTTTGCCAATTATTATATACAAGTCATTGGAATTTAATAGAGATAAATGCATTTTCACATCTTCATAATTGAAACAGCTAGTGAAATAGTGGTTTCTGCTTAAAAGTCTTGCTTATATTCTACTTGCATATATAATCACTAAAATTATAAACTAAATTTACTTTCATGATCAAGACATAAAGAAATCATTACAAAAATTAAAAAAACATTAAAATAAAATCTCAAGTTGTCATGTCAGATAAAAACTAAACCAACAAAAAGAACATACTAGTAAAATATTACTCTTCTTTCACTTTTAGAAGCAAAATTATTTAATTCAACTTACATAATCTATAATGCCCCTTTAATTTAGATTAGATTGTGAATTTAGATTTATTGGACCTTATCCTTATTTTTTAGCCTAGTAACAGTATAATATTTAAAATTATTTTAATTCATTCTAGGATATAACCAAATTGACGTATTTAAGCCCTAAACCAATAAAATAGGGACAAATTTGGACCTAACAATCACCAGACCAGATCAATTTAAATCATGTGTCTTATGTACTTGGTCCAATGTTTGGATCATAATTTATAAAGAAAAAAATAAGATCGTAAAGTGAATAAAATCTAAACATATTTTAATTTCTCTTTCATTTTTTTTATAAAATCCAAACAGAACATCTTCTTTACCAATTCTATTTTGTGAAATTTGTGAATTACTCCACCCAAACAAATATACATACGTAATGTATTTAAACACGTCGTCATATACAATGATCAATTAATGCACATATTCAATGTGTTATTCCAACTATCATATTCAATGACATAATTCAATTGATTGGTTTCAATTTACCTAATAATCATGTAGTATCTATAACAATCAAGACTATCCTTCACCGATAGCCCAAAACAGTTATCTCTAAACAGATAAATAGTTCTATCAAGAAATAATTTATTACATTTTTTATTGGTGGGTGATTCATCAATCCAGCTACACCAACTAGTCCCCAGTCCATCCAATTTCATGTTTTTCAAATCAATTTCATATTCCTCACAATTACCAAATTAATTATACAAATTAATTATTTAAATTCAATTAGGGCATTTTCCCAAACATTGATCATAAGACCAAATTTCACCAATTAAATCCACAAATCCCCATTTTCAAGACCTCATATGCACATGGAGCTTAAAAACATAAAACTCCTCTTTTAAATACTATAAGTCTCAAACCCTAATTTATGAAATTACCAAATCTCACCATTTATACAAAATGACAAATGTTTATATTAAAACTCATAAGAAGGAGTAGATTATCCCTACCTCAAATGAAGAGACTCAAAGGAGATGATGAAGAAAACCCAAGATGCTCCAAATCCAAGAATTTTCAGATCAAAATGTAGCCCAGAATTATTTGAATTATTATTAAAGTTAAAAATTAGTGACTTTTTTTGTAATAATTTTTTTAAACTGTTGCTAAAACTTATAATTAGTGATATTTTTTGTGATAAAAAATTCAAATTATCGTTAAAAATTAACAATTAGGGATTTTTTTATAATAGTGTTTAATAAAAAATAACGTTAATTATCACATAACCTAATAAATAGTAAGTCCATCTATTAAGACCAGTAAGTACGTCTACTACTTATTTCTATAATGAAAAATATATATTACATAAATAAGGAGAAATTCTACTATCCATACCCCTAGCATAGGCACCCCTAAGGCTTCGTTTGGTAAGTTGGGCTAGGTTGGGTTTGAGGCTATTTTAGCCACACAAAAAAATATATATATATATATATTTGGTTAAAATAGCATATATATATATATATATATTTTTAGCCCAATAAGACAAAACATCACATCTAACCCAAAATCATTGCATTATTTCTCTCATAGAAAGTCAAAAAAGCCAAAAGGTCTTTCCCAAACAAGGCTTTTTAGCCCCAGACTAAAATAGCCAAAAAGCTAAAAAGTCAACCCACCTTCCAAATGAACCCTAAGCTATGCCATTTTTTTTAGTTATGACTAATTTTTTTTCTTTAGTTATGACTTATGAGATTTTTGATTGTGCCTCATGTGTTGTTTGATTATAACTTTTTTTTTTTTTTTTGTTATGACTCAGAAAGTATGAAATTTTGTCATTTTTTCTGTTAGTTAAAAGGTACATACGGTATATACCCTTTGAAATGTGTGTACCATAATCTTTCCCATACAGAAAGGATATTTGTCACGCCCTCAAAATAATACATCAACCAATCATTCATGATAACCATAGACATAGGAGAATTAAACATATATTCATTTATCAGAGTCTTCATTACAAAAAGAATTACATGTTGACAACAAAAGTAAATGCCATACTGGCTTACAACTTTCCAAGTCAACACTTGGTTACAACAAAAGAGAGTTATAACTCTTAACATATTAAGCCCTTGGTTTGAATTACATGTAATACAAAAGATAACTACAAAAATAAGCCTTCAGCTTCTAAACCTCCCAAGCTACATCCTTGGAGGCGGCATATCACCTGTACCTAAAAATGATGTCCCACATAGGGTGAGCCAAAGCCCAGTAGAGATATGCTAAACATAATATGAAAAGTAACTAAAACATTAGCATTCAATAAATGTTTAACAATTCAAAACTATTTCAACCCTTAGTCCATAATCAATCAACATAGATTTTCATACATCCATTCACTTCCTTTATCTGAATCAATTTGTCAACATGGTACATTATTTATCCAAACAATTCAAAGTGAGTCTACAACTCATATTATCAACACTTCCATCATCAACAATTTCAAATGAGACTACAACTCATAAAGACAACACTCCAATTCATCAACGTCATTTAGACATATAAAAGGTTTCGGGACTTTCACCCTGGACACTCTGGCCAACTTAATTATCAATGGAGTCCATCCTCTATCTTCTCCCAAATAGTAGAGTACATCTCCTATCTCCTCTCACACATTGGAGTGCATCCCCTATCTCCTCCCACATAAATATACATATGCAATGTATTTAAACACTTCAACATATACAATTATCAATTCAAGCACATATGCAATGTGTTAATCCAACCGTCATATTCAATGACATAACTCAATTGATTAGTTTTTATTTACCTAGTCATCATGCAGTTCTACAACAATCACGACTATCCTCCATCGATAGCCCAAACAGTTATTTCTAAACAGATAATTAAATTTATCAACAGATAAATTAATACTGTTTCCACAAGTGAGCGATTTTCAATCCAACTGTACCAATAATCACATTTGTTCCCCAATTTCATCATGTCCAACACATTTATATATTCCCACAATTAATTTCATTATTTTGACAAATAATTCGATTAATCCCAATTGGGGCATTTTTTTTTTTTTTTTTTTTTAATATTGTTCTCAAGGCCAAATCTACCTATTTTATATACAATGAATAGATTAGCAAGGTCACAAAGACACATGGAGTCCCATAAATATAAAACCCCTCTTTTATAGTTTCAAAACAAACCCTAACTTTCCAAAATTTCCATAATTTCACCATTTAATCAAAATGACTAAAATTTATGTTAAAGCTCAAAAAGATGAGTAATTTATCCCTACCTGAAAAGAAGAGACTCAAAGGAGAAGATGAAGAAAACCCAAGATGCTCCAAATCCAAGAATTTTCAGATCAAAATGTAGCCCACGCAAAACTCCAACTTTCTTACAAAGGGATTAGGGTAGAAAACTCCTAGAACACGGAGTATTTGTAGAGAGAGAGAGAGTGTTTAGAGAGAGGGGCTACTGGATCTAGGGTCTGAGATGAAAAGAGGATCAAAAAGTGATGTATATCTCGCTGCTGCCAACTGATATATTCAAACCTCGCTCGAGCAAAGAAGTGGTCGCTCAAGCGACCAGACACAACAACACCTCGCTCGAGTGCAAGAAGCCTCGCTCGAGCACATAATTCTAAGCTTCAGGTCTGCAACCCAGACGCATGCTCGAGCGCAAGAGTTCTCGCTCGAGCTGAGGAACACAATACATAGAGCTTGCTCACTCGAGCGACAAAATCCTCGCTCAAGCGAAGAATACCAACCTTCAGGTCTTTCCAACACGCAGACGCACGCTCGAGCGCAAGAATGCTCGCTCGAGCGAAGAGACACACCACACAAATCTCACTCGAGCGAAGGAACCCTAGCTCGAGCAAAGGAACTAGACCCAAAGCTCACTCGAGCGATAAAAGCCTCGCTCGAACGAAGAAACCAAAATCTAGACAACAACCATTTGTTTCAATTCACACCCAACCTGTTTCAAACCTGCCCAACATATCCTAAAATTCAAATGCAAGGAATTTAAGGATGCAAACAGAATATAAACAACAATAGCCAACCATGGAACCCGGGTTCGGAATACAACACATGAAGGAGAAAACTGGGATCACTATAACCTTCCCTCTTTAAAGAATTTCGTCCCCGAAATTAGATAGATATATAAGTTTCAAAATTGTGATCTTTCCAATTCTCAACATGATTACAACACAACTTTTATCAACATGGTCCTCTACAAATCATTCCATCTCTGTTCAATAGAAGAACTTTACAAATATAGCTCAATATGCATTATCAACATCCATTCCTTTGAATTTCAACAAGTTCCAATACACATACTCCACAATTCTATAACATATTCAATGTTAATGATATATTTGTATTTCTACAACACATTCAACATATACAATGTTAAATTAAACTCATAGTCCTGAAATGTATTCAATAATTTCAATATTTTCATAATCCAAAACATATACAATGTTCTTAAAGTTTATCAACAAAACAAAATTCTCAACATATGCTTAAACATTAACAAACAAATCCAGATATTTCTTTCGGACCTCCAATTCACGTTCCCAAGTGGCTTCGTCAACCCCGTGGTGTTTTGACAATACCTTGACCAAGGGAATAGTCTTGCCTCGCAAGACTTGGTCCCACCTATCCAAGACCCGCACCGGTCTCTCTTCATATGAGGTATCCTCTTCAACCTCTAAGTCAGTCCAATCCAGTACATGCGACGGATCCGGCTCGTACTTCCGAAGTATACTAACATGAAACATGTCATGCACTCCAGACAACTGCGGTGGCAAAGCCAAATGATATGCCACCTCCCCTATCCGTTCAAAGATCTCAATAGGGCCATAACTTCCCACTCTTCCCAAACCTTATCAAACCCCGCCTAGGTGATATTTTCAGAAAGACGTGATCACCCACCTCAAATGCCAAAGGCCTCCTCTGACGGTCGGCATAACTCTTTTGGCGACTCTAGGCTGTAACTAACCTCTTACGGATAAGTCCAACTTTCTTCGTCGTCTTCCGAACCAACTCTGGGCACAACAAAGGTGCATCACCCACCTTGGCCCAACATACTGGAGACCTACACGGTCAACCATACAAGGCCTTAAACGGTGCCATACCAATACTCGATTGGAAACTATTGTTATAGGAAAATTCCACTAAGGGCAAGTGCCTCTCCCACGACCCCCTAAAGTCAAGGATACAGTCTCGAAGCATATCCTCAAGGATCTGAATAGTACGCTGGGACTGCCTGTTAGTCTGAGGATGGTAAGCCGTGCTAAAAGTCAATCTAGTGCCCAAGGCACTCTGCAAACTCTGCCACAAGACGATCGACACTGGGACCCCGTGCAACCTCATTATGTCCTGAATACACAAGTCGGCAAGATGATCTACCGAATTTCTTACGCGCATAGGAATGAAGTGTGCCGACTTAGTCAACCGATCAACTACCACCCAAATGGCATCACTACCCCGTTGAGTCCTCTTAAGACCCATAACAAAATCCATCGTGACATGCTCCCACTTCCACTCGGTTATAGGCAAGGGTTGCAACAAACCCGCTGGCCTCTGATGTTCGGCACTCACTTGCTGACAAGTAAGGCACATCGACACAAACACTGCCACATCCTTCTTCATACCCCTCCACCAAAACTGGCGACTTAGATCACGATACATCTTAGTGCCTCCCGGATGCACCGTAAGACGTGAATGGTGAAACTCTCGGAGTACTTCCTCTCGGCAAGACTCTGGCATAAACAAGGGGTCTCGGTACCTCACACTCAAGTCGGTATACATGGTCAAACCCTTTTCCACCATTCCATTAGAGATCTTCTCACGGAGGGATTCTACCTCCAAGTCACCCCTCTGCGCCTCTAACACTCGATTCACAAGTGTAGGTTGTGCAACTACAGAAAACAAGGTCGCAGACTCAACTGACTCACCTAGAAGCAAGTCGAACTCACCAAGAGCGCCCAACATCTCCATTCTCGGATGGCTATACAAGTTGTATCACTAATGGACTTCCTACTGAGGGCATCGGCCACAACATTAGCCTTCCCCGGATGATAGTGCAACTCAAAGTCGTAATCCTCTATAAATTCCATCCACCTTCTCTGCCTCAAGTTCAAGTCTTTCTATGTAAACAGATACTCCAGACTCTTATGATCCGAGAATACCTCGAACCTCTCACCATAAAGGTAGTGCCTCCAAATCCTCAAGGCAAAAATCACGGCTGCTAATTCTAGGTCATGTGTAGGATAATTCCTCTCGTGTGTTTTCAATTGCCGCGAGCCATAGGCTACTACTTTACCCTCTTGCATCAACACACAACCTAAACCTTCTTGTGAGGCATCACAATACACTGCATAACCCAAGCCTTTCTCCAGAATAATCAAGACAGGAACGGTGGTAAGTCTAACTTTAAGCTCTTGGAATGACTTTTCACAAGTCTCACTCCACACAAATTTGACCCCTTTCCGCGTCAATCTAGTCAAAGGCGAAGCTAGCCTGGAGAAATCTTTCACAAACCGATGGTAATAACTGGCCAATCCCAGAAAACTGTGGATCTCAAAAACACTCTTAGGCAGTGCCCAATCTTGCACTGCCTCTATCTTGGATGAATCAACAGACACCCCTTCCCCGGATACCACATGGCCTAAGAATTTAACATCTCTTAGCCAAAACTCACACTTCCCAAACTTAGCATACAGCTTATGGGCTCTAAGCAACTCAAGCACCACTTGCAAGTGTTCCTTGTGCTCATCCTCAAAAGGTGAATAAATCAAGATGTCGTCCACGAAGATGACCACAAAGCGATCCAAGAACTCCCGGAAGATCCAGTTCATCAAATCCATAAACACAACCGGTGCATTGGTGAGCCCAAAAGGCATCACCAGAAACTCATAATGGCCATACTGCGTATGGAATACTGTCTTCAGGATATCCTCCTCCCTGACCCTCAATTGATGATAGCCCGATCTCAAGTCTATCTTAGAGAAACAGTGGGATCCTTTCAACTGGTCAAACAAATCATCTACACGGGGCATAGGGTACTTAGTCTTAATCATAGCCCGGTTTAGTTTTCGGTAATCGATGCAAAGTCTTAGAGCCCCATCTTTCTTTTTGGCAAAGAGGGTCGATGCTCCCTACGGTGAAGCACTAGGGCGAATGAAGCCCTTATCTAGCAATTCCTGGAGTTGAATCTTCAACTCACTCAACTTAGCTGTGGCAAAACGGTATGGTGACATTGAAATCGGTGCCATGCCAGGCACTAAGTCAATAGAGAACTAAATCTCTTGGTCAGGTGGTAAACTAACAAGATCCTCAGGAAAGACGTCCGAGTACTCACATTTGTTCCCCAATTTCATAAGTGAGCGATTTTCAGTCCAACTGTACCAATAATCACATTTGTTCCCTAATTTCATCATGTCCAACACATTTATATATTCCCACAATTAATTTCATTATTTTGACAAATAATTCGTTTAGTCCCAATTGGGGCATTTTTCCTTTTTTTTTTTTTAATATTGTTCTCAAGGCCAAATCCACCCATTTTATATACAATGAATACATTAGCAAGGTCACAAAGATACATGGAGTCCCATAAATATAAAACCCCTCTATTATAGTTTCAAAACAAACCCTAACTTTCCAAAATTTCCATAATTTCACCATTTAATCAAAATGACTAAAATTTATATTAAAGCTCATAAAGATGAGTAGTTTATCCCTACCTTAAAAGAAGAGACACAAAGGAGAAGATGAAAACTCAAGATGCTCCAAATCCAAGAATTTTCGGATCAAAATGTAGCCCACGCAAAACTCCAACTTTCTTACAAAGGGATTAGGGTAGAAAACTCCCAGAACACGGAGTATTTGTAGAGAGAGTGTGTGTTTAGAGAGAGGGGCTGCTGGATCTAGGGTTTGAGATGAAAAGAGGATCAAAAAGTGATGTATATCTCGCTGCTGCCAACTGAGATTTTCGAACCTCGCTCGAGCAAAGAAGTGGTCGCTCGAGCCACCAGACATAACAACACCTCGCTCGAGCGCAAGAAGCCTCACTCGAGCCCACAATTCAAAGCTTCAAGTCTGCAACCCAAATGCACGCTTGAGTGCAAGAGTTCTCGCCCGAGTGAAGGAACACAATACATAGAGCTCGCTCGCTTGAGCGACAAAAGCCTCGCTCGAGCGAAGAATACTAACCTTCAAGTCTTTCCAAGACGCAGATGCACGCTAGAGCGCAAGAATGCTCGCTCGAGCAAAGAGACACACCACACAAATCTCGCTCGAGCGAAGGAACCCTGGCTCAAGCAAAGGAACTAGAACCCAAAGCTCGCTCAAGCGACAAAAGCCTCGCTCAAGAGAAGAAACCAAAATCTGGACAACAACCATTTGTTTCAATTCACACCCAACCTGTTTCAAACCTGCCCAACATATCCTAAAACTCAAATGCAAGGAATTTAAGGACGCAAACAGAATATAAACAACAATATCCAGCCATGGAACCCGAGTTCGGAATACAACACATGAAGGGGAAAATTGGGATCACTATAACAGGATATTTATTCATAAATCCCTATTCACCTATTGATATTTCACATAATTCAAATTATTTTTTTATGTTCCAATAAGTTCTATGAATGATATAGTTACCAAAGTATCTTTAATAATAATAGGGTGAAGTGCGCATTAATATTCATATTGATAATGTGAATATAGTATGAACGTTTTGTGATATGAACATTCACACTATCAAATATAAATATTTACATCACAAAATTACTAAGGATTCAAAAATTATTTGTAAAAATAAAATTATCTATAAAATACCTTAAATATGATAATTAGAATTTGATAGATCAAATGCCTAAATAATAAAATTTATTAAAATATAGCAATATATTATGAACTAATTAAGATTAGAATTACTAAGTATTCTCTCTCTCTCTCTCTCTAGTTTTTGTTTTCTGGTTTTTGATGTGAAGATTAAAAATTTGTGATTATTATATAGGAGGAAGAGGGGATCTTGGTCTTTGAAAGTTCAACAGAGTTCTTTTTGTTTGTAAAATAAAATAAAATATAATGTTCTTGTTTAACCAAAGATCCTATAGTTTTTTTTTTTTTTTTGTTTTTGGGTGAATCCAAAGATCCTATAGTTAGTCACAGTAAAATTATTATTAAAAATAATTTTTTATATATATCGTTAAAATTTATAATAATAAATTTTTTTATCATGATTTTATAAATTGTTGCTGAAACATATAATTAGCGACTTTTGTTGTGACGAATTTTTAGAATTATTGTTAAAGTTGAAAACTAGTGACATTTTTTTTGTGCTAATTTTTTTTAACTGTCGCTAAATTTATAATTAGTGATATTTTTTGTGACGAAAAATTTAAACTGTTGTTAAAAATTAATAATTAGTGATTTCTTTTTGGGGTAAACTACCAATAGGTCCTAATAGTTGGACTTAATTTTAATCAAATCCTATTGAAATTAATTCTAGGTAAAATTGTTGCCAAAATTAATTTCTTTTGCGATGATTTTTTACATACGTCGCTAAAAATTGACAATTAATGACTTTTTTGTCATGATTTGATAAATTGTCGCTAAAACTTACAATTAGTGACATTTTTTTAAGACAAATTTTTCTCATAGAACCTATTAAACAATAAATCCACTTATTAGGACCTACACGTAAGTTCCATTTTTTTTAATAGTTTTTGATAAAAATACTATTAATTATCATAGAATCTATTAGATAATAAATCCATCTATTAAGATCTACATGTAAGTACATCTACTACTTATTTCTATAACGAAAAAGATATATTATATAAATAAGGAGAATCTCTATTATACATACCCCTAACATAGGCACCCCTAAGCTATGCCATTTTTTTTAGTTATGACTCATGAGACTTTTTGTAACGCCCCCAAAATATAACATCATAGATATGATCCAAAACAACATAAATAATAGTTACATAAACTAGAGTGTAAATAATCTTTTCACTACATGAAGTAATAATACAACAGGGTTTAACATAAGTGAATGCCCTACGGGCTTACATCTTTCCAAGACATACCTGGTTACAACAAAAGAGAGTGTCATAAACTCTATACATATAAATTCATTGGCTTGAATAGACATTTAAACACGAAAATAAAAAAATATAGCCTCCAGCTCTAAAGTCCTCCCATGCTACATTCTGGGAGAGAGCATGTTAACTGTACCTGAAAATGGTTTCCCAAGTAGGATGAGCCAAAGCCCAGAAGAAATAGCCTAACACAATATATGAAGCTTAACTAAGGTGTAACTGCCAAGTAAATATTCCACATTCATAACCAATTCACATTCTGTCCATATTCATTTGATACTAATACCCATATCTCAATTTCATTTCCCTCTACTCAATTCATATTAATCTAGTAAATTCCAAGCCAATTCATGAGACAAATACATTGTTATCCAAACAATCCAAAATGAGGCTACAACTTAGTGATTTACAATTCAACATAACTATTATTCAAACACTTCAATTATGCCATTTTACGGAATTTTCATCCGAGGGAACCGGCACCCATATATGCACATGATTTCCAGATTTTTCATTTTATGGAATTTTCATCTGAGGGAACTGGCACCCATATATGCACACGATTTCAAGATTTGCCATTTTACGAAATTTTTGTCCTAGGGAACCGGCACCCATATATGCACATGATTTTAAGATTTGCCATTTTATGGAATTTTCATCTGAGGGAACCTGCACCCATATATGCAGATGATTTCAAGATTTACCATTTTACAGAATTTTCATCTGAGGGAACCGGCACCCATATATGCACATGATTTCAGGATTTGTCATTTTACGGAATTTTCATCCGAGGGAACCAACACCCACATATGCACAAGATTTCGGGACTTTCACCCTGGACACTCCGGCCAACTTAATTATAAATGGAGTCTATCCCCTATCTCTTCCCAAACAATGATAGATATGCAATGTATTAAAAGCATCATCATGTACAATGACTATCTATGACCCATATTCAATATCTCAATCACACCGTCATATTCAATGAGGTAAATTTAAACGGCAGGTTTCAATTCACCTAATCCACATGCAGTTTCTACAACAATCATGGCTATCCTCCACCAATAGCCCAAAACAGATATACAATCTTCAAACAGATAATTTGTAAGATTTCCATAGGTGAGTGATTTAACAAATCTAACTACACCATTCATTCACATAACTTCCCAATTCCATATTTCTCACACCAATTCCATTATTTATACCAAATAATCATTTAGCTCATATTAGGGAAAATCTCCCCCTTATTCCAAATACTGACCCAAAGGTCAAATTCATCAACTTCACTACCAAAACCACCTCATATTCCAACCCCATGGTCAAATATATGGCTACACATAAAAACCCCCCTTTTTATAAATTTGAACCAAACCCTAGGTTTTTCCAAACTTCCCAAATCTCACCATATTCTCATAACAACGAATAACTATGTTAAAATTCATAACAAAGTGTAGAGTATTCCTACCTCAAGTGGAGAAGCTCAAAGAGAAAGACGAAGAAACATGAAGATGCTCCAAATTTGAACTTTTTCGGATCAAAAGGAAGCCCACGCGATACTCTATCTTTCTTACAAAGGGAGTAGGGTAGAGAGGCTCTAGATCAAGGGGTACTTGTAGAGAGAGAGACAGCTTTAGAGAGAGAGACAGCCGATCTAGGGTTTTGAGTGAAAAGAGATCAAAAAGTGAAGAAAAAGATCCCTTCTACGATCTAATATATGCGAGGCTCGCTCGAGCGAAGGAGTTGTAGCTCAAGCGACAAGACACAACAAAGGACCTCGCTCGAGCGCAAGAAGCGTCGCTCGAGCGGACAATGCAAAGCTTTAAGTCTGCAACGCAGAAGCATGCTCGAGCGCAAGAATGCTCGCTTGAGGGAAGGAACACATAACACAGGGCTCGCTTGAGCGTAAGAAAGCTCACTCGAGCGAAGAATACCAACCTTCAGGTGTAACAGAGATGTAGACGCACGTTCGAGCGTAAGGATGCTCGCTCGAGTGAAAGGACAAATAACGCAGGCCTCGTTCAAGCTCAAGAATGCTCGTTCGAACGAAGACTGCGTCTGAAAAGAAACATGAAGACCCTCAATCCTCGCTCGAGCACAAGAACCTTCGCTCGAGCGAAGAAGCAAATACCCAAGGCTCGCTCAAGGGCAAAAAGCCTCACTCGAGCGAAGAAGCCAAATCCTGGGCAACAACCACTTGCAACAACTCCCAACCAACTTGTTCCAAACTCACGCGACATGTCCCAAAACTCAAATATAAAGAATCAAAGGATGGAAAAAGATATAGACAACAACATACAACCACGGAACCCGAGTCTGGAACACAAAGGTCGGGGGAAAAACCCAGATCGCTATATTTTTTATTATGCCTCATGTGTTGTTTGGTTATGATTTTTTTTTTAGTTATAACTTAGAAAGTATGAAATTTTGTCATTTTTTCTTTTAGTTAAAAGATACATACGGTACACACCCTTTGAAATGCATGTACCATAATCTTTTCCATACATAAGGGATATTTATTCATAAATCCCTATTCACCTATTTATGCTTCACTTAATTCAAATTATTTTTTTATGCTCCAATAAGTTCTATGGGTGATATAGTTACCAAAATATCTTTAATAATAATAGAATGAAGTGCACTTTAATATTCATATTGATAGTGTGAATATAGTGTGAATGTTTTGTGATGTGAACATTCACACTATCAAATATGAATGTTTACATCACAAAGTTACTAAGGGTTCAAAAAATATTTGTAAAAATAAAATTATCTATAAAATACCTTAAAATTATCTATGAAAATAAAATTACTAATGGTTTGATAATTTTTTTGGTTTATAAATGGTTGTCTCAGTTTGTAAATTTGAGGAATAAATGTAAACTCGAAAAATGAGTTTACGTTAGTTTTTAAACAAAAATTAAAAAATTTGACTAATAATTTTTTTTTCAATTAATTTTTTAATTAATTTTTTCTATTAATTTTTTTTCAATTATAATGTGTATGATCCCATTGTCATAAATAATAAAAAATAAATATAAATATTTTAGGCCTGAACAAACATATTTTAAGTTTATGTTTTTTAAAATTTTTCAAACATTTTATTCAAACTAACCGCGTTTATAGTTTATGTTTTTCTAAAAATAAACAACAAATCAATTTATAAAATTTTTGTAAACATAACCAAAAGACATAAACGTTACCAAACGCTACCTTATATTTTATGATAGTATTACTTAATATTAGTTTACACCACTTAATTAAAAAATGCTAAACAAAAATACTATTTGTAAATCCATCATAATAAAAGTAAAATAAAGAGTCTTCTTAAATTTTTATAATATACTTGACTTAATAAACCGTTTTAAAACTCTTTTGCACTCCTATCAAATTGTAACAATAACAAATTAGCATATCACTAGTGGTATGTACGGGATAAAAAAATATATTATTTAATAAAAATATAATAATTATATTTAATTTTTTATATTATGTAAAATAAAAGTTAAATGAAAGCTAACCAATCAGGATTTTCTTAATTGTTTAAAATTAAGAAAATCAAAAAAATTAGTATGAGATATTGATCATAAGACTTGTCAATAAAAATCTTATTTTGCTTATATAAATGGGAGTATAAGATTCACTTTATGTAAGTAAATCATTCATTTTTTCCTTCTTTTCTCGATGTGAGATTATAAAATAAAAGTTAAATGAAAGCTAGCCAATGAGGATTTCCGTAATTGTTAAAAGTTAACAATTATTTAGGTGAGAAATTTATTTAGAATCAAGCAATCTCAGTCGTTTAATCTTTAATTAGGTCAATCTTTAATTTATTTCGAATCAAACAAATTTGACTAATATATTTTGATAAAACCTCTAAAATCACAGTTAAACCAGCGAATCAGGTAAATCGAAAACGATTCACCCTATTGGCTAGGTCAAAGGACCAACCAACTTATACAAAAATTAATTAATTAAAATTTTTAAATTTTATTTTAATTTTAAAATTTAAACTGTCTTGAAGTGAAATATACACAACACTATAATATTAAATGGGAACATAAGGTTTATATAGTGAAACAACTCATTTTTTCCTCCTTTTCCTGATGTAGGATTGTAAAATAAAAGTTAACAGTTGTTTAGATAGGAAGTTCATTTCTAATCAAACAATCTTAATCGTTCAAGTTTTAATAAGGTCAATCTTAGTTTATTTCAAATCAAACAAATCTAAGCAATATATTTTGATAAAACAACTAAAACCGTGATTAAACTAGTGAATCAGTCAAACCGAAAATGATTTAACCTAATCGGCTAAGTCAAAAGACCGACCAATTTACAACAAAATTAATTAATTAAAATCTTTAAATTTTATTTTAAAATTTAAATCATCTTGAACTAAAACATGCACATCACTATAATATTAAATGTGTAACGCCCTCATTTTTCATGCCCAAATGGTAATATAATAGTCATGGCTCTTTAAAGTAAAACTGATAATAAATCCTCGTACTTGCATTACATGACATAAATAGTCTTTATGCGATAATACAATTAATCCAACAACAATTAATTAAACAACAGATACCCCCAAGGGTTTACAAGTTTTCCAAGGCTTGAACCTAGTTACACAAAATGGTTATTCAAACCCACACATATAAAGCCCTTGGCTTGCAATCAGAGTCACAGCAAATGAGCACATTATGCTCTCTGCACACACTTTCACGCCTTCAGTTAGGGGGAATCACCACATCCTTTCCTACACAAAAAATCCCATAGGGTGAGCATAAAGCCCAGTAGGAAAATCCTTCACAAAGTATATACATTTTATACAAATCTCAAGAGATGAATGCATATGCCATGCTATACCTTTTTGTAAATAATTCACATCATCATCTTTTGAAAATCATCATGCTCAATGATGCCATGCAATTTTTTATTGTTCAAAACTTAACAATTTAACTCCAGGGGCGGTAAATACAACTCTGGTAATCCCTAGGTCAGTGTCTGCAAATAGACTATACAAGTACTACCAATTTTGTCATTTTTATCAGTATCAACTAGAGGGCTCGACACCCATACTTTGTCATTTTTACCAATATCAACTGGAGGGCTCGACACCCATTCTCTACACTACCTTTCAAGACTTACCACTGTATTTATCCCAAAACCATTTCATGAAAACTTATTTCTCAACATTTCTTTCTAAATGCAAGTTTTCAAATAAACTTTCAAAATTCAATGTAATCAAATGAATTGATATGCTAATGCAACAATAATCAATACAATGCAACAATTCTTCCATTTCCAACTCTTCTACACAATACTACCATTGTGATCAAAATTCCCATTTCTCCATTCAATGCAATTTCACAAAATGAATAAATACTTTTATTTCAATTCTTCCAACGGATAACATAATTCCCACATTTCAAACATTTCCAACAACTAAGTCATTTCAAGACTATATCAACACTTTTAAATAACTATTTCCAAAATGAGCAACAACTCTCATACTTCTCAAAATTTATCATTTATACAATATAAACAAGATATTTTCCAAACATCACTTATTTTGGCATTCAAAATAAATATAACAATATCAACCATGGATTTTCAACTTCTCTTTTAAAAATCTCCAATTTCTAGGTTTTCTCGCCAAAGCCATCCATCTTTAAACATTTGAGAAAAATCTCACCAAAATCCTCATTCTTCAATCAACATAGTTCAAAACCCCCAATTTGTATTTTAAAGGATTAAATAGTAAACCCACTTTGAAAATCACTCTCTTTCTTAAATCAACAACAAATTTTCAAAACAAATCAAAAGATGATATCGAAAATCATCTTGATCTTGCAAAAATATATATAACTCAAAGAAAATCCCTACCTCAAGTTGGAAGAGAATTTGACATGAAACCCCAAAATTAACGACGATGAAACTCGATCTCCACCGCACACAACGAAGCCCTCGAGAAGTTACGCAACTTTGACGAAGAAACTATGGCCAAAATCCCAATGGATTTGGAGAAATCAAAGAGAGAAGATGATTTCTAGAGAGAGAGGCTCTAGATCTATATCTTGGGGACTCTTAGAGAGAGAGAGGATTGCAAAAAGTGATCTGAAATGTCACTTTCGCGAGCTGATAATACACGGTCCGCTCGAGCGTGGAAAGCCCCGCTCGAACGTCAGACAAAGACTCTCGCTCGAGCATGTGTGATGACCGGCCTTCTTCTCCCCTTTTCTTCTTTCTTCTATGCTTCATTCTCTTTTTATTCTCGCCGAATTGAAATGTCCGGTGATGGTTTCCTATTCATGTTTCTTTTGGTGTTGAATTTTTGGTAATTCTGCAGGGTGTGTGGGTGAACTAGAGTGCCCATGAGTGAAATTAAAAATTTCAACTGCTGGGCTTGGGCCAGGGCTACACGTGCAGGGCCCTAAGCCGCACGTGCGGAATTGGGCCGCTCAAGCGGTGGGAAAGGTCGCTCGAGCGGTGAAGCTTGACACCCTGAAATTTTGCTACTGTCTAGAGTGCACGAGCGGAGAAAATGGGCCGTACGAGTGGTCAAGGTGGGCCGCTTGAGCGGTAGGGAAGGTCGCACGAGCGGCCAACTAGGCAATCCGAAACTCTGTTTTTTGTATCATTTTGGTCCGAACATAACACTCATTATACTCATCTCTCTCTCACTCTAAACCTTATATTTCTCTCCCTTCTCTCTAGAAAAATGCCTCAACCATCTTAAACTCTTTGATTTTGCTAATCTTGGGTCAAGATCTTTATCATCTCTCTCAAGATATTGAAGATTCAAAGCTAGGGCTTCATTAGGTGGAGAATAATCCAAGGCTCACTCTCTCATCTTGTAACTCTAGGGTTTCATCTCTTCATCAAGAGCTTGAGGTAGGGTTTCCCTTGAGTTATATGTGTGTTTATGCAAGTTTTAGTTGACTTTCATGAACCCCTCTATGTATTTCGAAAATGGGTCTAGGGCTCAAGAAATTGTTGATTTTGCTTAAAGAAAAACTCATCTTATCTTCTTTTAAAGAATATTTGAGAAGTGTGGAACCTTGTAGATTGAGATTGATATGTATGGAAAGAGTTTATAAAGAAGATGAAAAATGTTTAGATTTTGTGAAAAGCTAGAAATTGGGGCTTTTTGTGAAAACATGGAAATCCATAGAATAAACATCTTTTGTTGTGTTTAAATGGATGTGTGAGTGTAAAGTTCAGGTTTTGGTAAGAAAAATGATAATTTCCTTGATATATGAAAATGAGGAATTTACTTTTAAGATTGTTGCTAGTGGCATGGAAAAATATTTTATTGTGAGAAGATAGTTGTTGAACACCATTGACTTTGAGAATTGAAAACTTGGAGGCTGATATTGAAAGTATCACATAATCTTGGAATGACTAGAATGTTATGATATATGTATAATGATGAGCTAATGCTACGTGTTAATTAGCACCGGTGGAGCATGTGATTAATTGTGTGATAGTATTGGAGGAAGGTAAATGAAGAAATGCTATGAAATGTTATTGTTGCATCATATCCTCATGTAAATTTTGTCATTCTTATACATCTTGACATGAGTTTTGGAAAACATTTGCATTGAGAAAGGTTATATTGTATTGAGAACTATGAAAATGTTAAAGGGGTAAATACGTGGTAAGTCCGGATAGGGGGTGTAGTTGTATTTGATAAGATGGCCTGAGTGCCCTTGGTGAAAGACCAAAAAATCGCGCGGATAGGTGTCGAGCCTTTCGGTTAATACTGGTAAAAATGACAATTTGGTAGAACTCGTAAAGTCTACTTGCAGATACCAGCCTAGGGATTACCAGTGATGTATTTACCACCCCCACCCCCCCTATGGATTAAAATTGGAAGTGTGGGAAATAATGAGTTTGCATAAATGTTGACTAAAAGCATGGTGAATTTCAAGGAAAGCATAACATCAGATTGTTTCTAAATGACATGACACAACATATGCATTTACATTTAAATGTTGTGAATCTTGCATAAATGTACATACTTTATTAAGGATTCTCTACTGGGCTTTATGCTCACCCCTATGGGTTTTGGTGCAGGTAAAGATGTGGTGATCCCACCGAATTGAGGGCGTGGAAATATTTTGAGAAGAGTAGTGAGCTCTTTATTTATGTTGTGATTGTCTGTAAAGCCAAGGGCTATTTTTGGTATGGGTCCGAGAGACCACTTCTGTGTAACCAGGCTTAAGCCTAGGAAGTTATAGCCCGTAAGGGCATCTTATTTATTTTTTTGGAACTATATGCTTCACATGCTATAGATTCATGTAATTCATTTATCATTGAATGTTTACACGCATGTGAACCTTTGTTTAAAACTCTCTTATTAATTATGTTATGATGGAAGGTCTATTGTTATGGACTAGTGAATGTTATTTAAGGTGGGCAGTTCATGTTGCATATTTTTAGGGCGTTACAACTTGGTATCAGAGCTACCGGGTTTGAATACTTGGGGCTCGCGGGGAGTGGTTGTTACACCACAATGGGTTCATTTCCCATGACTGGGAAATATGTTATTTTTGTAATTATGTGACAGCATGTTTATGTGACTGTGTGGGCATGGGATTAGACTTTTGGGATGTTATTTGCGCCTATTAGATTCCTTGAGGTCTTATTAGAAGGGTACTTGATCAATACTTATTCTACTAAGAATTCTTGGTTTCTCATGGGACGAATCTCATCACTAAAGGATAATTCGTGTGTGTTTATGTGATTATGTGCTTATATGGAGTGAACTAAATTGTTTGTGTAGTAGGCTACGTATAATTGCTTTAGCCTAACGTGTGAAGCGAGTGGTGAGCACATTTAGAACTATGTGCTAAATTATTTACCTTGTTTCTCAATTAGGATGTCTGAAAGAGTTCGAACTCATGGTGGTAGAAGTGGGAGGCGTGGTAGGGGACGTCGGAGTGTACGTGAGGTACCAGTCCAAGGGGTTCCGGTGCAAGAAGAAGGGTTTGGCCAAGCTAATGTGGCCAAGCAAGTTGAACAAGTGGAAGTACTGGGGCAAGTAGGCCAGGCCGCGATGGGAGCTCTAGCCTGGGAGATAGCGGGGGCATTGAGGGAGTCCATGAATATCCTTAGGGTGGAAACCCAAGCTAGGGAGAACGCCATAGAGACAAGGGCGAGCTTCCTCACGAGGGAGTTTTTACGGGCCAAGCCGGATGAGTTCCATGGTGGCCCCGACCCGAAGAAGGCAGACGAATGGCTAGAACAAACGGTAAAGACTTTTGAAATGCTCCATATAGAGGATAGCGAGTTGAGGGTGACCCTTGCAAGTTACTATCTGAAGGGTGATGTGGGCCAATGGTGGAAATATGCCAAAGGCCGGATAGCACCAACATGGGAGGCGTGTTTAGTGGCTTTCCAAGACAAGTACCTACCTCTCACTGCTAGGGAGAGGTTGAGGCAGGAGTTCAAGGACCTTAAGCAGCTGAACATGTCAGTGGCCGAGTTTGAAGTGGCCTTTTCTAGTTTGTCCCGGTTTACACCAGAGTTGGTAGCGATGGAGAAGTGCCATTGCTTTGAGTTTGAGCAAAGGTTAAGAACCAAGATCTTGTACAACGTAGCTGGGAACATGATCCGTGAGTATGATCGCCTTGTGGAGGCGGCCGCACATGTAGAGATTATTGTGGAGGCCGAGGAGGAGAGGCAACGGAACTCGAGGTCTAGGGGCCAAGGGTCTCAGGGGGACTTTAGGCCCAACAAGAAGAGTAAGAGTACTTTTTCATCTCAGTCCCAGCCACAACAGTCTAGATCTATATTTCTCTTGCCTAGTGTGGGTTCGGGGAAGGGTACACCTAGTGGGTTTTCTTGCTTCAAGTGCGGCCAGCTGGGTCACAAGGCCTTTGCATGTCCACAGAAGGGCGGACGACAGCAAACGTTGCCACCACCACCACCTAACAGATCTCATAGTCAGTCTCAGAGTAGGGGTCAGGGGCCTACTTGCTTTCAGTGTGGTCAATCAGGGCATATGAAGAGAGCTTGCCCTCAGTTGGGAGGCGCGTCTGGTGCTTCAAGGTCTAGGCAGACACAGAGCCATCAACAGGCTCATTCAGTTCAGGCCTCACGAGTTCATCAAGGAGCCGCTTCGGCTCAATCAGTGCAACAGGCTTACACTCCGAGGGAGGAGCAGGGAGTTAATCAGAGGCCACAGGGGCGTGTGTACGCAGTCACCGCACCAGAGCAGTTGCCAGGATCCTCTGTTGTGAGAGGTACTTTTGTTGTGTGTAATTCCTTGGCTAATATGTTGATAGATACGGGTGTGTCTCATTCATTCATGTCTACTGCATTCGCATCTGCATTGTGGTTAGAAGTGGCACGACTAGCGTCTCCACTCAAAGTTGAGTCACCGGTTTGGGGTACAGTTGACTTAGATCAGGGATGTCGTGGTTGTGAGATAAAGGTTGCTGGGCATAGACTTTCGTTTACTTTTGTGTTGCTAGACATGTCAAGCTTTGATGTTATACTAGGCATGGATTGGTTATCCTCCTATCAAGCTATGATTGATTGTTTTTGTCGGAGGGTTACAATATGCACAATGGGTGGGGATTGTTTTTATTTTCTGGGAGACAAGGTTGATCGGGTCTTATCGCCAGTATGTGATCCTCATAGTAGGAATGAGCTTAGCAGTCTTCTAGCTACTCTCTTGGATAGTGGGAGTGAGGGGATTCGGGTTGAGTTGCCAAGGGTAGTGAGTGAATACCCAGATGTGTTTCCCGAGGACCTTACTAGTTTGCCACCCCACCGGGAGATTGAGTTCACTATTGACTTAGTGCCTGGAATGGCACCAATTTCTATGGCGTCGTATAGATTTGCACTCGCAGAGTTGCATGAATTGAAGATTCAACTCCAAGAGCTTCTGGACAAGGGCTTCATTCGCCCTAGTACGTCACCTTGGGGAGCACCGGCTCTCTTTGTGAAGAAGAAGGATGGGTCATTGCGGTTGTGTATTGACTACCACAAATTGAATCAAGTTACTGTCAAGAACAAATACCCTTTACCCAGAATAGATGACTTGTTCGATCAACTTAGAGGGTCTTGTTGTTTTTCGAAGATAGACTTGAGGTCCGAGTACCATCAGTTGAGAGTCCGGGAGGAAGACATCTAGAAAATGGCCTTTCGTACGCGTTATGGCCACTATGAGTTCCTTGTTATGCCATTTGGGTTGACTAATGCACCGGCTTCCTTCATGGATTTAATGAACCGAATTTTTAGAGAATAATCGGACCGTTTTGTGGTCGTCTTTGTAAACGACATCCTTATTTATTCAACTTCCGAGGACGAACACGAAACTCACTTGAGGGTAGTGCTTGACTTACTTAGGGAGCATCAATTGTATGCCAAATTTGAGAAGTGTGAGTTGTGGCTCACCGAGATGAAATTTCTAGGCCATGTTGTGTCAAGAGAGGGAGTAACTGTAGATTCTTCAAAGATAGATTCAGTGCAAGATTGGGAACAACCTAAGAACATTTTTGAGATCCGAAGTTTCTTGGGATTGGCGGGGTACTACCGGCGTTTTGTAAAAGACTTCTCTAGATTAGCCGCGCCTTTGACTAGGTTGACTAGAAAGGGGGTTAAGTTTGTGTGGAGCGAGGCTTGTGAAAGGTCTTTCCAAGAGCTCAAAACTAGATTGACTATGGCACCAATGTTGATCATTCTAGAGAGGGGTTTGGGTTACACCGTCTATTGTGATGCGTCTCGGGATGGGCTTGGTTGTGTTTTGATGCAAGAGGGAAAGGTTGTAGCGTATGATTCTCGTCAGTTGAAAATTCATGAGAAGAATTACCCAACCCACGACTTAGAGCTCGTTGTGGTAGTTTTTGCCTTGAAAATTTGGAGGCATTACTTGTACGGTGAGAAATTTGAGGTTTTCTCTGGCCATAAGAGCTTGAAGTATTTGTTTTCTCAAAAGGATTTGAATTTGCGCCAACGGAGGTGGATGGAGTTTTTAGAGGATTATGACTTTGAATTACACTATTACTCGGGGAAGGCCAATGTAGTGGCCGATGCCCTTAGCCGAAAAATCGTGAGTAGTTTGGCGAGTGTGGCCATTCGAGAGTGGGCTATGTTGGGTGAAGTCGGCAAGTTTGAATTGTAATTGGGCTAGTCTAAGGAAGGTGCAACATTGTTTAGTTTGAGTGCCCAACCTGCCTTGATTAGTAGAGTTATAGAGGCGCAACAAGGAGACTGTGAAGTAGAGTTGATTCGTGATAGAATCTCCAATGGGAAGGAAAAAAAGGGTTTGAACGTCCACTCGGATCAGAGTGTACGTTACCTAGACCGTCTGTTTGTGCCTGAATCTTGTAGAGAGGAAGTGCTTCGGGAGTTCCACCATTCATGCCTAGTAGTACATCCGGGAGGCACAAAAATGTATCGAGACCTTAGCCGTCAGTTTTGGTGGAGGGGTATAAAGCGGGATGTCGCGTCCTTTGTGTCCAAGTGCCTTACTTGTCAACAAGTAAAGGCCAAACATCAGAGACCAGCAGGTTTGTTACAACCCTTACATATAGCCGAGTGGAAGTGGGAACAGTTGACCATGGACTTCGTAGTTGGGCTTCCTAGAACACAACGGGGAAATGATGCCATTTGGGTAATTGTCGATAGATTGACTAAGTCCACACATTTCATTCCAATGCGCACTAGCGACTCAGTTGAACATTTGGCAGAATTGTATGTTGGAGAGATAGTTCGGCTTCATGGGGTACCGGTAACCATTGTGTCAGATAGGGATCCTTGTTTTACATATCACCCTCAAACCGATAGGCAGTCGGAGCGTACCATTCAAATTTTGGAGGATATGCTTAGAGCTTATGTCCTAGATTTCAAGGGGTCTTGGGAGAGGCACTTACCTTTGATTGAGTTCGCCTACAACAATAGTTATCAGGCTAGCAATGAGATGGCACCGTTTGAGGCCTTGTATGGCCGACCTTGTAGATCACCGGTTTGTTGGGCCAAGGTAGGGGATACAACCTTGTTGGGTCCGGAGATAGTGAGGGAGATAACCGAGAAAGTTGCTCTCATTCGTAAAAGGTTGGCTACAGCTCAAAGCTGACAGAAAAGTTATGCCGACAAGAGGAGACGACCTTTATCCTTTGAAGTAGGTGATCATGTGTTCCTTAAAATTTCACCTAGGCGGGGTTTAATGAGGTTTGGCAAGAGCGGGAAATTGTCTCCGAGGTTCATTAGGCCTTTCGAGATATTGGAGAGAATTGGGAAAGTGGCATATCGGTTAGATTTACCGCCACAACTTTCAGGGGTTTACAATGTGTTCCATGTGTCAATGCTTAGGAAGTACGAACCCGACCCTTCTCACATGTTAGATTGGGTTGATTTGGAGGTAGATGAGGATGCCTCCTACAAGGAGAGACCGGTTCAAATTTTAGATACCCGAGAGCAAATGTTATGAGGCAAGACCATACCGTTAGTAAAGGTGTTGTGGAGACACCATGGAATTGAAGAAGCGACTTGTGAGAGGGAGGCGGAAGTCCACTCCAATATCCGAATTTGTTTGAAAATGTTTAGTTGTTTACTTTAATTTGTAATGTTTCCTTGTAATGAAGGGAGAGGGGTTAGATTGTTAATTATAGGTTGTTGTATGTGTTGTTGATCTAACCTTGAGATTGTGAAAGAAAGACATTTTGCCATGAATGTTTTATTCCGAATGTTTAATATGAGAAATTATTATGTTGGAGAATGAGGATAAAGAGCATAATACCTTAATATGGATGCTTCATTTCATTCTAGCTTGAGCAATTGCATTTTGATGAGAAAATGATAAGGAAAATGCCAAACGTTAGTTAAACATGAATGTTGTAATTTGTTAATGTCGTTGAATTGACTATTGTTGCTAAAACACTCTTGTTTAGTGGATTTATTCAAATTTCGGGGACGAAATTTCCTATGAGAGGTTGTGATGACCACCCTTCTTCTCTATTTTCTTCTTTCTTCTATGTTTCATTCTCTTTTTATTCTCGTCGAATTGAAATGTCCAGTGATGGTTTCCTATTCATGTTTCTTTTGGTGTTGAATTTTCAATCGTTCCGGAGGGTGTGCGGGTGAACCCAGAGTGCCCGGGAGTGAAATTGAAAATTTGAGCTGCTGGGCCAAGGCCGCACATGCGGGGCCCTAGGCTGCACATGCGGAATTGGGCCGCTCGAGCGATGGGGAGGGCCACTCCAGCGGTGAAGCTTGACACCCAAAAATTTTGCTACTGTCTAGAGCACACGAGCGGAGAAAATGGGCCGCACGAGCAATCAAGGTGGGCCGCTCGAGCGGTAGGGAAGGCCGCACGAGCGAAACTCTATTTTTTGTATCATTTTGATCCGAACATAACACTCATTATACTCATCCCTCTCTCACTCTAAACCCTATATTTCTCTCCTTTCTATCTAGAAAAACACCTCAACCATCTTAAACTCTTTGATTTTGCTAATCTTGGGTCAAGATCTTCATCATCTCTCTCAAGATATTGAAGATTCAAAGCTAGGGCTTCATTGGGTGGAGAAAAATCCAAGGCTCACTCTCTCATCTTCTAACTCTAGGGTTTCATCTCTTCATCAAGAGCTTGAGGTAGGGTTTCCCTTGAGTTATATGTGTGTTTATGCAAGTTTTAGTTGATTTTTGTGAACCCCTCTATGTATTTCGAAAATGGGTCTAGGGATCAAGAAATTATTGATTTTGCTTAAAGAAAAACTCATCTTGTCTTCTTTTAAAGAATATTTGAGAAGTGTGGAACCTTGTAGATTGAGATTGATATGTATGGAGAGAGTTTATAAAGAAGATGAAAAATGTCTAGATTTTGTGAAAACCTAGAAATTGGGGCTTTTTGTGAAAACATGGAAATCCATAGAATAAACATCTTTTCTTGTGTTTAAATGGATGTGTGAGTGTAGAGTTCAGGTTTTGGTAAGAAAAATGATAATTTCCTTGATATATGAAAATGAGGAATTTACTTTTAAGATTGTTGCTAGTGGCATGGAAAAATATTTTATTGTGAGAAGATAGTTGTTGAACACCATTGACTTTGAGAATTAAAAGCTTGGAGGTTGATATTGAAAGTCTCACATAATCTTGGAATGACTAGAATGTTATGATATATGTATAATGATGAGCTAATGCTACGTGTTAATTAGCATCGGTGGAGCATGTGATTAATTGCGTGATGGTATTGGAGGAAGGTAAATGAAGAAATGCTATGAAATGTCGTTGTTGCATCATATCCTCATGTAAATTTTATCATTCTTATACATCTTGACATGAGTTTTGGAAAACATTTGCATTGAGAAAGGTTATATTGTATTGAGAACTATGAGAATGTTAAAGGGGTAAATACATGGTAGGTCCGGATAGGGGGTGTAGTTGTATTTGATAAGATGGCCTGAATGCCCTTGGTGAAAGACTAGAAAACCGCGTGGATAGGTGTCGAGCCTTCCGGTAAATACTGGTAAAAATGACAATTTGGTAGAACTCGTAAAGTCTACTTGCAGACACCAGCCTAGGGATTACCAGTGATGTATTTACCACCCCCACCCCCCTTATGGATTAAAATTGGAAGTGTGGGAAATAATGAGTTTGCATAAATGTTGACTAAAAGCATGGTGAATTTCAAGGAAAGCATAACATGAGATTGTTTCTAAATGACATGACACAACATATGCATTTACATTTAAATGTTGTGAATCTTGCATAAATGTACATACTTTATTAAGGATTCTCTACTGGGCTTTATGCTCACCCCTATGGTTTTGGTGCAGGTAAAGATGTGGTGATCCTGCCAAATTGAGGGCGTGGAAATATTTTGAGAAGAGTAGTGAGCTCTTTGTTTTTGTTATGATTGTCTATAAAGCCAAGGGCTATTTTTGGTATGGGTCTGAGAGACCACTTTTGCGTAACTAGGCTTAAGCCTAGGAAGTTGTACCCCGTAAGGGCATCTTATTTATTTTTTGGAACTATATGCTTCACATGCTATAGATTCATGTAATTCATTTATCATTGAATGTATACCCGCATGTGAACCTTTGTTTAAAACTCTCTTATTAATTATGTTATGATGGAAGGTCTATTGTTATGGACTAGTGAAAGTTAATTAAGGTGGGTAGTTCATGTTGCATTTTTTTGGGGCGTTACAGCGTGAAACCCTGCGCTCGAGCGTGAAATACGCTCTTCTTCCATTATTTGTGCAGACATAGTCCCCGCTCGAGCATTCGAATGCCCACTCGAGCGAAGAGTAAAATTTTAGAAGCCTGCTCGAGCGCAAGAATGCCCGCTCGAGCGGAAAAGCCAAATTCTAGGCAACAAAGGCTTGGAGAAAACAATCAACCAACCTGTTCCAAACACACAACTACAACCCAATAACCAACTTTAAGGGGAAGAGAAGGGAAGTAAGACATGAACTAGCATCCAAACCATACAAACCCGAGTCTGGAACACCACAAGAGACGGGTCAAAACCAAGGCCGCTATAACCTCCCCTGCTTAAAGAATTCGTCCCCGAAATTAAAAATCATGTTTCAAAACCATGTTTTAGCCAATTTCCAAAATGATTACCAACAGCATATACGATGCTTCCAAGAGTGATACAACACCACAATATTCCACATTCTCAAAACACATACAATGTTTATATTGAATCCACATTCTTCCCAAACAATTATAATATATACATTGTTCTTACAAGTTAAAACATAGACGATGCTTATACTTCTCAAAAACAAAATTAATTCTCAATACATGCTTATGCATCAATAAACAATCTGAATATTTCTCTCGGACTTCTAATTCACGTTCCCAAGTCGCTTCCTTGACTCCGTGATGTTTCCACAATACCTTTACCAAGGGAATTGTCTTGCCTCACAAAACTTGATCCCGTCTATCCAAGACTCTCACCGGTCTTTCCTCATACGAGGCATCCTCATCTACCTCTAAATCGGTCCAATCCAACACGTGCGATGGATCCAGCTCATATTTCCGAAGCATACAAATATGAAACACGTCATGAACCCTAGAAATCTGTGGCGGTAACACCAAACGGTAGGCAACCTCCCCAATCTGCTCAAGGATCTCAAAAGGGCTAATAAATTGAGGGGACAACTTCCCACTCTTCCCAATCCTCATCAAACCTCGTCTAGGTGATATCTTCAAAAAGACATGATCTCCCACCTCAAAAGACTAAGGTCTCCTCCTACGGTCGGCATAACTTTTCTGGTGACTCTGAGCCGTAGCTAACCTCTTGCGGATAAGTACTACTTTCTCTGTCGTTTCCCAAACCAACTCTAGACCTAACAAATGTGCATCACCCACCTCGGCCCAACACACAAGGGATCTACACGGTTGACCATACAAGGCCTCAAACGGTGCAATGCCAATTCTCGACTGGAAACTGTTATTATAGGCAAACTCCACTAAAGGTAGGTGTCTCTCCCACGACCCCTTAAAATCAAGGACACAGCCTCTAAGCATATCTTTAAGGATTTGAATAGTACATTTAGACTGCCCGTCAGTCTGAGGATGGTAAGCCGTGCTAAAAGTCAATCTAGTGCCCAGGGCACTCTGCAAACTCTGCCACAACCGAGCAGTGAAACGCGAATCTCTATCTGAAACAATCGTCATAGGGACCTCGTGCAACCTCACTATGTCCTTAATGTATACGTTGGCAAGATAATCTACCGAGTCACTTACACGTATAGGAATAAAGTGCGCTGACTTAGTCAACCGGTCAACTACCACCCAAATGGCATCATTACCTCGTTGAGTCCTCGGAAGACCCACAACAAAATCCATCATGATGTGTTCCCATTTCCACTTAGCTATAGGCAAGGGTTGCAACAAACCTGCTGGCCTCTGATGCTTAGCCTTCACTTGTTGACAACTAAGGCACTTTGATACAAACACAGCTGCATCCCTTTTCATACCTCTCCACCAAAACTGGCGACTAAGATCATGATACATCTTTGTGCCTCCCGGATGCACCGCAAGGCGAGAATGATGAAACTTTCGGAGTACTTCCTCTCGGCAAGACTCTGGTATAAACAAGCGATCATGGTATCTCACACTCAGGTCGGGATGCATAGCCAAACCTCTATCGACCTTCCCATTGGAAATCTTCTCTCAGAATGATTCCACCTCAAGGTCACCCTTCTGCGCTTCCAACACTCGGTTCACAAGTGTAGGTTGTGCAACTACTGAAAACAAAGCTGCGAATTCAACAGACTCGTCCAGTTGTAGGTCAAACTCATTAAGACTACCCAACATTTCCCACTCTCAGATAGCGATAGAAGCCATACTACTAATAGGCTTCCTACTCAAAGCATCGGCCACAACGTTGGCCTTACCTGGATGGTAATGTAACTCGAAATCATAATCCTTTATGAATTCCATCCACCTCCTCTGCCTCAAATTCAAGTCTTTCTGTATAAATAGATATTTTAGACTCTTGTGATCAGAGAACACTTCAAATTTCTCACCATACAAATAGTGCCTCCAAATCTTCAAGGCATATATCACTGCTGCTAACTCTAGGTCATGAGTGGGATAATTTCTCTCATGTGTTTTCAACTGTCGTAAGCCATAGGCTACCACCTTACCCTCTTGCATCAATACACAACCTAGACCTTCTCGTGAAGCATCACAATATACTGAATAACTCAAACCCCTCTCCGGAATAATCAATACTGGAGCAGTGGTGAGTCTAACCTTAAGCTCTTGGAACAACTTTTCACAACTCTCACTCCACACAAACTTGACTTCTCTTCTCGTCAACTTAGTCAAAGGTGAAGCTAGTCTAGAGAAATCCTTTACAAATCGATGGTAATACCTAGCCAACCCCAAGAAGCTACGAATCTCAAAGGCATTCTTAGGTTGTGCCCAATCTTGCACTGCTTCTATCTTGGATGAATCTACTGTCACCCCTTCCCTTAACACTACATGCCCTAGGAATTTAATCTCTTCTAGCCAAAAGTCACATTTCCCAAACTTAGCATACGGCTTATGGGCTCTAAGTAACTCAAGTACTACTCATAAATGTTCCTCGTGTTCCTCCTCAGAAGGTGAATAAATTAAAATGTCGTCCACAAAGACAACCACAAAATGATCTAAGAATTCACGGAAGATCCGATTCATTAAATCCATATACACTGGAGCATTGGTTAGCCCAAAAGGCATCACAAGGAACTCATAATGGTCATACCGTGTATGAAATGCCATCTTCGGGATATCTTCCTCCCTTACCCTCAACTGATGATAACCTAATCTTAGGTCTATCTTAGAGAAACAACAAGACCCATTCAGCTGATCAAACAGATCATCTACACAAGGCATTGGGTACTTATTCTTAATAGTAACCCTATTCAACTTCCTGTAATCATTACAAAGCCGTAATGCTTTTTTTTTTAGCAAAGAGAGCCGGCGCTCCCGAAGGTGAAATACTAGGGCGAATAAAACCCTTATCTAACAATTCCTAGAGTTAAATCTTCAATTCACTCAATTCAGCAGGTGCAAATCTATATGGAGCCATAGAAACCGGGGTCATACCAGGCACTAAATCAATAGAGAACTCGATCTCTCGGTGAGATAGTAAACTAACAAGATCTTCGAGAAAAACATCCGAGTATTCACAAACTACCCTTGGCAATTCAACCCGAATTTCATCACACTCATTGCTCAAAAAGCTAGCAAGGAGACTACTAAGTTCACTCCGCCCATGCAGATCATATACTAGTGATAAGACTCTGTCCACCCAGTCCCCCAAGAAATAAAAGCAATCACCACTCAAGGTACATACAGTAACCTTCTGACAGTAGCAATCTATAACAGCCTGGTATGACGATAACCAGTCCATACCCAATATGACATCAAAACTAAGCATGTCAATCAATACAAATGCAAAAGGTAATCGACGACCAGCAACCTCGATGTCACAACCCCGACATCCCTGTCTCAAGACAATCTGACCACCAATAGGTGACTCTACACAAATAGGAGATGCTAACTATGCCAACTCCAAACCCAAAACGGATGCAAACACATACAAAATAAAAGAATGGGATGCACACGTATCAATCAACACATTAGCAACTGAATTGCAAAACAAAAAGGTACCTCTCACTACAAAAGGATTAGGTACAAGGTCTGGCCCTATAACTGTATACATACATCCAGTAGGCCTCTGCTCAACCTGCTCACCCCTTGGAGTATAAGCCTGATGCACAGACTGAGCCGAAGAGACTCCCTGATTGGCTTGTGAAGCCTGAGCTGAATCAGCCTATAGTGACCCAGGTTTCTACCCCTACTTTCGTTGTTTTCCAGATTCGGATTCCTTGATAGTATACTGTTGTATATGTCTTGTTTCCTTCCTTTAACTCTTTGAATTTGAGTTTTGGATTATGTTGGGTGTGTTTGGAACAGGTTGGTTATTAGTTGGTCTAGAATGTTGTTGCCCAAAATTTGGCTTCTTCGTTCGAGCGAGGCTTCTTGCACTCGAGCGAGCCTTGTGTAATCTGTTCTTCGATCAAGCGAGGCTTCTTGCGCTCGAGCGAGCCTAGTGAAAATGTTTCTTCGCTCGAGCAAGGCTTCTTACGCTCAAGCGTGCATCTGCATTGGGTGGCAGACCTAAAGCTTTGCATTCTACGCTCGAGCAATGCTTCTTGTGCTCGAGCGAGGCAACTTTTGTGTGTCTGGTCGCTTGAGCGAGAACTCCTTCGCTCGAGCGAGCCTGTGTATATTAGATTGTGAATGAAACATTTCAGAAACACTTTCTGCAACCTACTCTCTCTCTCTCTAAAGCCCTCTAAACACAGATTTTTGTACTCTCTCTCTCTCTAGAAACCATCTTCTTCCCTTCAAATCCATTAGGATTTTGGCCATAGTTCCTTCGTCAAAGTTCTGTAACTTCTCGAGGGCTTCGTTGTCTACGGTGGATATCGAGTTTCGACACCGTAAATTTTGGAGTTTCATCTCAATCTTTCTTCAAAACTTGAGGTAGGGATTTTCTTTGAGTTATATATATGTTTTTGCAAGATCAAGATGATTTTCAAAATCATCCTTTGATTAGTTTTGAAAATTTATTTGTTGATTCAAGAAAATGAGTGATTTTGAAAGTCGGTTTACTATTTGATCCTTTGAGATAGAAATTGGGGGTTTTTGAACTATGTTGATGAAAGAAAGATGTTTTGGTGAGATCTTCTCAAATATTTGAAGATGAATGGTTTTTGGTAAGAAAACCCAAAAATTGGGAAATTTTAAGAAAGATGTTGAAAGTCTATAGAATATGTTGTTATATTTATTTTGTGTGTCAAAATAAATGATAGTTGAAAATTGTTTATTTATTTCATATAAATGATAGTTTTCCATAGAATAACATAATTGTTGAAGTTTTGGAAATTGTTACTTAAAAGTGTTGATGTAGTCTTGAAATGACTAAGTTATTGGAAATGTTTGAAATGTGGGAATTATGTTATCCCTTGGATGAATTGAAATAAAAGTATTTATTCATCTTGTGAAATTGTATTGAAAGGAAAAATGGGAATTTTGATCGCAATGGTAGCATTGTGTGGAAGAATTGGGAGTGGAAGAATTGTTGCATTGTATTGATTACTATTGCATTGGCATATCAATTCATTTGATTACATTGAAGTTTAAAAGTTGATTTGAAAAACTTGCATTGAGAAAGAAATGTTGAGAAACAGGTTTTCATGAAATGGTTTTGGGGTAAATACAGTGGTAAGTCTTGAAAGGTAGTGTAGAGAATAGGTGTCAAGCCTTCGAGTTGTTACTAGTAAAAATGACAGATTATGGGTGTCGAGCCCTCCAGTTGATACTGGTAAAAATGACAAATTGGTAGTACTTGTATAGTCTACTTGCAGACACTGACATAGGGATTATCAGAGTTGTATTTACCACCCCCCTTGAGTTAAATTATTAAGTTTTGAACAATGAAAAACTGCATGGCATCATTGAGCATGATGGTTTTCAAAAGATGATGATGTGAATTATTTACAAGAAAGTATAGCATGGCATATGCATTCATCTCTTGAGACTTGTATTAAATGTATATACTTTGTGAAGGATTTTTCCTACTGGGCTTTATGCTCACCCTATGGGATTTTTGTGCAGGAAAAGATGTGGTGATTCTGCCTAACTGAAGGCGTGGAAATGTGTGCAGAGAGCATGATGTGCTCATTTGCTGTGACTCTGATTGCAAGCCAAGGGCTTTATATGTGTGGGTTTCAATAACCATTTTGTGTAACCAGGCTCAGGCCTTGGAAACTTGTAAACCCTTGGGAGTATTTGTTGTTTAATTAATTGTAGTTGCATTAATTGTATTATCACATGAAGACTATTTACATCATGTAGTGCAAGTATGTGGATTTATTATCAGCCTTACGTTAAAAGAGCCATGACTATTGTATTACCATTTGGGCATGAAAATTGGGGCGTTACAACTTGGTATCAGAGCTACTGGGTTTGAATACTTGGAGCTCGTGGGAAGTGGTTGTTTAACCACAATGGGTTCATATTGCATGATAGGTTGCATGATAGGAAGATGTTATGCATTTTGTGATTATGTGATAACATGCTTATGTGACTATATGTGTATGGGATTGGACTTTTGGGATGTTGTTTGCACCTGTTAAATTCCTTGAGGTCTCATTAGAAGGGTACTTGATCAATACTCCTTCTACTAAGAATTCTTGGTTTTTCGTGGGACGAATTTCATCATGAAAGAATAATCTGTATGTATTTACGTAACTATGTGCTTATGTGAAATGAAATTGAGATGTCTATATAGTAGTGAAGTATATAGAATTGCGGTGACTAGACGTGTGAGGTAAATTGCAGGCACATATTGGTTAGTGTGCTAAATCATTTCTATTGTTCTTTATAGGATGTCAAGAAGAGAACAAACCCGTAGTGGTAGAGGCGGGAGACGTGGTAGGCCTCGTCGAGGGTGTGCATGAGGTACCGACACAAGAGGTCCCAGTGCAAGAGGAAGAGTCAAGTCAAGCTAATATGGCCGAACAAGCGGACCAAGTAGGTCAAACTGTAATGGGGACCCTAACTAGAGAAATAGTGGGGGCTATGACCTTGTTGAGGGCGGAGAACCAAGCCCGAGGGAACACCTTAGAGGCAAGAGCGAGTTTTCTTACCAGGGAGTTTTTGCGAGCCAAACTGGGAACCTCAGTTGTGGGAACTTCAGTTGGACCCACCAACAAGAGAAGTGAAGCTTAAGTGATGCTTGTCTCCAAATGCCACATATCTGCTTTTAGGTTGGACCCTTATCTCCTCGTAATTTCAAGTTTTGTTATCGTTGCCTAATACGCTAACATGGCATATATTTCGGCTTTTAAGTTCAAAATAATATGATTTTTCACGTTGTGGTGGAAAAGCTTGTTCTGAGTAAACTAATCGATTGATGACACTTTTAATTCTTCCTTTGATAAGCAACGCTTGTGACCATGCAAATTCCCTCTAGCTTCCTTACATTTTCTCCCCCAACAAGTCAGTATGTCTTGTACAATCCCACTTATTTTCAGAAGTTGCATCATGTCCTCAACTGAAACACATATAGGGTTGTAAATGAGCTGAGTTGTGCTAAGTAGTAGGTTATTCAAGCTAGATTTAAAAACTTAATGAGCTTCCAAAATATGTTCAAGCTTGGCATGTTTACTTTTCAAGCTGATTTCAAACAAGTTTTGACTGAGCTGATAATAAGTAGAACTCAAGTAGCTTGATTTTTTTAATATATAAGCTTATTGAGCTTAGTGATAGGTTGAATGAAACAAAGTTATTCTTACATGGAGATGTGGGCTCCTGAGCCTTTTATCATCCACTTCATTATATTCAAATGAAACAACTCTGAATATTCACTAGGAACAGACAATTAATGCGAACCCAGTGAACCGGTTGATTTCAATCTTCTTACTTAGGATCCAGAATTTCCTAGTCTACTTACAAACCAATATGTTTAATCCCAAGCAACATCTAGAAATCAATGATTGTGAGGTTTCGTTCAAGAGCCCATGGTAGGTTAAACAACTTTGCTGTGATGAACTTGAAGGTCTTGTTCGCATTTATGTTGTAGGTTGCACTTGAAAAGGAAAGTGTTGCATTTAGGGCCCTTGCATATGCTCTTGCCTGTTAACAACAATACACATGGTAAATAGATTCTGATATTGGATTTAGGGTTTAGGTGGGAACAACAAACTGTTGTTCTTCTTAAAATAGATTATTGGAAACATTGGTATAGCTCTCATTTTTTTGGGAGTTGATTTTGAAAACTTGTGTTTTTTTTTTTTTTTTTTTGAAAATTATTTTTTCAAAACATATCTGTTTTAGGAAACACTTATAAATTGTTTCATGAATTTTGAAAGTTGTTTCTGCACAAAAACGAAAATGAAAATTGTTTTTGAAACTGTATGAGAGGGTTCAGGAAAGTTGTTGGAAAATTCGAAGATCTTCGAAGATCCTTGAAGAAAAATTCGAATTCTCTAGAAGATGATGAGAGGGTTAGATTCTCCAATAGTCTCAACTAAGAACACAAAAAGCAAAGAGATGATGGAGATAAGAGATTGGGTAAAGAAGAAGGCAAAATAGTTAGAGAGAGAATAATGACAAGGCTCTCCCATGGATCTCCACTTTCACTCTCAAGGTTGATAATGGAGAAGTGAAATTAGTTCTTTCCCAAGAGTTTTCTCTCCAAAATCCCTCCCTTGTAAAGCTATGGGTGGGTGCTATTTATAGACACCTCATGATGTAGGATGGAGCCCATGTGCAAGGCGCATGGGGAATATTCTCTCTAACCACCTTGTCCGAGGAGGTGACCTCTCCGAGGATAAGGAAAACCCCAAAGAGGAGATCAACCTCTCGACGAACCCTTCTTCTTAGCCACACCTAACCAATAATCCCCAATCATCCCAAGGGGCCGAGGTAGTCCTAGAGGACCCCACGCCGCTAAATATTGCCGAGTCTCATGGACCCCCCGGGGTCGTGCCACCTCGACCCGGGTATAGGCTAGTTTAATCGAAGAGTGAATTTCTCTCCACTCACCGTCCTCGAGATCGGGTCCTTTGTTCGAACACCATTACGCCCATTGTTTTGGTGTGTAGATCCAAGAAAGCTCCGAGCCCGCAAGTGTTCTGAGACTCATTAATGGAGCGACTTCTAGATTGTGTCTGAATCCGTTTGAAGCCAAGTGCTTCGGATCTCTAGGTTCGTGGATCCAAACCCTTTCGAGTCCGAGTCCGAGCCCGAGTAAGTGTCTAAGTTCATGGATCCAAATCCTTTCGAGTCTTAGAATGATTCGGCCCGTTTGATGGCGGTAAATCCAGGCCCACCAATCTTGGACTTGCGATAAACTCGGGCCCACCAACATTGGACTATTGGGCCTAATTAATTTAGAGGGCTCAAATTAGCTCCTCTTACATTTGCCCCTAGCATGTATGAGAAATTTTAGTTTTCTCGGACATGCATAGTTTCACCTTGTCAGCCATGCTTCACATTACGTCTTCAGGAATATTTGGTCTTGATAGAATCTATGGATAAAGCTAAGGACTCACCGTAAATTACGGATAAAATCAACAAGTAATATTAAATAAATAAATATCTTTTTTTTTTTGCCATTGATTTGTTTTTCGAAAGTCAACTTGAATGCTTCAATTCCATAAATCAGCAAGCATGAGTTCAAATCTTCTTTTTCTTATAGAATAACTAAGGTGTAGACACCCCATTTTTGACCGTCCTCAAGACTTGGACGTCACCGTTTGAACACTCGGTGATCATCCATGTTTGTGTTCGTTTGGAGTTCCCGGAGGCCTCGGCTCGCGCGCCTTGCCTCAGGATCCCCGAACTCGGCTGTTTAGTGTCTGGTTTTGCACCAAACACTTTTGTTTTGCCTTAGAGGGGCAGGGAATGCCTTGTGAGACATCCCCATACACCACCGGCAGTGGCTGGAGGCCACCGGCTGGTCTTTTTCTTCCATCGGCAATTTTGTTTGCCGGTCGGCACACTGTATTGCCGGTCGGCATAATATGTTGCCGGTCGGCACTGTTTTTTGCCGGAATAGCTTTTTTGGGCAGCCGACCACTGTTCCTCCACTTTTTGGAGATATTTTGTGCCAGCTGTGATAGCTGGCACCAACTCCTTTCCCCTCCATACACGTGTATGGAGGGATTTCCCTCTAGCCAAGCTTGTTGAATAAGCTTTGCAAGAGGGATCCTTATAAGAGGGCTTAGGAGGTTAGACACTTAAGATATTTTGAGAGCTTAGACAGCCATTGTTGAGCTCTGGTTTTAGGGTTAGGGTTAGATATACACTCTATCTCTCTTTTACTCTCTTTGTGTTCTAGGTGTTTTGTGTCTTACTATTGCACACAAACACCTAGTGTTTCACCTTCCTTTGATTTCTGAGGTTCTAAGGGACTGATTTTAGTGTTTTGGTGTTGGATTCAAGCCAAAGAAGGTCATTGGAGCACCATTGTTGAAGAAGTCTACAAGGGTAAGAATTTTACCCCTTTTTACCCCAATCTTGCATTGTATTTCTACCTATCTTAAATTCGTTTTTGAGCTTGGTGTATAATACAAAAAAGTTTTGTTTTTAGGCCCTCTTGATTGTTTGTTAAGAGTGTTTTGTGGTTTGGGTAAGTTTGAACACCCTTAGGCCTTGAAAGGCTTCATTTTGTGCCCTTTTGTGTGAACTCCGGGATTTTGGTGTTGGGGTCTCTTCACCACTGAAATCTTGAGGGATTTCAGTGGTGAAGGTGATGCCTTGAAGTCCCAAGAAGGAGAGGGCCACCCCCTCTCCTTGTTGTCCTTGAAAAGGGCATGTTTTGGCCTCTAAAGGAGAGCCTATGTTTGAGTGTGTGTTGAGCATGTATAGGCTGTTTTTTATTCTTATATATCCATGATATAACATGATTTTAAATTGGTTTTGGTACTTCATGCATGCTTAGCATAGTTGCCATGTAATGCCTTGTTTATGCCTCAATGTGCCTTAGGTTGTTAACCCTTGTTAGAGCATGTTTTAGGCTTGGCTTTGTGAAGATTTTGTGCTTATATTGACATGTTTTAGCTCTGACCATGGTCGTTTGGGCTGATCTTGGCATGCATTGTATAGCTCTTTTGTATTCGGGCTTGTTGGCCTCAAGTATGTGAATATATAGCATGCCATCCTTGCATTGTTTTGGTGATTTGGGACCATCCACCATGTCATTTCAGACCTTAGAGTATGCTTGTATGCTTGCTTTAGTTACCCCTTTGATGCTTTGGAAGCATGTGCTGCATGCTCCATGTTTTGACCGTTGTGCATGCCTTTGAGATTGAGCTACTTAGATGCCATCTAAGTAGTCCTTTAGCCTTGTTTTAACATGCTAAAAATCTATTTTTAGTTGTTTAATGCATTCCATGATTGTTGTGATAAATGTGCTTCAAAGCTTCATGACTTGCCTCAAGTATTTGGGTCATGCTTGCATGCATTTGCTTATCTTGTTTAACATGATTTGGCATCATTCCAACATGATTTTCAGAGCTTATGTTGCATGCTAATTGTCCATGAATGCCTCTTTCAAGTGTGCTTGAGGGTTGTCCAATTTGTGCCTAAGTGTTGGCCTTTCATCACATGTATGTGTGCATGTGTTTTGGTCCCTTGTTTTGGTCATTTTAGCCACTGTTTTGGGCCTTATTAGAGCTGCCCAAATCATGCTTAGGACCACCTTTGCATCTATTAGCATTGCCTCATGTTTGCTTGTATGCTTGCATAAGTGTCTTGCCATGCCATGTTGCATCCTTAGCTTGTATGCTTAGGTTGCATTGCATCTTGCATGCATGCCTTGTTCCTTGACTTAGTGATAGGAATTGGGCCTTATTTGTTTGATTGGTTTGCATCTCATTTGACATGAAAGTTGCACACTTGGTTCCTTGGGCCATCATGCATGGAAATGCATGATTGGTGGTCCGAGAATCAAGACACATGTCCCTTTGAGTCATTACCATGATAAGGGACATGATTGTTGCATACATGCCTTGAATTATGCTGCCATGCTTTGCCTTGCCCTCTGTTGCTGTCATTTGCAGATTCTGCAGGAACATTCTGCCGACCGGCAGTGTAAGGTGCCGGCCGGCAATCATTTCTCTGCCGACAGCTTCATTTTGTGCCGATGGCCACATACAGCTGCCGGTGGAAATTTTATTCAGCCGGTGGCACTCCCTAATGTCCAAGGAAGCAGTCCTAAGGTTTTGGCAGCCTCCAGAGGAGTGAAAGAGGGAAAATAGAGGCACCTCATGCATGGCGGCGCGTTTCCTGAGGCGATTTACTGTTTTCCTAGATTAGTTAATTTGTTAATTAATTAATTAATTTGTAATATTATTTAGCTTGCGTAGTTAATTAATTTGTAATATTTATTCGGTCCCTCCGAGTGAGGGCAAATCTGTAATAAGTGTGGGTGCGTGTGTGTGCATGTCTTCCAATCCCCACTTCTTTCTTCCCTTTTACTTACCTGCTTTGATGGTTAGTATTAGGGCACGTTTAATTTAGCATACCTTATGCTATGCATGCGTGCATTCATGCATTTGTGTTACATGCATTAGGCTCGGTACATCACGCTAATTGCATTTGTATTTCAATTCCAAATTGAATACGTGCATCGATTGATCGCATTTCATATGCCATGCTTAGATTAGCCGAGCCTACTTCGATTGCATCCTGTATGTGTTGCATTAGTCATTTTTAACATGAACTAGGATACGCATGTTCGCTAACTAGTTTCCTGTTTTGGCACGGAGTACGATGTAAGTATTTCCGCTTTAGCATATCGCATGAGTGTGAATGTTGCCATGATAGCATGCTTAACATATGCCTAGATGCTTATGTGTTATAAACTGCTTGGATGCCTGCGGGTGAAGGTTGGATTGTTTGAGTTGGGAAAACTCGTTGAAATCCATATTTTAGCCTACTTGCAAGTAGCAAATTCCAAAGCACTTTTCGAAACAAACGGATATGCAATGTTTGTTTTCAAATTAGGCAATCTAGTCTATACTTGTTTGCTGCGCGCATAACATAGTAATTCTAGGCTAATAATGAGAATAAGAACACATAACGTTTTCAAAAACGGATATCATGGTTAGTAGAGGCTGGTCTTCGGACCGGGCGAAAGGGGGTGCTCATAGCTGACCTTCCCCGATCGTACCCAAGCTCCCGAGCCGAGACAACTCCGGTGATGACGGACATGTGGCCTTCGGCACCGAGTCAGGGTTTCCTAAATTCTCCCATTTTAAAATATTTAGGTGACGACTCTGTATCTGGAAAAGCAGTCCATGTTTGGCACTACTTTTTCAAGAATCTGTTTCTCAAAACGATTTGCCAGATTTGGACTCTTTGGTTCAGATTTAGAACCGTGACACAAATCGAGTCCGAACTGTAGTAACCCCAAAATGAACAGAACGGGACTCACCCTCCCGGGGCGTTCGAGGGACATCTACATAAGGTCCACTTTTTTATTCCAAGTCAAAGAACAATAAAGCACCCATTTTTTTGTTCAAAAAAAAAAAGATCCAAACACACTTTTTTTGCTTGGAAAACGGCAAGCACATTATATATATATATATATAGTCTAGTAGAACAATTTGAGAGGCCTTCTTTTTCTTTTGTTTGGAAATAGCAGGCCCATGATATGCACATATATACACTAGAATATTTGAAAGAATATCCCATGCATCACACCCTTTTTTTCTATTTAAAGAAAGGGCCAAAACCCTATTTCATAGCCCACCTTTTTGTTTTTGTTTGTTGCACAGCGGCACTTTCATTCTCTACACAGAGAGACCCAACTTTCTTCTTCTTTTCTTTGTCTTTTGAAACCTAGCGACATAATCTCTCTTTCTAAGCAAAGAGACTAAGCTTCTTCTTGTCCAAGAAAAATCTACTTCTACAACACCATAGGTCGCCACCACTTCCTCACTGACCTCCACCGCAGCTCTAAGCTCCGTCGCTGTCATCGTCTCCGCTACAACTTCATCGCCAACCCACTGTTGGCCTCTCTGCTGCGACCTCTCCACCGCCCTCAACTGTTGTTCCAGTACTCACCACACACATCGCCCACACACATCGCCCATTCAACTCGTCGTGTGTGGTCACCAACTCCTCTGCGGTACCACCGCTGCTTCCGAACTCGATCGTCCAACGCTGCTTTCGGACTCGATCGTCCAACGCTGATCACACACGTTTGCCCACTCAATGCGACGTGTGTAGTCTTGCCTAGCACCGTTGAGCCTCAGTTTATATTATTCTTCTTTTTCTTTTGGTCATTGTTGCCTTAAATCTGCTCCTTCTTTCTCAGATCTGTTGGTAAGTGTATATATATATATATTAATCTTGGTGTAAGCTTTTTATAAAATAAGCTTTTCAGAATTTCTAATTCCAATTTTTTTTTTTTAGCTCAAAGACTTTGATACACTGAGCCTTAATATTTGTGACTTAAAATTGCACTGTAGAGCTTGAATTTGTTTGATGTTGTGACACCCATTGATGTTGACATTTGTAGAGCTTGAGAGTGATTAACCTTTTTTTTTTTTTTTTTTTTTTTTCTTTTTGCTATCCTAAAAGAAAAAGCTCCCTGATTCTGGATTTAGTTAAATGGTTTTTCTGAATTGATATTTGCTAAACAAATTCTAGGTTATCAACATGGACTTGGGAGGAACATTCTTGTAATTTGCATGACAAACCATTAAATCTTGCTACAAATGAGAAATGTAAAATACTTCGGATCTTGGGCCTAAAATTTGCTATTGAACTTCACTCTATCCAAATTTTGAGCCCCGTATAAATTGGATCTTTAATATGAAACGTAGTAACTTTGAAAAAATGACCCGCTTGAATTTCATCACAAAACGGCCTATGACATTGCACTTCTTATTGATGATAGAAACTAGAAATCTATATGTTGATGATACACACATTGCTATTACAATTTGTTGAGCCTGAACAATACCCGAGAAAATGAATTGTTGATGACGTCCGAGGTTGAATTTGTTGATAAACCCATCATGTTGCATGTAAATCTTATTATCAAATGACTGATTGTTGCGACCCTTAGATTAGTAGACATCATGCCTGAATTCTTGGTGTAAAAATTCCTCGTAGAATTTGTTGAATTCATGGATTCTTTGAGAAACGAATAGTTGATGCCGAAATTTCATTTGAATGTGTTGCTTCAATTCTAATATTCTGAATTTTAATACGGTCGACTCCTTGCCATTTATACCTGTATTTATACCTGTTATTTTAGCCATATGTCTTCTCGAAAGAAATCTGTTGTCCCGAAGTTGCCAGAATCGGCTCTCATGAAAGAGGGGGATGTACCTCCGGCGTTCGAGTGGAGGAAATCTCCTTATTTTGGTTGGAAAGACCCGTTCTAGCGAGCAGCTACCTCCACCACTTCTCTTCTATCTCTGAAGGGGGCTCCATTATGTCTCTCTGAGGACACTGACTCCAGACATGAGGCCTTTATTTTCCCTTCTTCGATGCTACGCTTTAGGGTTGAGCGAGGGAACTTTCCATACTGCTATTCCCAGTTCAAGGCCTTCTTAAACCCTCCTTTTAGTTGGCAGGAGTGGGTCGATGATGTCCTCTCGGACAGGGGCCTCTATCAGCGGCTTCAGGAAGCCTGGCTATTGATCCCAGTGAAAATATCTCGATCCCTATCCATCCGCCGCAACAATGCTAGCCTTGAAGCCATGGCTCTTCGGTGGAGCACCGAGACACACACTTTCATACTTGGCCAGCATGAGATGGCGCCCACCCTCAAAGATGTGTTCATGTTGCTGCGTCTGGAAGTGACCGGCCCTGATGCCTTCTACCCTGACGGACACCCTCCGAGGATAATTCTTTGATCCAATCTCTAAAGCTAAATCTTCAAGCTTGTGGTCGGTGGACTTCCGTATTGATGGTTCAACGAGGAGGACCAATCGAGTGAGGACGTACCGTGCCTCCTACACCGCATGGATCCGCCACTTCTTCAGAGATCTTCAGCCCCTGGCTAGAGATGCTGACCCTAATTCTCGGGAGTATGAGGGGCCCAATGTATGGCTCTAGGCTCTATTTTTTGGGATTTCTGGCTTGCTTCCTTTCATTCTTCCGAGCACACCTCTAGATTCTCTCAATCCTTTTATCTTCCCCTTGGCAGTTAGGCTCTTTAGAAGGACTCAGATTCCTTTGGCTCTGCTATTTCTTTGGAATCTTTATTACCGGCTGGATCTACTACATCGAGACATGGTTCGTTCCATGGGTCGATATGAGCCTGTCTCCTTCATCCACAGCCAGTTCTTGCTTTGTTTTTTCTTCGAGAGGTTCCCAAAGTTTGCCCCTAATCCGACTGTATTCGAGGCAGAGATTCTTCGGGAGATAGTGGATAAAGATGGGATCCCGGTTCTCGGTACTGACGGGTCTTGCACATTTGAGAAAGCGAAGTCTTGCCGACCATTGATCACACGTTGGTCACATACCATTTCCACCTTATCCTTGAATACTTTGGTGGATGATTCCCGGTGATTTGAGGCATGCCCCTATTTATGCCCACCGATGGGTGTGGTAACGGCACTTATCTATCATGGTTCCTCCCACCTGGTGTCCTTTCCCTTGCCGAAGGGTATCTCTACATACCTTGTTGATATGCTGATAATGGTTTGTCCAAGTTCATTACCAGTATGGCAAGAGGAGGGCGTTGATAGCACCGTCTATAGACCTGACAGAGTAGCATACCAATTCGGGTTTGACCAGTGTGCCCCAAGGCCAGCACCTCCTTTATTATCTTTTTCAGAGAGCTACAGGCACTTTACTCATAGACTCATACACACCATGCTTCCTATATCCGACTCTTTGACGATGCCAGGTGTAACCCCCCTTTCAGAGAGGGCGCGAATTGGGTTCTAGCTACTACAGTTCGGACTCCTGACACGGTTCTGAATCTAATTTCACAAAGTGCAATGTAAGACTGATAAATCACCAAAGAGTCCAAATCCGACAAATCGTTTTGGAAAATCGATTTTAATCAAAAAGCGCCAAACATGGACTGCTTTGCTATATTTCAAAATCGCCACCTAAATATTTTATTTTGGGAAATTTAGGAAACCCTGACTCGTGCCTAAGGCCACATGTCCGTCATCACCAAAGTTACCTCGGCTTGGGAACTTGGGTATGAGAGGGGAAGGACCTGAAATGAGCATCCCAGCTCGCCCGATCAAAGATCAGCCTCTACTAACATGATATGTTGTTTTGAAAACACATGTGTTCTTATTCCGGTTTATTAATCTAAAATTACTATGTAATGCGCACAATACACAAGTATATACTAAATCACTCAATTTGGAACAAAACATCTTATGTTTGTTTTTCAAAAATGTTTTGAAAATGCTACTCGCAAGTAGGCTAAAGCGCGGATTTGCCACCCTCAAGTGGGCTTAAAACATGATGATTTACCACTTCAAGTAGGCTTAAAACGCGCATTTTGATGAGTTGTTCCAATTCAAGCAATGAAGCCTTCATCCACAGGCATTCATGCATTTAATCATTTAAGCAAATAGCCTCATGGCAAGCATGCTAACATGGCAACATACACATCTCATGCAGTATGCTAAAGCGTAAACATTTACAGTGTACTCCGAGCCAAAACAGGAAACTAGTTAGAAATATGCATGATCCTAACTATGTTAATGTGCCTAATGCAACACATGCAAAATGCAATGAGATAGGCTCGGCTATCTAAGATGGCATATGAATGCAACACTTTGATACATATATTCAAATAGGTATTAAAATATGATGCAGTTTGAATGATGTGCCAAGCCCAGTGCATGCAATACGAATGAGTGATGCACGCATGCAAGCATAAGGTATGCTAATTGAAATATGCCGTAAACTAACCATCAAAAGTTGATAAGTAAAAGGGAGAAAGAAATGGGGGTTGGAAGACATGCACACACACACACACCCTTATTACAACAATACGCCCTCTCGCAAGAGGGTCCGAATAAAAGAGAGCTAACTAGCTACGCTAATTAAGCTAGCTACACTTATTAAGACAACTATTACAAACTCACTAATTAACTACCTATTCTAGCTAATTAATTACAAACCAAATGAATTAACTAGCTATGCTAAGCTAATTAAATAATACAAAGTAAACTAAACTAAATCAATTACAGATCATGTAATCAACTTCAAATAGCTAATAAAGTGACAAAATGGCCTCGCGGACGAGGGAGGCATGCATGCTCGGTCACGTTCTCCCGAAAATCCGCTACCTTGCCTCTAAATGCCTCTGTTTGCACACTTCTTGACTTCTGAAAATTATGCCAACTTCCAGAATGCTTCTAACCCACCTTAGGAACATGTTGAGGGATGGTCGGTCATGATTGGTGGTAATCGGCCAGTACTAATGGCCGGTCGGCAGCCTTGGTGGCCGGTCGGCTGGCTTTGATGGCCGATTGGCCACTACTTCCTGTAATTTCTCCTTTTGCTGCAATAGAGCACAAACAGAGGCATGGCAGTGTATTTGCAAGGAAATGTGTGTGCAAGTACACTCCTTATCATGTCTCAAGCTCAAAGGAGTGTAGTGCTTGACTCTCAAGCCACCAATCACGCATCTCAATGCAAGATGGCCAAAGAGTCAAGCTTGCACAATGTTGATGAATGCGCACATAAGACTCAAAAGGCCTCCACCCTATCATGCACAATCAAGGGGGACGGTGACTAAGAAACGAGGCACGTTTCATCACTTCAAGCATGAAACGTCTCTCATTTCTTATGTTTGGATTAACGTTCGATCCAAACACATGGAATGCATCATGAACATGTTATCTTGGCATGTTTTAATTTGATTCATTTTGTTTACTCGTTTTAGATTATCGACAAGCCCTTTAACCGGTTAAGTCCAAAAGTGAGAATTCCACTTATTTGAAAGACAGACCAAGCCACAAGCTTCTTGAGCATGAAAGACGCATTATGCCATTGGGCATGAACGCCTCAATTTCGTGCTCAAACCAACAAAAGGGCTTAAGACCTCTTTCAAAGTGATACAACAAATGAAAGATGGCATGCAATGGTATACATTTCAACACTAAAATGGCATGACAAATGATGCTAAACATGCTAACAACTCATGCAATGCATGCCAAGAGCCAAGAACACTGAGACTAGCGAAGGACACAACACTAGAGGCATGCAATACTATGCATAAACAACCAAACCAGCTCAAAACAGAGCTATAACAGGCCAAAATAGTGGCTAAAATGAACCGAGAAGATAGCATGAAAAGCAAGAAAATGATGTTCATGCAATGGCTCACAAATAAGGCATAATGCTCAACTTCCAAAAGCATTGAAAGAGTGATACACACGAGGGTATGACAGTGAAAGATGCTCTAAAATCATATATCAAATGATGTTATATCACACAAATGCCACAAATAAGGCATGCTAGGGGTCTCAAAACACAAGACTAGCAAAGCCAATTACATTATAGCCCTACAAGGCAAGCCATACATGACCAAGACCACTTGGAATAGAGTTTAAGCATGCTAAATCAAGGCCAAAAAAAATGCTGAAACAGAGCTAAAACAAGCTAGAATTAGAGGCATAAAGCATGATGCATGCTAAGCCTACAAGGAGGATTGCACTATAGGTACAAAAACCAAGCAAGAGGTGACCCCACCAACTAAAATTAGAGTTAAAGCATGTTAAAATAAGGCCTAAAACATGCTGGAGTGAAGCCAATACATGCTAGAACAACAAGTTAACTCATGAAGCATGTTAGGCTAGTGAACAAGTTTATAGTACAAGTACAAAAAGCAAACAACAAGAGGCCAAACCAACACAAAACAAAGTTATATCATGTTAAAATAAGGCCTAAAACATGCTAAGATAGAGCCTCAAGAAGGTAGGAAAACATGCCAAAGTGGTAAGCCAACAACACATGCAAACAAAGCACAAAAGGGGGGGACCACCCCCATCCATTTTGGGTCTCAAAACCCACTTTCCACCACTGAAATTCCTCTAGAATTCAGTGATAAAAAGGCCAAACAAAGGTGATCTCAAAGGTCTTAAAGGATAGCTCAAAGCAAAGCAAATTAAGCCACAAAAGGTGGTAGACCACCCCTAACTCAAACAATGCCTTAGACAACCATTTTAAGCACTTAAAAACAAAGGTTTTTTGTAGTTGAAAGCTAGGCCTAAAACAGCATGCAAAGGTGGCTAATATGGTGTACAGAAATAAGCTAGAAAGGGGAACATGCTCACCTTTGAAGCACAACAGCAAAAGGACAACTTCTGAGCCCAAAAACTTGCTTTTTTAACTTCAAACAGACCTTCAAGACCTCAGATCCAAGGTAGTGGTGTTTGACTAGGTGTTCCTTTGAAAAAATGTGAAGAAAACACACTTCTATGCACTATAGAGCACAATATATAGAGAGAGAATGAGAATTCTAGAGACAGAGAGAGATTTTGCTTCTGAAAAATCTGAACCCCTCTAAAAGGAGAGGGACCTCCCCTTATATAGGAAATGCAAGAAAAAGCTTGCTTGACAAGCTGAAGGCTTGTTTCTATCCCTCCATACACGTATATGGAAGATGAGCTCAGTGTCCAACAGCTGGAACAGCCGGCACCAAAAATATCTGCAAAAGCAGAAAAAGAGGCCTTGGCCAAAACCTATGGCCGACCGGACATTAAAGAGGCCAACTGGCCATTAGTGAGGCTGACCGGCCATGACTGATGGCCGATGGACAAATGGCCTAGCCGGTGGGTTGTAGGGCTGGTCAGCAGGCCACCCTCTTCCTCCAGAAGCAATGCTACAAGTCCTTGGTGCACAACCAAGCACAAAACAGACAAGTCAAGAGGTCCGAAGGCAAGGCACTCCGCCAAGAACTTCAGGCACTCAAAACAAACACGAGCATGGATGATCATCGAGTGTTCAAACGATGACATCCAAGTCTTAAGGATGGTCAAAAATAGGGTGTCTACACCAGGCTTGAGCTGAGTAGAGGGTTTCACCCCCCCTTTTTCAGGAGATATTGGCGGAAGAATATTGATGCATTTATTGAGTTTGTCTAGAGCAAATCGTCCTTAAGTTTGCCTCCACCAATTTATAAGAAGGACTCTTCTCTTCGGCTGCCTGAGAGTCAAAAATCTGATCACATGTATGCGAGCTTCTTCGCTTCATCTGCTCCGACTGACCCTCCAGCTCAGATATCTACTTCTAGCTTGGAAATTTCTTCTCCAGAGCCAATCCCTTTGAATAAAGCCTCTGGTCCTCGGATGACCCGCCTTAAGAAGATGGCCCACAAGAGGGCTTCTAATGCCAGTCCTTCCACTCCTCGCCTTTCCAAAAAGCTGCATCAGGTACCAGATAGACATCTTAAAATTTTAAAAAAATTTGATTTGAAACTATTTTCCTTCTTGCGACTATACCTTCTTAAATGAACACCTTTTTTTATTTTTCCTATTGTGTAGGATCCTACTCCGTCTTTTGACCCTACGGTTGCTGACGCTCTCGTAACCGTTGCTATTGGCCATGATGCCCCTACCAGGCCAGACTCAGACTTGGATTTTGTCAGCAAGACTTGTGAAGATGAGCACCCCTCATATGGCAGTTATAGATGATGATGATGATGATGATGATGATGATGATGATGAAGCTGAGTCCTCCGATCATTTTTGTGACCTTGTCCCATGTATGCGTCGTCACCGTCCTATCGTGACTGAGGATGCCTCTTCATTGGTCAGATGTTCCCCTCGTCACTCAGTTTCAGAGGAGGGGCGCTATCTTAGTGACAAGGTTATCGGGGCTCACTGTTCTGATGTTGAGATTATTGAGAACCGTGGCTCTAATGCTAAGATTGTTGAAGGGATTGGTGCCACAGAAATTGATGTTGCAGGCCATGCTTCTGGAAGCAATGTAGAAATGAGGTGCGCCTCTAGGAATAGTGTGGAAGTGGATATGCTAGAAGTCTCTGAGACTTGCTCTGGCACCTATGGTGATTCTCATCCTCCGGGCTTCCTTCCTTCTTTAGGGATGACTGCTACTGTTCTGGCTTCATTAGACGTTGAGATTGATCAGATGCTCCTTGTACGGCCAAGTGACTTTGTTGATGCTCGGAGCCCTTCAGTTGCCCCGACTTTGCATAATGATTCTCCCTCAGGTAATCTTTCTTTCTGAAGTTTGTCATGTACTTCTATTTCTGAGAGTTTTTTTTTTTACTCAAATGTCTTTATTGCTCCCTGCCCCTAATAAGACTTCTTTATCTTTTCTTCAGTGTTGGCAGCTACCAGTGTCCTTCCTTCACCTGCCTCGGACTCTGCTCCGACTCTCTTTGTGACTCCTCGTGGTTCTCCTTCTCAAGGGGAGACACCTGCCTTTGAGACGACTGTTAGAGGCTCTTCGTCGCAAGTGCCTTCGAATGTTTTGGATCTGAATCTCAATGATTTCCACTTTGATAGTGATGTTTTTGGTCTTTCCCCTTATCGATCCGCATTCTCAGGCTCGGGACCTCTGCCGGAAGTTACCCCTCCGAGTAGTTCATCTAACCCGATAGACATTAGGGAGATTCCTGAGACTAGTACCTTTCCGGCCCCAATTCCTTCTTCGGCTTCTAACAAAGTATCATTTCTCCATTATTGGATAGCTCTTGAGTTTGCTTTAGTTCTACAGCTTGTGCATTCGAGTTACCCTGAGACCTTTGCTTATTTCCTTGCCAATGTCCACTCATTCAGACTACTCTTCTCGAGTCTTTTGCCACTATTCTATATAGCTTGGATAGGCAACAGTTGTGTGACCTTAACAGGAAAGTAATCGAGACAGCGTATCCTGGGATCTCTAACATGGAGCGTCACCAAGTGAATCTATCATGGCTTCGGAAGCGCTTGGATATAGCTTCAAACGCCAGTCGCCATGTGGAAGTTTTGTCTGTGCTTACCTCTTATCTGACCTCTATAGATGAGACAAAGAAAGCTCTTCATGAACTTGAGTCAGGCTATGCTCGGGCCTTGGAAACTTTAGAGGCACACTCGGCTGTTTGTCCTCAGGATGTAGATGTGACGGGCAGTTTCTTCGAGGGTGTTTTTAGGAGAGATTGAGTTTTTTCTTTTTTTGTATTATTTTGTTGCCTGTTTCGATAAAAACGTTTTATCTAGGACAATGCAATGAAATGACAAAGTCTTTACTGTTTGGAGATTTTCATATTGTTTTCTCATTCTACTTGATAAAATATTTATTTCAAACGATACAATGGAAAGAACAATCATATGCACATGTTTATAAAAGCTGAAATATTCTCATTAATTCTTCAACTTTCTTGACAAAAGTATAATATATTCACTGCAAGTGATGGGATAAACATACACCATAAAGAAAACCAGCTTCTTCATAACGTAAGGAAAATACAACTTTTGGACTCATGATACCTTTCCATGACTTTTGCGGTTCTGTCGTGCTTTTCCTCTAATGCTTCCAACCTAGTGGTTCGAGGCTCCAACACCATCCCCGAGGCGAGAGCCATCCGAGCAGATGGTGTTTCCAACTCTATAGGTAACGCTGCCTCGGACCCATACACAAGGGAGTAAGGAGTTGCTTGAGTTGGTTTTCTCTTTGAGGTGCGATACGCCCATAGGGCTACTATCAACTGTTCGGACCAAGTCCCACCAAATTCATCCATCTTTTTGCTCAGAATCCTTATCAGTGTCTTGTTTGTGGCCTCCGCTTGCCCATTCCCTTTTGGATAGTAGGGTGTGGATTTGTGACGCTTCACTTGGTAAGTCTCTAGGAGGCTCTTCACATATTTGTTTAAGAAAGGTGTGCCGTTGTCCGAGAGGATGGTGTTCAATACTCCGAACCGGGAAATGATATTTTCCTTGATGAAGTTCGCGACTGCGGGCCCCGTAGCATTCTTCAAAGGAATTGCTTCGACCCACTTTGTGCTCAATTTCGTAGCTGCGAGAATCCACTTGTACCCCTTAGAAGGTGTGGAGATGGGCCCTATCAGATCAAAAGCCCAAGTATGGAACGGCCATGGCGTTCGGATGCTGTACAAGTCTACGGCTAGAGCTTGGATCAAATTTTTGTGTTTCTGACAAGTCTGGCACCTCTTCACATGATGGGACGCATTTGACTCCATGGTTAGCCAACAATACCCAAGGTGTATAAGTTGCTTGAATAGTCGAGCCCCTCCTTGATGCTCAATTTCGTGGGCTCTTTCGAGGACTAGATCTGACTCTTCCTTGGAGAGACACCTCAGGGGAGTGCCCTCAATGCTTCTTCTGTAAAGCTTGTTCTGATCAAGAAAGTACCGCCTCGCTTTCCTCTTGAGGTGTGCAATGTCCCTCGGGCTCTCAGGTAGTGTCCCCTCTTCGAGATAGTCAATGTAGACTTGTCTCCGGTCAAGGGTATCAATTTCAAAGCAACTCTCATCCTCCTGGATGTATGACTGACACTTGGGGCATTCTTTCTGTAATTGATTTGAGGCCTTCTCCATCTCAGGCCAATAATAGCCTTGTCTTTGGATCCTTCTGTACAAACTAATATCCCCATCCCCGTAGGACTTGTCATGAATCTGTCGTAGTTGGAAGCTTGCTTCTTGTTGGCCAACACACCGGGCTAGGAATCCGGTAGCTCCTCGGAAGTAAAGTTCACCTTGAATAATCATGAATTAGGCAAGGTTGGCCATAGTCAATTTTCCAACTTTGCTTCTGAGTTGTTCGAGGACTTCTCTTCTCTAGTCCTCCGAAAGGTCTTTGTCCTCAGGTATTATTGAAGGCTCTATTCTCTTCTTGATAACAATTGTCGCCTATTCCTCTGGAATGTCAACTCTTGCCCCTAATGTTGCGAGGGTATCTGAAAACTTGTTGTCAGAGCGAGGCACATGCACTATTTTAACTTTCTAAAATTTGTCAAGAAGCCTTTGGACTGTTGTTCGATATGTGGCCAAGGTAGGCTCCTTTAAGACAAACTGTCCTAAAACTTGCTTTACTATCAGCTTTGAGTCCCCCCGGATTCAAATCTTTTTGATACTGTGCTCCTCAGCTGCTATCAAGCCTAAAATAAGAGCCTCATACTCAACTTCATTATTCAAACAATGGAAATCCAGTTTATAAGACAAATATAACTTTTTCCCACCTTTGCTTGTAAGGACTATCCCGGTTCCTCCTTTTCCTCCGGCTGCTACTCCGTCAAATCTCGATGTCCAAAAGCTTTCCTCGGAAGCCATAGATGCATGCACTTCTCCTCTTCATTCTTCATTCACTGGTTCATAGTCACCACTTGGAAATTAGGCAAGGAGATTGGCTAAGGCTCGGCTTTTGATTGCCTTGGGAGCTACACACGTGATCTCGAATTCACCCAGTGCTAACAACCATCTTGCCACCTTTCCGGTTAAAGCAGGCTTGCTGAGGAGGTATCGGATTGGATCACTTCTAGTAACAATCTAAATCTGATGTGCTAAGAAGTAATGTCTGAGCTTTTAGGCAATGAATACCAAAGTTAAACAATGTGTCTCTCTACCGAAGTATATCGGACTTCTGCTCCTCGAATCTTCCGGCAGATGTAATACACCGGGCATTCTGCTCCATCTACATCTTAGACCAATAATGCCCCTATGGACTTGGGGGTTGAGGTTAGGTACAACATTAGAGGCACCCTGGGCTGCGGGGCTATCATGGTCTGAGGCAAGGTCAAGGCCGCCTTGATTCTCTCGAAGACCTTTTGGTGCTCTGGGTTCCACTCGAACTTGGCATCTCCTTTTAACAAAGAGCCGAAAAGGGCAGAGATCTCTGCAAGTGCTGGGATAAACCCTCCGAAAATAAGACACCTTCCCGAGGAACTTCTTTAACTCCTTCTGAGAATACGGGGAAGGCATTGCTCTGATAGATTTGACTTTGTCTTCATCTACCTTGATACCATGCCTATGTAAAAGAAACTCAAGAAACTTCCCAGCCGTCACCCCAAAAGCACATTTGAGAGAATTCATCCTCATTTTGAATTTCTGGCACCTCTTGAATACTTTCTCAAGGACTCGGAGATGGTCCTCTTTTTTCTTGGATTTCACCACTAGATCACCAACATAATCTTCCACCTCATGACGGATCATGTCATGAAAGATTGCAGTCATAGCCCTTTGGTAAGTTGCTCCGACATTCTTGAATCCGAAAGACATGACTGTATAGAAGAAATTTCCAAGAGGTGTTCTAAAAGCAGTATTTTCTATGTCCTCTTCAGCCATCTTAATCTGATTGTATTCGCTGAATCCATCCATGAATAAGAACATCTGGTGTCCCAAGGTAGCATCCACAAGGGTGTCGATGTGAGGTAGAAGGAATTCATCCTTCGGGCAAGATTTGTTCAAATCTCGAAAGTCTACACATACTCTGATTTGACCATTCTTCTTCTTTACTAGCACTATGTTTGCCAACCACGTGGGGTACTGTATTGGCCAGATAAAACCTACCTGTTGAAGTTCTTCAATCTCCTCCTTAATCTTCTCTTCGAGATCTGGATGATATTTTTGAGCAGCTTGCTTGATTAGCTTGGAGTTTGGGAACACATCAAGATAATGGGAGACTAGGTCAGGATCTAGTCCGGGCATTTCTTTATATGACGAAGCAAACACATCTGAGTACCGGCTTATCAATTCTAACAACTGTTCCCGCTTCTCTGAGCTAAGGCTTGAACTTATGAATATCAGCCTTGGTGCATCTTGTCCATCACTCAGATCTATTTCAATAAGTTGTTCGGGCTAAGGCTTCAGCCCATCTTGCATGCATTCTGGAGCCACTTCAGGCTTTATTAATATGTCATTGTCAGGAGGCTCTTCTTTTGACTTGGAGTCGGTGGCTGAAGAAACCGACTCCCCGCACCTTCACAAATAGTACACCATCTTGCCCCTTTCTCGGACTTTCATCACCTTCTGAGGAATAGGCGGACTTTTTGGTCTAGACATCGCCCGTTTACTTGATTCTGCCCTTGGCTCCTTGTCATCTTTGATATCCTCCCAATGAGGAATTTTGACCCCTTAAGGCTTAGAGGTAGTGGAAACTTCTTCGACAGCCAATTTGGTGAAGTAGATGGCATCAGAATAATGAGCTTCATGGGTCTCAAAAGGCCTTTCTATAGCCTAAATTGTCACCATCTTCTTTCCCCATTTAGCCTTAACACACTGATGATAACTTGATGGTACAGCCCCATATCTATGCATCCAAGTCCTCCCTAGAATGATGTGATAATTTTCCTTGGAATCGATAATATGGAACTTGGTGGCCGAGCGAATCTCTCCGATGGCTAAATCAACTGTTACGCATCCAATAGTAACTCTCCTTTCTCCACCGAAGCCAGTGATGACTATTGGCTGCTTCACAATGCGTTCTTCAGAGATTTTGACCTTTTCTAGAGTAGCGCGAGCCATAATGTTGATAGAGGCTCCACTATCTAGAAAGGCCCTTTTGAACTCAAACTCGTTAAGAAAAGCAGTCACATAAAGTGGGCGGTTGTGGGAAAAGGGATACCTCCTATCAGTCTCGGAGAAAGTAATGGCACTAGATTGCTCTTTTACCTTCCTCGGGATAGATCCCTCAGTCAACATGCATTCCTCACAGTGTGCCTCTGCTATATTGATAATAGACTTGGTGATTTCTATTCTTGCCCCCCTGGAAAGTCTAAGCTGGTCAAAGAATTGCTTAAACTTTACATAGTCTTGCAGGGTTTTGGCATAGTGATCCGGATCTTTTTCCACTCTTGGAGGCTCGTAGTTAACCATCCCCTCGATCTCTTCAAAATAAGATGCCACATAAACATGGTGTCCTTCTCTTCCGTAGTACTTTTCTCCTCCTTCTGGATCAAAGGGATCTTCGACGTGAGTCATAAAGGTTCTGCCTTCTAGATCGATAGCACTTCCATAGTAAACTTGCTCACCCTCAGGCTCGAGGATGTCGTCCAGATAACAATCATTGTCATCGAGATTGGCAATAGCCTCAATCAACGGGCCTTCATAAGCTATCATAGCAACATTCTTGCCCTTGTCTCGATGCTGAGGATATGGTTGTCCTCGAATGTCTTAAGTCCCTTGCTTTTTGAACCTCAATTCATCTGCCTCGACTTTATCTCTAAAAATTTTCCTGAGAGTCCAACACTTCTCTATCGAATGTTTCAATGTGTGATGATAGATGCAAAATTCGGGGCTCTCGCGGTCCTTCTTTGATGGCATTTCATTGACATAAGACAATTTTAGCTCTCCGTCGGCCACCCATTCCTTAACTAGAGCTTTTACCTTCTCAATTCCACATGGATAAGAAACATTCCCCTTTTCACCATTATATTGCTTCCTCTTCTGGCCTCTATGACCCCCTCCTTGTGACTTTCAGGTATCTGGGGCAGAGGCAGCAGCAACAATAGGTCCACGAGACGATTTGAAGCTAGTCTTGTAACTGGCCTTAAATCTGGACTCCTGAGCCTGAGGAGTGCTAATGTTCTAAGCTACTTCTATTAGTGCCGAGAAGGTGGGTAGCTTGTGATTAACTAGAAACATTTTGTACTTGCTCAATGCCCCCTCTAGACAGATTTGAACTAGATAACTCTCCTCCACAGCTTCATGGCAATCCACAGCCTTGTCCTGAAACCTTTTGACGTAGTCGAGGATGTCTTTACTTTCTCGCTGCTTTTCTTTACACAATGTAAGTGTGGTCACTTTCTCCACCACTTGAAAGAACTTGGAGTGGAATTTGTTAACCATTTCCTCCCAACTTCGGACAGAGTTTAGGACCAAATTAATATACCAACTATATGCTCGGTCAGTAAGGCATTTAGAGAATTCTCTCAGCCGGAGGATGTGGTTTGAACCATGAATACGTAGAGTCTCGATGAACCTCATAACATGTTCTCGAGCATTTCTTTGTTTGCCATCGAATTTGATGAACTTCGGCACTGTATACCCCTCAGGGTATGGATAGCTCAGCATCTCAATAGGGTAAGGCGACTTGATATCTGGATCAGGCAAAGAGGGTAAAGTCCTCTTGCCCTGTTCGAGATCGAACATGGCTTGCACATCAGTGAGAGTAAGAAACTATTGAGGGAGAGAGTTTGATGGTGGTATTCCCAGAACTTGGCTTATGGACCTAAAGATTGAGCTAGGGGCAACTTGGTCATTCTGGTGCTGCGAATTCATCATTGGTGAGGACATTTGACGATACTGGCCATCAGCGACTATGGACAAGCCAGTTGGTGATGGGACATTGAGTTGAGGCCCGTGAAGTCCACCGCACGGCACCGCTATACCGGGTTGGGCTTGCAAATTTGTTGTTGGCACCAAAGGAGGCCCGCTTGGTACTTGAGTAAGATTTACTAGTGGTGTAACAAGATTAGGTACGGGCAGAGCTCCTTTTTGCGCCATTATGCCCCTTATATTTTCCTGGACACCAACAGTCATCGGGGTGCCATTCATTACACCAGAACCTCCCCTAGTCACCATTGGATCTTGGCTTGGCACGCCATGGAGCCCGGGCATAGGCAAACTGTTGCTGCCTACTATGGTTTGAGCATGTGTTACTGTGGCCGTGTTGCCATAAGCCACAGGCTGACTAGGGCCTACTTCTCCTTGGATTTGATTTTGCACTCCGGCGGAAATAACTCCACCACCAATTTGATTTCCGTTTGGCACTGGTGCAAAATTAGAACTTATCACCAACATGGTGTGAGTGAGATTCTGAAGAGTGGTAAGAATCTCCTGCTGAGTATTTTTAAGTCCTTGAATGGCTTCAAGCAAAAGTGGTTGATCTGGAGCCATGGTCCTGTCATCACCACCATTAAAGGATCCTTGTTGGTGAACTTCATCTTCTCCCACCATCCTTGTTGGAGTTGTATGGGTTCCAGATCTCGTTTAGACCATTAACCAATCCGCCTCCCCAGTGAAGTCGCCAAATGTATGAGAGGGTTCAGGAAAGTTGTTGGAAAATTTGAAGATCTTCGAAGATCCTTGAAGAAAAATTTGAATTCTCTAGAAGATGATGAGAGGCTTAGATTCTTCAATAGTCTTAACTAAGAACACTGTAACGCCCCGACCCTTTACACGTCATCGATATTATCCGCTTTGGGTCACGCCCGCACGGATTTGTTCTTCCCAGTGGGTCACCCATCCTAGAACTACTCCAGCCTAAGCACGCTTAACTAGGGAGTTCTAATAGGGATTTCACCACTTGGGAAAAGGCCTCGATGCTATATAAGGGTCCAGGTTTTTACTTTTATAGCCCAGGAACTCCCCCTCCATTCCCGATGTGGGACACCGGGGCCTTACAATCTACCCCCATAAGGCTGCACGTCCCCGTGCTGTAGCCTGCCAGCTCGCAAGCCCGCCCACATGCACCGAGAAACGCCAGGGGCCCACACTCGGTACTCCAGAGAGTCGGCTCTGATACCATTTATAACGCCCCGACCCTTTACACGTCATCGATATTGTCCGCTTTGGGTCACGCCCGCACGGATTTGTTCTTCCCAGTGGGTCACCCATCCTAGAACTACTCCAGCCTAAGCACGCTTAACTGGGGAGTTCTAATAGGGATTTCACCACTTGGGAAAAGGCCTCGATGCTATATAAGGGTCCAGGTTTTTACTTTTATAGCCCAGGAACTCCCCCTCCATTCACCGATGTGGGACACCGGGGGTCACCCACAAATTCATCCGGGTTAGACCGGAAGAACTCCCTCTTCAGAAAGGAAGGTCCTGCATCAGCAACAACAACCCGAGCTTGATTCTCAGCTCTGAGAATGCCTACTGACTCCCTGAATGCCCCTGCTATTTCTCAGGCTAAAGCGCCCATAGCCTGCTGGCCTACTGGCTCGGCCACATTGGCCTGGCCAATTCCCTCCTGAACTGTGCTGGAATCTCCTCTGGCACAGGGCACCTACTGCCTACCCGGCCCTGGGGTCTACCACGCCTAGCACCTCTTCCTCGTCCTGACATCCTAATAAAGGAAACAAAGACGTTAGCACATTAATAAATGTGCCGAAGCTAAACACTCGCATCCTAATGCATTGGACAACAATAATTCATTCCACGTAAGCACATAATCACATAAGCACCTACGAATTTCATTCCTGGATAATGGTAGTCCCGAAGCATTACTATAGTTCCGGTTTGAAGCAGCATTGATCAAATGCCTTTCCAACAAGACTACTAGAAACTCAAGGGTCCAATCAACATCCAAGGAACTACATTCCATACCCACATAGTCACATAAGCATGTTATCATGTAAGCATATAACATTACACTAAGTCTCTATCAAACGAGACGAACCCATTATGATACTAATCACTTTCCACGTACCCAAAGTATTCAAACCCGGTACGCTCTGATACCAAGTTGTCACGCCCTCAAAATAAACCCATTATATATATCATTGACATGCAATATTAAAAGAAAACAATTCATTATCTCATTCATCAGAGTATTACTAAATAAAAAACATTACATGTAATATCAAATTAAATGCCCTATGGGCTTACATCTTTCCAAGCCAACACTTGGACACAAAATATGAGTTCTAACTCAAATGCAAATAAAGCCCTAGGCTTGATTATTTATCAAATGAAAACAATTAACTAAGATAGTCTTCAAAATCCAAATCCTTCCAAGCTAAGTCCTTGGAGGTAGCTTATCACCTGGACCTGAAAATGATGTTCCCATAAAGGGTGAGCCACAGCCAGTAGAAAAATACTAAACCAAATATAAGCATTGAATAAAGCTATAGCATTCAATAGATGGTTAACCATGATAATCAATTATAACTTAATACAGTCTCATGACACTAACGTCTATGACATGTTTCAATTCTCATTATTATCAATAAGGCTCAGAACCTGGCCAAACTTACAACAGTGAACCATATAACACATTCACATTACTTCCAATATCAACAACACATATGAGACTCAGGCTCATATCAAAACACTTCATACTTCCCATTTGATACACATTTTAGTGCTGTATCAATAACATGTAAAAACACTTCAATATAATAAGCACACATAATAGTGATGCTAATGGAGTCCATCCCCTATCTCCTCCCAAACAAAATCCGGTTTAGAGGTCCATCCCCTATCTTCCCCTAAACCGTGGAGTACACCCCCTATCTCCTCCCACACAAAACAAAGTATGTAAACACATAACATATACATCACACAATCAACACACATAATGTCTGTATTAATTCAACAGTCAAAATTAATGACTCAACCAAAGTGATTAGTTTCAGTTATACCTAATCCACATGCATTGTCTACAACAATCACGACTATCCTCCACCAATAGCCCAAAACAGTTATTTCTAGACTGGAAATAAATATATCAACAATTCAATAGGCGAGTGATTTAAATTATCCAACTACACCATTTAATCAATGAATTCCTCAATTTCATGAATTTAACAAAATTCCCCAATTTCCTTAAATTAATTATACAAATTAATTTATTAATACAACTAGGGTTTTTCCCAAAATTACCAAAGTAACCCCAACATATCAATATACCAAAACTTAGAACAAAACTTATAAAATGGAGTAGGAATTCCCTACCTCGAAGAAAATAACCCGAATGGAGAAGACGGAGATGATGACCCAAAACCAAAGTGCTCCGAAACTACCAACTCTCAGATTAAAACGAAGCTCTCGACTCACTCTATCTTTTTAATAAAGCAACTACGGTAGAAACACCCTAAAAGATGATGAAACATAAGAAAGAAGGTGAGTAGAGGGAGAGAGAACTCGGGACTAGGGTTTTAGGATCAAAAGAATGTGAAAAATCGTTTTAAAAACCGTTGCTGCGTATATAAACCCGATAGGCTCGCTCGAGCGAACACTTGGTCGCTCGAGCGACCAGACACACGAAACCCTCGCTCGAGCGAAGAAAAGCTCGCTTGAGCCAAGAATGCAAGGCTTCAGGTCTGCAACCCAGAAGCACGCTCGAGCGATAGAATGCTCGCTCGAGCGAAGAAACACTGCTCTCAGGTCTATACTAAACGCAATAGCTCGCTCGAGCGAAGAAAATCTAGCTCGAGCCACCAAACACAAAATAAAACCCTCGCTCGAGCGAACAAGCCCTCGCTCGAGCGACCAACCCAAAAACTGGACAGCAACACTTGGTTTCCAAACCCAACCAACCTGAAACAAACCTACCCAACACATCCTATAACTCCAAATGAGAAAATAAAGGACGACAACAACAATTATACAATGACAAAATATACGAAACCTAAGTCCGGATACAATAATCAAATGGGAAAAAGACCGGGGTCACTATAACCTCCCCCCCCCCTAAAAGAATTTCGTCCCCGAAATTAAGCATAAGTTTTCACCGAAATTAAGCATAAGTTTCTGAAAACAGGTTTTTTTTTTTTAAATTCCAACAACATAACATCACAACAATGAACAACTTGACCCAATACCGGTCCTTTCATCTCTTATCAAGAGGCATCTCATAATATATATAAAACAACAAATACTTCATCCTGCATCAGTATTATGCATTTTTTTTTTTAAACAGTTCTCAATATCATATTCAATTTCATGATAGAACTCTAATTCAACAATATATATTCAACATATGCAACGTTACCATAAACTTCCATGATGAGGCAAGTTTCCATGTACTTCCATTAAACCAATGAATTTTGAGAAAGAAAATAAACCTGCCTGAGGCAGTGCAATGTGCTTAAACTACTAGTAAAAAGGAAAATAAAACGTAGAATGGCAGGGTAGCCAAGTATCAGAATTGATACCGATGAAACTCCCCTTGCGGTTAACGCACCTTTCGTATCTTTGTTCGGGTCAGCCGCGTTGTCGGACGCCCTCACATTACGGGAAATCACACTTTTGAAACGTGAACCTTTGAGTTGACCTCAGATCACAACTTCTGCAAGCAACGCTCGATGCATGCGAAGAATGTCCCGCCCCGTATCCTTTTCATGCTTTGTGAGCCCCGCAAATTGTTTCAATTATGCTGTGTAATAGTACGTTCCTTTACCTGCGTAGACCGCATGTTTGTAATCCTTTCTTTACTTGCGTAGACCGCATGTTAATTCTAACACCTGCGTAGACCGCATGTTTGTAATCATTTCTTTACTTGCGTAGACCGCATGTTAATTCCAACACCTGCGTAGACCGCATGTTTGTAATCATGTTTTGATTGCGTAGATCGCATGTTCAATTCCATTACCTGCGTAGACCGCATGTTTTGATTGCGTAGATCGCATGTTTAATTCCATTACTTGCATAGACCGCATGTTTAACTCCGTCACCAGCATAGACCGCATGTATTGCTTGCGTAGACCGCATAATTTGTTGATTTCATTACCTGCGTAGACCGCATCCTTATGATCAAATTCGTTGCCGGCGTAGACCGCACGCTCCACTTACATGTTTGTATTTTCGCGAGCATTGTTATGCTCCCCACTTGCTTTGCACTGTCACGCATTTCGAGTACACTATTCTTGCATTGTCATGCATGTTGCTAACACTATTGTACCTGTTAAGTTTGTTTTCTTTTCAGGCACGATATTGTATGTACGGTTCATTTGAGGCTGGTGCGACCAGACGAACCGCACAGGTATTATATCCTCCGAGTGAGAAGTTTTGAGAATTGCATAATTCTCTTACATCCTTTCTGCATTGTAGTGTAGTTTGGTATGCTAGCTTAAAATTGTCGCATGTTTGCTTCGTTACAGCTTTCTTTGCATGATCATAAGTATGCTCGGCCTCGTGCGTTGTCTTGCATTTTGCCCCTGCCTCCGGGCGCGTATCTTATTTGTCTTGCATGTTTGTCTAAGTCTAAAACTGGCGACCCAAATCCCGATACATCTTAGTGCCTCCCGGATGCACCGCAAGGCGTGAATGATGAAACTCTCGGAGTACCTCCTCTCGACAAGACTCCGGCACAAACAGACGGTCTCGGTATCTCACACTCAGGTCGGGATACACCGTCAAACCCTTCTCAACCTTCCCACCGGAAATCTTCTCACGGAGAGATTCTACCTCAAGATCACCCCTCTGAGCCTCTAACACTCGAATCACAAGAGTAGGTTGTGCCACAACAGAGAACAAGGCCGCAGCCTCAACAGATTCGCCCAGAAGTAAATCAAACTCCCCAAGTGCACCTAACATCTCCCATTCCCAGATGGCTATACTAGCTATGTCACCAACAGATTTCCTGCTAAGGGCATCAGCCACCACATTGGCCTTTCCCGGATGATAATGCAACTCGAAGTCATAATCCTGTAGACACCCCATTTTTGACCGTCCTCAAGACTTGGACGTCACTGTTTGAACACACGGTGATTATCCATGTTTGTGTTCGTTCAGAGTTCCCGGAGGTCTCGGCTCGCGCGCCCTGCCTCAGGATCTCCGAATTTGACCGTTAAGTGTCCGGTTTTGCATCGAACACTTGCATCTTGCCTTAGAAGGGCAGGGAATGCCTTGTGAGGCATCCCCACACACCACCGGCAGTGGCTGGAGGCCACCGGCTGGTAATTTTCTGCCATCGGCACTTTTGTTTGCCGGTCGGCACACTTTATTGCCGGTCGGCATAATATTTTGCCGGTCGGCATTGTTTTTTGCCGAAATAGCATTTTTGGGCAGCCGACCACTGTTCATCCACTTTATGGAGATATTTTGTGCCAGCTGTGATAGCTGGCACCAACTCTTCCCCCCTCCATACACGTGTATGGAGGGATCTCCCTCTAAGCAAGCTTGTTGAATAAGCTTTGCAAGAGGGAGTCTTATAAGAGAGGGGCTTTCCTCTTGGTTCTAGGTGAGAAAAACAAGAGCAAAAACCAGCCTTTAGAGATATAGATATATATTATATCTATACCTCTCTCCCTCTCCCTTCTTGTGTGTGTTTCTTGGCTCAAAAGGTGTGTTTTACCTTACTTTTGCACCATTACACACACCATTACACCTTACTCCGAGATTGAGGGACTTGGAGGAGTTGTTTCTTGAGTTTTGGACTGGTTTTGATCCAAAGAAGGAGGCTAGACCATTTGTTCTTCAAGGGTTCTTCAAGGGTGAGCAACTTCCTTTTTATTCCCCAAACTTGCATTGGTTTTCTACCTATTTTGTTTACTGTTTTAGCTCTTGTGTATAACATGAAAAAGGCTTAAATTTTCATGCTTTAAAACTTTCATTAAGGTCACTTTGTGGTTAGATTGCAAACTCACCCTCTTAGGCCTTGTTTAGCCTACTTTGGTGCCATTTTGATAAGGTTTTGTGCACTTCAGCCTCTTGATCTTTTGATCACTAAAAATCAGTGTATTTTAGTGTCAAAAAGGTTGGTTTGAAGTCTTGCATAGGGGAGGGACACCCCTCTCCCTTTATGGTTTTGTTTCCTTGCTTATGGGGCTCAAAAGGATAGCATGTATGCTTGTTGTTTCTTGGCTTCATTTCAGTACTTTTTTAGGCATCTTAGGTCTTACATAACCTCTGTTTTTGGTCGGATTAGGGCCCTCTTGTATGCTTGTGATATTTGCTTTGTATTGCTCCATCTTGCTTAAAAATACATCCCATGATTAGGCCATGATTTTTGTGTGTGTTGGCTTGGTTCCATGAAGCATTTAGCATTGTTTTTCCATGTTTAAAACCTGTTGGTTATCAACTTGGTCATGTTGGCATGTTTGTTAGAGTTTCTTTGTATTTTGGCTTGGAAGCCTTGAGCATTTTGACCTCTAGCATGCATGGTTGTGTTTACCCTCTTGATTTGGCATCATCTAAGGTCATATTTTAGTCCAAGAATCATGCTTGTATGTGTGCATGCATAGCCTCTTTCATGCCTTGAAGATGTGTCTTCCTATACCTAAGAATGAGCCTTGGTGTATTTGTTTCATGGGGTTTATTTTAGTTGCCATATTAGGGGTTTTTGGGGTCCTATCTTGCATGCATAAATTCTGTTTTTACTTGTTTTAATCATGCCATGAATGGTCATGTTGGTGGGGGTAGGTCGTCTCCTTTCGTGCCTTAGCTTTGGGACCATAAGTTTGCTTGTTAACATGAGTTGATTGTCTATCATTTTGAGCACTTTTGGCCACTGTTTTGAGAAGGATGAAGGCCTGCCCCTTTGCCACTTTAAGCCCTCTTGCATGCTTGCTCCATGCTTGTTGCACATTTGTTCCATCAAGCTTTGTAACACATCAATTCCATGGTCAATTTGCTCCATGTTTGCATCATGTTTGTATCTAGTGTGCTTGGTATCATACATTTTGTCATGATAGTTGCATATTGCTCGTTGTGTTTTACATCTTGATGACATGATACATTTGAGGCTCGTGAGCATTACATGCATTGCATTTACTTAGTTTGGGGTGTCAAACTAAGTGTGGGAATCAAGGACCATTCATACTTCAAGTGATGCAATGTGCCTCGATTCCCGGTCATCGGGACCTTTGACTCCAACTTGATAAGGCCTCGGTTTTCATGTTGTTTGTTGCATGCATTTTCATATCAAATGGCAAATTCGATCCTTTGACCCACCACGTGCCATTGATGGTTCAAGGATCGAAAGTCATGCTTCTTTGAGTTCAAAATATGATAAGAAGTAGGACTATGCTTACATATGCCCAAAAACTCCATGCCATGCATTGTCTGTCCTCTGTTTGCTGTCAGATTGTCTTCTGCAGGAATTTTCTGCCGACCGGCAGAATTTAGTGCCGACCGGCACTATCTGGAGTGCCGATGAATCTGATAAAGTGCCGACGGGAATTCTGGAGTGCCGGTGGTGATTCTGTCCGGCCGGTGGTGCTCTGCCAGATGCAAAGGGCTTGTTCCAGTACTTTGGAAATTTTCAGAAAGACAAGGCAGTACAAACAGAGGCGACAAGAGCATAACACGGGTTTTCCGGACAGGACGGATTCGAGCATGCATCATTTGTGCACCCCGAGGCAGAGGCTGTGGCCACCCTCTTCTTTCCTTTTTGCTTCCTCTTTTTTTAATTAATTAGGAAATTTTGTAATAATTTTATTTGTTCATTATTTTGGGACTGTAATATTAATTCGAACCCTCTGAGTGAGGGTAAACATGTAATAAGTGTGGGTGAGTGTGTGTATGTCTTCCAATCCCCATTTCTTTCTTCCCTTTTATTTACCAGCTTATGATGGTAGATTAGGGCATTTTTTTTTTTTATTTTAGCATACCTTATGCTATGCATGCGTGCATTCATGCATTTGTTGACATGCATCAGGCTCGGTACATCATGCTAACCGCATTTGTATTTTAAATTCTAAACCGAATATGTGATAATTGTGCATTTTCACATACCATGTTTTAGGGCTAGCCGAGCCTGCCTAGATCGCATTTTGCATGTGATGCATTAGCCACTTTTAACATGAACTAGGACATGCATGTTTGCTAACTAGTTTACTGTTTTGGCACGGAGTACAATGTAAGTATTTTTGCTTTAGCATCCAGCATGCGTGTGAATGTTCCCATAATAGTATGCTTGCCATGCGGCTAAGTGCTTACATGAGATAAACTGCTTGAATGCCTGTGGATGGAGGTCAAATTACCTAAATTGGAATAATGCATTAAAACTGTGAGTTTCAAGCCCACTAGATAGTGGCAAAATCATCTTTTCTAAAAGCCCACTTAAGGGTGGCAAAATCTGCATTTTAGCCTACTTGCGAGTAGCAAACCATTTTCAAAACAAACATGAAATGTTTTGTTCCAATTTGGGCGATTGGTCTATACTTGTTTGCTGCGCGCATAACATAGTAATTCTAGGCTAATAATGGATAGAACACATAACGTTTTCAAAATGGATATCACGGTTAGTAGAGGCCGGTCTTCGGACCGGGCGGAGAGGGGTGCTCATAGCTGACCTTCCCGATCGTACCCAAGCTCCCGAGCCGAGACAACTCCGGTGATGACGGACATGTGGCCTTCGGCACCGAGTCAGGGTTTCCTAAATTCTCCCATAAAAAATATTTAGGTGGCGACTCTGTATCTGGCAAAGCAGTCCATGTTTGGCACTTTTTCAAAAATCTGTTTCTCAAAACGATTTGCCGATTTGGACTCTTTGGTTCAGATTAAGAACCGTGACACAAATCGAGTCCGAGCTGTAGCGAGGCCCCCCGCGGGCGCGTCTACAGTTTCTGGCGACTCTGCTGGGGATTTTAGAGAGCTTGACTCGAACTCTGATATCCTGTTTTGATTTCATTTATGTGTTTCTTTGCATTGCATGTGCATTGGTGCGCCTAGGAACACAGTGTTTGCCATCTGCCATTCCTGAACGGTTTGCCGGAGGCTTGTCTTGTCAAGGCATGTCCATAAGGCTGACCGGCTATGGGCTCTGACAGTATGGGAACACAAACCCCGGTTTTACCGGGCACCCTTTTTGACCATTCGACCTAGTGCATATTCGGAATCCATAGTGACCATTCCAAGCTAGGACAGGTTGCTTACCCGATGCTTAAGTTGTTTGAAACCGGCTG